>CM040961.1:41300730-41428945 GCA_022985045.1 Macadamia tetraphylla | reverse complement strand
CTTAAGCCCTTACTTGTTTACTCTTATCATGGATGAGTTAACTAAGAACATTCTAGATGAAGTGCCCTGGTGTATACTCTTCGTTGATGACATCATTTTAGTGGATGAGACTAAAGCAGGGATTAACACTAAGTGGAGCTTTGGAGATCAACCTTAGAAACAAGAGGTCTTAAAATTAGCAGATCAAAGACGGAATATATGACGTGTAACTTCAGTCACTCTATGATGGATAATGAAACAGTGATGATTGAAGACGCGGAGATCCGCAAAAAGACTATTTTAGATATCTTGGGTCGATCATAAAGAAAGTAGGCAACATAGAGGATGGTGTTTCTCATATAATTAAAGTGGGATAGATAAAGTAGAGAGGTGCGTCTGGAGTGTTGTGTGACTAACTTATCCCTTTAAGCTTAAGGAAAAATTTTGTAGGACTGTTTTGCATCCAACCATGATATATAGAATGAAATGTTGGCCAGTTAAGAAGTGTCATATAGATACGATGTGTTTAATAGAGATGAGGATATTAAGATGGATGTATAGAAAAACTATGAAGGGTAAAGTAAGTAATGAGGGTGTTAGAGTGGATTTGGAAGTTACCCCGATCAATGATAAGCTCCGAGAAAGTGGTTTGAGGTAGTATGGTCATGTTCAAAGGAGGCCTAGTGACGCCCCAGTAAGGAGGAGTGATAGGATTCATATTGATGGGGCTACAAGCTAGGGCTAGACTTAAAATGAAAGTTGTGAGGAATGATATGTGCGGTTTAGGCCTCGTACCAAGTATGATCTCGGATAGAGCCTATTGAAGAGCACGGATCTACGTGATCAACTCTATTTAGCTGAGATTCTCTTGTCTTGCTGGGTTGTGTTCTCTCTCCTCTTGCTTTGCTAGTTTCCTTTTTCACCTCTCACTCTTCAATTGTTCCTTTCATTATTCATCTATCAGTGTTATTAATATGTCTAGATCCATGTAGCTGACCTCATTAAGTTGAGATAAGGCTTGGTTTGTTGTTGTTGCTATTTGACTAGAGCACTCTGATTCTGGTTGATGTTGGGCCTCAAGGCCCTCAACCACTAATGGAATCTTTAACATCAAATCTGCCTTTATAATGTATTTAATTATCAAACCATTGCACAATTTAGAAGCCCTTCGACTAGAAATGCTTTTTGGACCAAATTTGGAGTTTGGACATCCTCACAAAATTTTAAACTTTTCTTTGGTCCTGTAGTTCTAATATCATTGTGGTTAATTGGTCTTAAGCCTCCGAATTGATGTTGCTATTAGAACAATCTATGGGTTCGAATCCAAAACCTTAATGGAGGAATCCATATAGAAAAAAAAAATGATTGAATCGAAATGATGAGTCCCTAAACTAGAATTTAATCCTTCCAGTAGTTAAAACACAAATAGAGAAGAGACCCAAATAGGACAAATAGAGAAGAGGAATACTATTGAGCATGGAATCGTCCCTTAAACAGTAGATATAGATCCTTAAGAGCTAGTGAAAAGTCCCTTGAAGATGACAATGAAGAACTATGCAATGGAGTCCCATCTGCTGAGATCTTCGGCAACCTTTCACCCTTAGAATTCTCTTTCATACGCACTAACTCATGTGAGGGGAGTTTGTGCTTCCAAAACCATGCAGGTGTTAAGTCGGCTGTAGGGATCATTAGCTTCTATTTATAATAGAATCCCTAAAAACCTATTCCACTCCAACAATTAATTAGGTTAAGGGTTTCCTAATCAGAGTGGGTCTATAACTACCTAGGCCTAATGGATCAATCGGTATCAGTTAAGCCCACATAAAAGTCCTAACAATCTCCCACTTGGGATAAACTAATGCTGATGTCTTTCCATTGACTTTTGGCTAAAAATCCCAAGACTATCAATCTGGAAATGGATCTCCAACCATAAATGGCCCTACAATTTTGATTATGGGCAGGGAAAAGGGAAGCCAATTGGGGATGTTGGTTGAGGGTGGGTCTCTTGGTAGTATTGAAGTTGTCATTCCCTTCAATCAAGGAAGTGTGTTGAAAACAAATATTGGGGATATGATTAAGATATTCAACGGTAATGTGGATGAGGTTAGAGAGGAGAATGTGGATCGTGGCTCGGGTTTAGGTTCTGAATACGGGTCTAGATCAGAGTCGAATTCGGTTTCATCTGAGAGGAGTGGGGTGTGTATGGATGGTGATGATGGTCTTAGCAGCGACCACAATATTGAGGAGGTGGAAAAGTCTAGTGTCTTATAGCAGCAGGTTGCATGTGTGTAAAGTAATGATGGCGGTAGCAAGGATGGGGCTGTGGACATTGTGGAGCTTGGAAATTTGACGAGGAGCATGTGGTTTTAGAGATGATTCAGCCCCAAGTTCGGGGAGGGGTGGTTGTTGTTCAACATTCAGATGTTATGCACATTAATAGTATAGTCTATGAGAAGGAAGCTAGTATGGGCTCAGAGCCAAGCATAAGGAAGAAGAAAGGGAAGAAAACAGGCAATGCAGAGCAAATTCATAGAAAGTCTGGCCGTATTGCTTCCTCAAGAAGGTGGTTTATGAAAGTCCTCTTTTGGAATATCAGGGGCATAAAGAAGGCGGCTGCCAAGTTGGCCTTAGGAAATATTTTGAAGGAAAGGAATCCTGATATTCTTTGCTATAAGTGAAGTGAAAATACCCTTTTTCTTACCTTTCTGCTTATCTCCTCATTCTCCTCACCTGGTCTCACCAGCTGTGGTGAACTGAGTCTCCAAATATGGTCTGCGACTATGGGGGGATGGGGAAAGCATGATGTTTGGAGTAGCCACCTAGGATTCAGGGCCTAGAACCCTATGGTGGAGCCCAATTTCGATCGAGGGATCGAGCTCGAATAGGGGGTTGGATTCCTGTGAAAGGAAGAAACCCCTGAATTTGACTTCATATTTTGGTCTGCTCTAGAGATAGGGGTCCGTGTCAGGTTATGAGTGTGGGAAGGTGTTAGGCACTCACCTCCCCCGAAATTTCCGATCTTTCTACCAGAAGCTTGGATTTTGAATATTCTCCCCTGAGATATTTAACAGCCTAAGCTAGCATGGAAGTCTTATTACATGAAATAACAACACATATACATAAACTTGCATGAAAGAATTATAGAAAATTATTGAAATATCACATGAAATATAATCTATATTAAAACCACATGAAATAATACAAATCTACATAAAATAAAAAAAAAAAGCAATTATCCTATCTGCATACACATGCAATGCTCTATGACAGGAAAATCATGATCATTATTTCTTGTGAGGAACACATGCGGTAACATATGAAATGATGAAACAAATTACATTTAATGGACAGATGCTAAAATTAATACATGAAACTACAACAGTAAATTATTATTTTATACAATAAGCACATAAAACAATATATAGATGAAAAGGGGAGATGATGGAGAAGAGCATAGAGAATGAAGAGACCAATAAGGTTCTGGAACCTGGCCACGATCCTGGAGGTGGCAGGTCACCGGATCGTGGAAGATAACTAAGACTAACAGATTTTTGGAAGCCCCACAATGAAACCTCAGAAGGAGAGGTACCTCTAAGGAAGGAGACAGAACCAATATTGGGTGAAGATGCAGAAGGAGCCACAAACAATAATGGAAGATTGGCCCCTCAGAAGAAATCTTTTGCCACGGTGGTCGGAAGGGCGCTTCCCGACGTGGATCAGTTGCCTGAGCCAATACACATGGGAACATTCACAAGGATAGTAATTCCACAAGATGCGCATGAGGAAAGACTTGACCAATTTAAATATGCTTTGATAGGGAGAACAAACTTTTGGTTCTTGTCCATGGAGGATGTGATACCCTACTTTTTAAACCCGGTCTAATTACACGGTTGACCCGGTTTAACCATGCAGGACCCGAATTAGAGAGGGTTAAGGAGGGTTCCTTATGGACCATGATGGCAAGGGTAACTTTGAACACCGGTTGGCCGGACAAGTCCGAGTCAGTGCCAGAGGAGACGGGTGTACCCAAGCCGTGTATATGCACATATTATAAGGCCATGTATGGATAAAGCAGGTATGTAGCCATATCCTAAAGCGCATACATATAATATACCTTATGCCGAGAGTGAGATTCGTGCTGAGAGTCGAATTCCATCAAAATCCCACTTGTTGGCCACTTTTCGGCCCTCAGGTGGGCGGTCACAGGTGGACGCATCCACCCACCTTAGTGACCCACCCATGTGTTACTAATGGTTTTCAGGAAGTATAAATAACTATTATTATGTTTTTCATATCTCATTTATTACACTGAATAGTTGGTGAGAAAAGTTAAGAGGAGAGAGAAAAGAAGGGAGAAAAGAGAACGAAGAAGAAGAAAGGGGAAGGAAGAGGAAGAACAAATGGATTTAAGCGGCGCCAAGGTTTGATCTTCCCATTCTGACGCCGGGAGAGTGATCTCCAACACGAGATCTACGTTTAGAGATGAGCAAAGGCTATGTTCTTAAACTTTCACCAAACCCAAGTAAAACCCTTGATTTGGGTAGAGTTTCTTGAGGTCTTGTAAATCCCCCTTGAGATGATGAATCTAAGGTTTAATAGATGGTTTATGTGTTGATTTTGAAGGATTTGAAGAAGTGTTTCCACGGTTGGAGGAGCATTGGTGATTTGAAGTGATTTTGGGGTTTTTAAAAGAGTTCTTGAGCAAAGAAGGTAAGATGGCTTCCATTCCTTAAATATAACCTAGATCTAGGTTAGAACCATCTTATGAGACCTTGAATGTGTGGAGAATGGGTTTGAAAAAACCCCATTTGATTCCCTAAAGGTTGGGGAAGGTTTTGGGGAAAAATGGTATTTTCCCGCCAAGATCGGTGGGCCAAATGGCCCGCCTGAGGGTACCCACCTGAGAGGACAGGGCCTCGGGGCCAACCGTCGGGCCCTACCGGTGGGCCAACTTGCCCGTCGGTCCTAGCAGGCCCTCGGCCTGCACCGGCGGGCCCCTACTGGTGGGCCGACCTGCCCGCCGGTCATGATCGATGGTTCAGGACCGGTGGGTCGACCTACCCGCCGGTCAGGACTGGCAGGTCATGACAGGTGGGCTGTCCGACCCACCCGAGAGGCCCCTAACGTGATTTTTACGTCCAAGTGGACCCAAATCAAACGTGCGACCTTCTTTTAGGATTCTAAACATGATTTTGTCATCAAATCTTGTTAGTTTTGACCCCAAAATGGTGAAATACTAACCCCTTTCACTTATGATAGGTTCACCAAAACTTATGCTTCTCGCACCGGATCTCACCCGTACCAGGCGTGAGTCTTTGTACACTATAGATAAGTGGGGAGAGGACATTTGACCTTGTTTCAAGGCTTGTTTGGCATTCATTAATTGTATCTAGACTAGCCATGTCATTATGCAAATGCTATGTAGCTTAGCCATCCTCATATTTTCATGCCATGCGTGTTGTGTTTATTTTCTCAATGTCAAATGGTGACGTGCTTATGTGATGAATGTTGACATCATTGTGCATAATGCATTAATAGACTAGATGCCGTAGTCAGCTTGGAAACGAGTGCAATGGTGGCCCGTGGAATGGGACGCGGAGGCACTATGCAATCGTACTATGTCATATAGGAGCATGCGGTGTAGGATTATCATCTTCCCGTGCTACGACCCTTCCCAACAGGGGTTGAGGTGTTGGGTTACCATTTGGGGGGGAAGCAGTGGTCGCGGTTGTCAGGTCACTGTGGCGGTTAGACATACGCCTGGCTGATCATTAGGACAGTCGGTAACCCTGGTGGTATATTTGAAGAGGGCCAATCGTACTGTTTTTAAATTGCTGGAGTCCGCACATTTATTTTCTGTCATTTACTTTTATGTTGAGAGCCAGTGGTCGGCATGCTTTACTTTTCTGAGTATTCACGGTGGGCCTTCTCCGACAGCCCTATGGGCATATCGCGAGATGGAGTTCGCGGCTCGTACCTGGAGTATACGTGCACTGTGGTTGTAGTAGCACTAAACCAAAGACTTAGTAATGTTGTTAGGTGGATGTGATTAAAAATGAATTGCATAGCATATAGTGCATATGGTTGTGATTGTTGTGTGGACTACTGTGTGGTCCTTCTTTTCACTTACTGAGCTAGTGAGCTCATCCCACGTGTGTACCCCTTTTAGAGGATTTTTCAGGTCATCAACCTGAAGAGCAAGGGTCGGGCCCCACAGTTGAATTCCCTGAAGAAGATTAGTGGGTCCCCGAGGAATTAGAGCACGGCACGGATTGCTCGTGCGAAGGCTGTGCTGCAGGACTGCAGTTTTGACACCGAGCTGAGCTTTACTCTTTGATTATTTTTTGATGATCCCTTTTGTGTACTTGATATGTAAATTGTATTCTTTTTGTGTATATATCATGCCTGCGGGCCCACATGTACTTAACTATGTATTACAATTTGGGTATCAAGTATAATGGGGATATTTACAGGTAAATTAAGTCTTCCACTGAACTGTTGAATATTTTCTTAGTTGTGTGTATGCTGTGGTTGGATACTGTATCAGATGATCCTGGTAGGTTTGGGTTAACCGGAGTTAACCCTGTCACCGGTCCGGTTCTGTGTGAACGGGGTGTGACAGAGGATATTCGCAGGACAGCGACAGAAGGGTGGAACCTGAAGTGAAAGATAGCTTTTTCTCCGATGGGGATAGGGTACTTCCTTTACCAGTTCAAGTTAGAAGGGGATATGGCATCGATCTGGAGAAGAAATCTTATAAGGGTCAAACTCATTTCATACATTTCCAAAGGTGGAAACCAGACTTTGATGTTCATGCAAAAAATAATCCGACGAAGCTGGTGTGGATCAGGCTTCCAAACCTTCCACTGGAGTATTGGCACGAAAATATCTTACTATCAATGGCCAAGGGTGTAGGTAGACTAGTGGCTTTGGACAGAAGAACAAGGTCTTCAGCCATGGGAAGCTATGCCAGAGTCCAGGTGGAGATAGTCATAAGGACCAAAAGGGTGGAAGAAATTCAATTGGAGAGAAGACATCCAGGCACGGGAGAGATTTTCTGGTTCAATCAAACCATCACATACGAAGAAGGAATGGCCAAGTGCGGCTATTGTAAAAAATATGGCCACTCTCTTTTAGAATGCAGGGAGAAGAGGGCGCATGATGCAAAGGCCAAGGAATCTCGCATAGATGGAGCTCTAGGGCTGGCAACAATGGAGGAAAGTGGTGGTTCAGAGCGGAGAAGGAGTACGGAGGGAGGTGCTCAGGTTGAGAATCCAGTTACCTTTTCGGGAAGGATTATCTCTCACTTAAAGGATAATTTAGTTGCCAATTCAGTTAGCATTTCCAAAGATACTAATATCTCCCAAAAGGAAAGTGAGTAGGCACTGGGGGACATATCAATAATTCTCCCTCTAGAGAAGGATCTAGATTTGGAGCCAAATAAGGAAAAAATAATGATCCTATTCGGCTGAATGAGACAGAATTGGACCATAATAGTGGCTCAAAGGATGAGTCGGGTTCTGGGTCAGACCAGGAACACTTGGAGGAGGAATGGGTGTAGGAGAGGAGCGGCCAGGGAAGAGGTTCCAATGAGACATATGCTGTAAGGGGTAGGGGCTATGGTAGAGATCTCGGAAGAGGAATGAGCCACAACAAGGTCTCCTCTGGACAAGCTTTAAGCTACCATTATGTGGAGGGGGCGATGGTGGTGTACCACATGGACGTGGAGGAGGTGGATAGGGCAGCGGAAGTGCTCGAGCATGGTATAGAGGATAGGAGAAAGCAAAAAAAGAAAAATGGGTCCTTCTAGGAGCAGACTTCACGGAATTCTGACAGGCTGGCTCTCCTAAAGAAATGAATATGAAGACTCTCTTCCAGAACATAAGAGGGTTGAAGAAGAAGGTTGCTTGATTGGCCTTAGGTAAAATTTTAAAGGAGGATGCCCCCCAGGTAGTTTGTATCACAGAGCCAATGCCGGAGATGCAGAAATTTCCTAAGCTATTCTTTAATAAGAATGGTTTTGATGTGGATTTTATCCACAATGAGAGACCTGATAAAGTCCCTAATCTTTGGGTCATGTGGAGACGAGGTATTAGTAAGCCAATGGTGGAGCCAATGTCGGATCAGCACGTGTTAGTTAGAGTGGAGTGGCAACAGAGGCAGTTCGTTCTCTCTATCGTGCATGCGAACTACTTCAGGGTAGCTAGAAGAGAGCTGTAGACTAACTTGGCCGCCTCCTCTCCTAATCAAGGAACGCCTTGGATGGTTCTGGGCGATTTCAACGCAACTCTTCAGTCTTATGAAAAGCGAGGACCAGGTTCATTCAATATGGGTTCAACTGCTTAGTTCGGTGCAATGGAAGATGGATGCTCTCTTATCCAAATTCCGTCTCAGGGGCACAAGTCCACCTGGACTAATAATAGGTGAAGAGGTAATGTGGTAGCAGTTCTGGATAGAAGTTTTTGTACTGACTCATGGTTCTCAGCCTTCCAGGATTGTCACCAAAAGGTGTTGACTAGTGGGGCTTTGGACCACTCTCCTTTGCTGGTGGCTTCGGAGGCTCGGAGCCATCCAGAGAATTATCCATTTCATTTCCAAAGGTTTTGGATAGAGCATGATTCATTTTTGAACATAGTGAGAGAGTCTTGGGGTGAATGGACTAGAGGCTTTGCCATATCTATGTTCATCCAGAAAATGAAAAGATTAAAGACGGTGATTTGATCTTGGGCCAGAGAAACATTCCCAAACATAGACTTAGAGATGGAGGAGGGGCTAAAGGAGCTATAGGAGGTGCAACAGGTGATAGACTCGAACGGCATGGATTATATAATTTTTGGTCGAGAGGCTGATGCCAAAACTCGTTATCTGAAAGCAATGCAGAATTATGACAATCTTTGGGCTGAGAAGGCACAAACTTGATGGAGGATAGAGGGCGATAGATGTTCAAAATTTTTTACATTTCGATGAAAGTGAGAAGAATAAAGAACACCATTCAATCTTTGAAAGATGCTTCTGGATAGACCATTTATGAGAAGAGGCAGTTGGAGGAATACGTGTGTGGATTCTATGAAAATTTTCATAAACGCTCCCCGACTACGGAGCATTTAGCGATGCTAGACTGTGTTCTAGAGGTGCTAAAGGATTATGATAGATGGCGGATGGACATGCTATAGATGAATGCTGAGATCAAAGGGGTGGTTTGGGAGCTTGACCTTGAGAGATTGCCTGGTCCGAACAGCTTTCCAGGTACCTTTTATAGAGTGTGTTGGGAAGTTATAAATGCAGATGTTTGCAATGCAGTTAGGGTTTCTTCAGCAATGGTGTTATGCCTTTGGGTTTGAATGGCAATTTTATTGTCTTGATTCCGAAGATAAAAGTGGCCATGTCTTTAGATAAATTCAGACCTCTTTATTTAGGGAATTTCTTCTGTAAAATAGTCTAAAAAATCATGGCAATGAGGCTTTCTATTTTATTATCGAGACTTATCTCTGAGGAGCAGGGGGCATTCCAGAAAGGAAAATTAATTCATTCCAACATAATGTTGGCTTCAGAACTGTCCAACATGATGTTCTCAGTGACTAGAGGAGGTGGAATTGGTCTGAAGATAGATATTCAGAAGGCTTACGATACCATTTCTTGGAACTTTATATTCTAGACCTTGAGGAGATTTGGATTTTCTGAGAGATAGGTATCTTGGGTTCATCAAATGCTAGTATCGGCTAAGTTGTCTGTCCTAATGAACAGAGGGCCGATTGGATATTTTGGAGTGGAGAGAGGTCTGAGACAAGGGGATCCTTTATCCCCTATGTTATTCATTGTGGCTGAAGAAGTCCTCTGAAGAGGCCTAAATCAGCTGGTAGTAGATAAGAAGCTTCTTCCTCTCAAGGGGCCCCGTGGAGCGTCTACTCCAGCTTATAGCCTTTTCACCAATGATATTTTTATTTTTGCCAACGATTCTACCTGGTATGTAAGGTACCTAAAATCATTCATCTAATAATATCAGGAATTTTTGGTCAGGCTATCAATCTGGAGAAGAGCAAGCTATTTGTTGGCAACCTCACTCCTCAGAGAAAGCAGGGCATTGCTGAAGAATTGGGAATTCCCCTATGCATCTTTCCTACGATGTACTTAGGGGTGGAGATATTCAAAGGCAGAGTCAAAAGATATAATGTTCTCCCTATCATGGATAGGGTGAAGGACCGGTTGGCGGGGTGGAAAGTAAAAATTATTTCTATAGCTGGTAGGGTTGAACTAGTGAAATCAGTAATATTGAGTATGCATGTGCATAGTTTTGCTGTTTACTGGTGGCCGAAGTCTCTCATTTCGACCTTGGAAAAGTGGATGAAAAATTTTATCTTGACAGGGGAGTGGGATACCTCAAAGAAAATAGTGGTTAACTGGGATCAATGCTGTAAGCCTAGGGAGGAGGGGAGTCTTGGTTTGCGCCAGCTGAGAGATGTGAACAAGGCCATGCTTTGCAAAATGACTTGGAGAATAAAGCATGAAGATTCTCTGGCAAGTCACTTTTTGAGGGCCAGATTCCTCAACAAAGAAGGCAATCCCAAGAAAGGTTATAAAAATTCTTCTATTTGGCTTGGCATTAGAAGAATGTGGTCTTATATTTCCACCAAGGAGAAATGGGTTGTTGGCGATGGTAGAAAAATAAAGTTCTGGAAAGATATTTGGGTCGGCTTAGAGCCCTTGGAAGACAATGCTGTCATGGAGGACATAGACTCGAGTGCCTTTCTTAGTAATGTGAAGTGGTTCATAGGTAATTTCAAGTGGAGCTTTCCAGAGGTGAACTCATGAAAAATATATTTGATGAAATTAAGAAAATCCCCATCCCAGAGTGTGAGTGTGATGATAGGTGCATATGGAGCTTAGAGAATGATGGGAAATTCAGCTCAAAATCAGCATGGGATGATATCAGATTAAAGAAGCCTATTGCCCCTTGGTTCTCATTAGTCTGGTGTAAAAATCAGCAGCCAAGGGTCTCTACCCTTGAGTGGAGGGTCCTCCATGGGAAGATGCCTATAGATGACTCGGTAAAAAAGAGGTTAATTCCCCTTGCCTCGAGGTGCGAATTATGCAAAGCTGCTGAGGAAACTATGGATCACATTTTCCATAATTGCCCCTTCTCTGTGGAGATATGGTCGAGATTGTGCAAGTGCTTCAACTTTAGGTGGAAGCCCCAAGGGTCCTTAATCGAGCTAGCCCAGTGGTGGAAAAAAATTAAAAATATCAGTTGCAAGGAGGCATGGAAGATGGGGTTGGCAATAGTTCTCAATCACCTATAGAGGGAGAGAATTAATAGAAGATTTGAATACCGAGGCCGCCTTCCCAGATTTGTGTTTCTAATGGTGGTTGAAGACATCAAAAGAAATAATCCTAAAACCAACGGAGAGATCAAATCCACATCGGATTTGATGTGTTGTTGGTGCCTTGGGCTGCCTATCCAAGGCACAATTCACAGAGATATACTGGAAGTCTTTTGGTGTAAATCGCCTATGAACTGGGTTAAATTAAACTTCGATGGCAGCTCTCTAGGGATCCCAGGTCTTGCAAGAGCAGGCAGCATCTTTCGGGATCACTCGGGTAACATAATGGGCAACTACAAAATATTCATGGGTGTGATAGGGATCTTTCAAGCCGAAGTGGAGGGTTTAATGGAAGGGTTGATGAGTGTCAAAGTCATGGGAATCCAGCAGCTATGGGTGGAATCAGTCTCGAGCGTGGTTGTTGCAGCATTTCATCAAAAGAATATTCCTTGGCTTGCTCTTCAGAGGTGGCTATTCCTTCAGCCCTACCTGTGCAGTATCATCTGGAAAATCTCTCATAATTATAGAGAAGGGAACAAATCTCTCATAATTATAGAGAAGGGAACACAATTGCGGATTTCCTGGCAAGAGATGCAGCCAAGACTGGTATTTCAGAATATAATGTAGTTTTCCCCCCTCACATCTCGGATTTCTTATCAAGGGACTCCGAGGGGAGATCTCACTATAGTTTCTAATTTTGTGCACTTCCTTCCCTTCTGCTTATGGCAATGCCGAAGGTGGGAGGGTAGGAATGGCTTGAGTGGTTTGTTTGTACTTCTGAATTAGTGTTTCTTTTTTGGATTTTCCATAATGAAATAAATCTTTAACAAAATATATACTGGCTGAAGAGGTCCTTTGTAGAGGTCTCAGACATTTAACTATTTTGGGAAAAATGAAGGTTCTGAGGAACCATTATTCCCTCCCACCTCTGTTTTGCTGATGACATTTTTGTCTTTATGAATGCCTCTGCTTCATATGTTAGAAATCTTCAAAGCTTTCTATTTAGGTATCAAGAATTTTCTGGGCAACAAATTAACCTGGGTAAAAGCAAGTTGTTTTTTTGGCAAAGTGGCTCCTCACAGAAAACAGTTCCTCTCTGATATCTTAAGCATCCTTATCTTAAGGCTTCCAACAAAATACTTAGGAGTTGAGATATTTAAAAGCAGAGTCACAAAGATCCATCTTCTGCCCTTGATGGATAGAATCAAGTCTAAGTTAGCTGGTTGGAAAGGAAAGCTTCTTTCCTTAGCAGGTCGGGTGGAATTAGTCAGATCAGTTATCTCCAGCATTCCCATCCATAACTTTATAGTTTATGGGTGGCCTCAATCTTCCATTAATACTGTCAAGAGATGGATGAGAAATTTTATCTGGTCCAGGGATGTAGAGAAGCAACAGAAGATTATTGTTAAGTGGGAGTACATTTGCAAACCCAAGCAGAAGGGTGGTCTGGGGATTAGAAGAATTCGTGATGTTAATAAGGCTTGCTTATGCAAGCTTGCTTGGAAAATCAAGCATGAAGCTCTCTGAAACTTGGCTACAAGTCTTCCTCAATCTTTCTTGGGTTGAAGAAGGTTTGGCAGTTTGTATCTGATTTTGAAAGGTGGTCTGCTAGAGATGCAAAGAGTATTAATGACTGGCTTGATAGGTGGCTCGACAAAAAATTTCTTGCTAATGGTTCCAGTGTAGAATTGAATATGTTCAAAGGAACTAATCTAAAGGTGGTTGATTTCATCCTTGACCATAGGTGGTGCTTCCCTCCAATTAATTCCTCTTATCTCAATGAATTATTTTCCAAGGCTTCTCAGATTCATGTTTCAGGCTCAGTAGATGTATGCCACTGGACCCTTTCTCCTTCAGGGGCTTTCTCTATTTTCTCAGCATAGGAGGAAATAAGGAAGAAAAATCCCAAGGTGGCCTGGTTCTCCTTAGTCTGGAAATAAAAAATCCAGCCTCGTTAGGCAACCTTTGGTTGGCATTTTTCACACAAGAGATTTGCTACAGATGATGAAGTTCATAAACGTGGTGTGCAGATGTCCTCCAGGTGTGATCTCTATGGTTCAGCTGAAGAATCAACTATCCACCTGTTCTTATCATGTAGCTACGCCTTTTATTTATGGCATAATTTTTGTGATCTCTTTGGTCTGCAGTGGCCATCTTTCAATGGGATTGAAGAGTTTTTCCAATGGTGGAAGAGGAAACCTAAGCTGTTAACTTTTAAAGATCTCTGGAATTACGGGGTCATCCTAATCCCCTATTTCCTATGGATGGAAAGAAACTCAAGACGGCATGATGGGGCCCATCTCCGAAGTCAGCGTTGCTTCTCCATATTTCAAAGAGAAATTAGATCGCTTTCCTTAGTTTACTCTAGAAAAGTTCTCTCCATTTCTGATCTGATGTGTGCCAGGCATCTTGGCATTCCAAGAAACTTTTATAAAAGAAGAGAGCCTTTGGAAGTGTTTTGGTGCCCTTCTCATCCAAGTTGGACTAAGCTAGACACTGATGGTTGCTCCTTAGGCAACCCAGGCAAGGCTAGTAAAAGAGGGATCTTCAGAAATAATGAAGCGAAGGTAATTTCAAATTTCAGGGAACCAATCGGGGTTAAATCCAACTTCGAGGCTGAATTTCTCGCAGTGATCTCAGGCATAGAATATGATGGAGCTAGTGATATTCGAAAACTTTGGATTGAAGTTGATTCTAGGGTGGTGGTGACACTCCTCTCAAGAGGTTTAGTACCTTGGTTCATCTTCCAAAGATGGAAAGGGTTGCATCCCTAT
Source organism: Macadamia tetraphylla (assembly GCA_022985045.1). Taxonomy (NCBI): domain Eukaryota; kingdom Viridiplantae; phylum Streptophyta; class Magnoliopsida; order Proteales; family Proteaceae; genus Macadamia; species Macadamia tetraphylla. The sequence goes on along the minus strand of CM040961.1, from coordinate 41,414,874 downwards.
TTGGAGTCCATTGATTGGAAAGTTTTTGATTGCTTCCATGAGGCAAACTCTATTGCAAATTTTCTGACGAACTTAGTGGCAAGACTTGATCTCTCAGTTCCTATAGTGAATTGGCCTCCTTTCAGAGTCTTGGATCTGGAGCAGGATGCTACTTTATGTCCTCATTTTAGATTTGTGTAATCTCTTTGGGTTGATTTTTTTGAAGGCTTTTCCCTACTAATAGTGTGATACCCTACTTTTAAAACCTGATTTATTTACACGGTTGACTCGATTTAACCATGTAGGACCCAAACCAGAGAGGGTTAAGGCGGGTTCCCTATGGACCATGATGGCAAGGGTGACTTTGAACATAGGTTGGCCAGACAAGTCCGAGTCAGTGCCAGAGGAGACGGGTGTACCCAAGCCATGTACATGCACGTATCATAAGGTTATGTAAGGGAGTATGTAGCCATATCCTAAAGTGTGTACATATTATATATCTTATGCCGAGAGTGAGATACATGCCGAGAGTCGAATTCCATCGAAATCTCAATTGTTTGGCTAAGTTTTGACCAACAGGTGGGCGGTCACAAGTGGGCAAACCCGCCCTCCAGTGTGACCCACCCATGTGGTTACTAAATATGATATAGTATAAATAATACTTATAGTTTTTTTTTCTCATTTAATGCCTTTAAGAGTGGGTGAGAAAAGTAAAGAAGAGAGAGAAAAGAAAGGAAAAAAAGAGAACGAAGAAGAAGAAAGGAAAAGAAAAAGAGGAAGAAATGATTTTAAGCGATGCCAAGGTTTGATCTTCTCATTCTGGCACCAAAAAAGTGATCCCCAACACGAGACCTACGATTTGCGGTGAGCGAAGGCTATACTTCTTAAAATTTTACAAAACCCCAAGTGAAACCCTTGATTTGGGTAGAGTTCCTTGAGATCTTGTTAATCCCACTTGAGATGATGAATCTAAGGTTTAATAGATGGTCTATGTGTTGATTTTGAAGGTTTAAAGAAGTGTTTGCAAGATTTGAGAAGCATTGGTGATTTCTTGAGTTAAGAGGTGATTTTGGGATTTTGGAAGAGTTCTTGAGCAAAGAAGGTAAGATTGCTTTTCAATCCTTAAATCTAACTTAGATCTAGGTTAGAATCATCTTATGAGACCATAGATGTGTGGAAAATGTGATTGAAACAGCCCATTTGGTTTTTCCAAGGTTGAGGAGTGTTTTAAGAGAGAAAATCAAATTTTGCACCAACAGGTGGGCGAAGACCGACGGGCGAACCCGCCCACCTGTTGGGGCAGAACCTTAATTCCAACAGGTGGGCGAAGACCAGCAGGCGAACCCGCCCACCTATAGGGGCCCGCCTGTTGAACCGACGGGCGAGCCCGCCCACCTGTAGGGGCCCGCCTGTTGAATTGGTGGGCTATCTGGCCCTCCTGTTGGACAGGTGGACGAAGACAGATGGGCTGTTTGGCCTACCTATTGGCCCACCAGTCGGATTTTAAACCCGAACGGGCCCAAAACAGGCGAACAACCTTCCTTTATAATTTTAAACATGATTTAAACATTAAACCTCGTTAGTTTTGACCCCAAGGTGGTGAAATGCTAACCTCATTCGCTTATGATAGGTTTCACTAGAATTTACGTTTCTCACGCCGGATCTCACCCGTACTGAATGTGAGCTTTTGTACCCAACAAGTAAGTGGGGAGAGGACATTTGACTTTATTTTAAGGCTTATTTTTATATCATTAAATTGTATCTAGACTAACCATGTCATCATATAAATTATATATAGATTAGTCATCCTCATATGCCATTCGCACGCATTGCTTGTGAATTATAAACAAATGATTTATGATATGTGTGTTGTGCTTTACATTCTCAATGCTATATGATTGATGTGCTTATATGATAAATGGTTGGATTACTGTGCATGATGCATTATTAGGGGCCGTTTGATAACACTTCTATTCCTGGAGAGTGTTCTTTTACGTATGTTCTTTTCGATTCCATGCGTGAAGACACTCTGGGAATAGAAAAGCTTGGTAAAACTATTTCAGAAATGTCCTTAGAACAGGAAAAAAACAGAAATAGCGTTTGACAAACACTTCTATTTCTAGAGAGTACAATAATAAAAATTCACTTTTGAACAATGAAATCAATAATTACAAACATGCTATTATGGTCAAATTTAACTTAAATAAGGAAATAATTTGTTTATGAAATTATCTTTTAAAATACTATTACTTCAAGGAAATAATAAAATATAAACATAAAGAGTTTCCACATTTATCTTAATAAGAAAACAAAAGTCTATTATTCAAGTTTATAGGAATTACAAAATAAAAATCATAGCTGCAAATAGGTGTCTTGAAATTTTATTACATAAACAATCAAATCAGGGGGTAACCCTTATCTACTGCCATCTGATTTGCAATTTGTATCGTTAGCTCATTCATCTGTCTTCCTCGTACACGTTAACTGCCTTGATGAATTGTAATAGAAGTACTAGCAATATCACCATCTTCTTGTTCTCCGTGAGCGTTGACTACCCTGACTCTCTCTTCATTAGGATCATAGTAGTCATCTTCCCCATATTGTTGAAAAAGTGCATCTGCTATTTGTTCAGATTTAATATAGTTATGAAGTCCACAACAAGCTATCACAATATAACTTTGGTAACTAAGTGAGAATTGAGGCATGTTTTTTAAAATAGGGAATCTTGATTTTAAAATCCCAAAACAACGCTCAATATGATTCCTTAAAGAAGAATGTCTATAATTAAACAATTCCTTAGTACTTCTGAGTTGTCTTCTTCCTCCATTATAATATGATATATGATATCTCTCTCCTTTGAATGGTGTCAATTATCCATTCCTACTCGCATATCCTGAGTCTACAACGTAATACTTCCCTACAATATGATAAAGCAAGACATTAAAAGCATACACAATAAGCATTTGCATACATGATAATTTGGGAATTGATATACCTTGGGGAGGATGAGGAAATCGCAAGGTAGGATCCTCTAGGGCTCTATTGAATACACGACAATCATTTGCACTGCCTTCCCAACCTGCATATACAAAAGTGAATTTCATGTCAAACGAGCAGGCACACATCACATTTTTGGTTGTTATCCCCTTCCGTCCTCGATATGGGATTTGTTTTCCATTGAGAACTATAGCAGTAACATGTGTACCATCTATGGCACCAATGCAATCCTAATTAAAATAAAACAAAAAACCAACCAAAAGCACTATTATGTGAAACAAAAAACGATCATAAGTTAAAAATTGATGTAAACTTATTAGAAAGAAAATTTTCATTTTACCTTAAAATATGGCCACCATTTGTTGTTTGCAATTATTTCCATAGGAATCTCATCAAACGATGGGGCTTTGATATACTCCTTAGAAAGCTTAAGCACCCCTTGCAATACTTTGCCAAAGTAATAGCTGACAGTCTATCCTGAATGTTGGAATCTCTCCTCAACTGCTCTATTAGTAGGACCTACACCTGTTATTCTGAACATGAACATTGCCAATTGTTCATCTACCCTAATTTTGCGACTGTCTTGTAACCAACCACGATGTTTCATTAGTAGGCATAAATTTAAAAACACATGTCGTTCCATGCCAAATTCTTCGTAACAGCGGTTTGCATGCCCATGCAACACCTCATGTACCCATGTTGCCCCTGTGAATGCACTATCCCTGCGTGGTTTTCTAGTGTATAAATTGCTGGAATAATGATATTGTACTATCAACAATGTTGCGAGAATCAATTCTTCTCCATCGTCATCAGTAGAGGAGATTATTGGAGTATTATTGACATTTGCCATAACTGATTCAATATAAATTTTAAACTTGTTAATATCATGCAAATGTTTATCCTCTAATAAATGTACCAAAATATCTATAAAACTATAATCATCCAACATGCATAATTATCAGATGATGTAATAAGTATTTAAAACAAAAGACATCCAACAGAATTTTTGCTACGATAATAGTAAAATTTAACTGGCATATTTAGAAAAGTAGCATAAAGTGTAAATATCCATATTACACTTTGACATCAAGTGTACCTAACAAAATATTTCGATCCTACTACAAAAGGTCTTAAATGTATTTCATTACAATCATCCATATTAAAAAAAAAAAGGTTAGATTATCATCCATCAATCTAACACATCAAAAGCCAATTGTTTCGTTTCATCCTTGAGAGTAATGAATAATTCTCTCCATTCCCGATCCACCAATATCCTCTTGCACGCCTTAATATGCAACTCTCTTGGGATATCATTCATGGTTTCCAATAATCTAACACAAGTAGAAGTACTGAAATCTGTGGTATTTGGAGTGAGGCCCATTGGAGTTGAGCTAGGGGTTGAAGTATTCTTGTTTGCTACTGACTCGACTAGGGTCTGTATGGCGCGTTCTATACCAGTTGTCCTACTCTTCTTCCTATATCTTGTAGGTGTCCTATCAAGTCTTCTGTTGACTCTAGGACGATCAGTTCCTGGATCTTGGCTTTCATAATAACCTGTTGGCAAGGTATTAGCCAATGGAGTAGTTGGAATTACATCTACATCTGCATCCACCTCATCATCAACACCTCTCGATTCCTCTTCAAACCTGAAATCAGATTCATTCCCGAATCCTCCTATCCCACTAGCATATGAATCCCCAAAAATTATACATAGTTTAGGCCAATGTGGTAGCCCATTCCTCCTAAACTTTGACCAATCATGATTTGCCTGAAAATTTTACAAACTAGCTATTAGATAAAATTACACCGAATATTAAAAAAATCATATAAAAGTACAGTATACCTTGATGTGTACATCCCAAACACTCTCATCTTCAACTGCATGTGTCCTCGCACATAATTCCAACCAAAACCGTAGTATCCAAGAGTCTCTTGAAAGCGCCGAATCGAATCGCATTTTATTCATCTTATTCCTTAATTGAACTATCGTAAATGACCAATTAACTTTTTCCTCAAGCCCCTTCTTGATATTATTCCACCCACCTTTATTGAAAGTGCTAGAACTCTTATTACCAACTTTCACTTGTTCAACCATTAATTTCAGGAGATAATCTTGTTCGCTTTGAGTCCATTTTGCTGCCTCGTTATTAGCTCTCGAAGTGGATGCCATTACTCTAAAATTAGAAACACATTTCATTATAGCCTAAAAATAGAAATACATGTCTTTTCTGGTATTTGTTTACATCATGCTCAAGAACTTCAAATTGATATTTCCATCATTCTCATCAAAATAGAATACTCTAATCATAATAAAAGCCCTCTTCCAGCTCCAAAATATCAATATCATTAAACACTGAAATTTACACAACCAACCTTCATCCAAAATATCAATCTCATTAAGCATTGAAATTTTTCTTCCTTGCCACATTAATATAAATAGACAATCTTTGTGATGATAAAATTTAACAGATAAATAAATAAGAATCTTAAGATGAGAATGATGAAATATGCTCAAATGAGTATTTTTCAGAAACCCATCACGATCGATCAAAGTAATCAAAGAAAAGGAGTATTTGAGACATAGTCTATGCACATCAAAGAAAAGGAGTTTCTCACTCCTCACTGTCTCTCACTGTATGGTTGTATGCTCACTTTCTCAGCAGCAAAAGGCAAAGCCAATAACTTTATTCATCAAAATCGTGGGTATAGGCCCTACATGTCCTTTTAAATAAGAAAACTCCTATCTCATCGAAGTTGTCACCCACAATTACAAAGCAAATAGGAAACCCATCAAGAACAACATACCCTATAAAAGGGAGTTTATTCTCTTTTTGTCAGAATTGACATACCCTATAAAAGGGAGTTTATTCTCTTTTTGTCAGAATCGACATACCCTATAAAAGGGAATCTGTCCATCAGATTCCAATCAGATTTTATTAAAGGACTACCATAGAGGGCCCTTCCACCTTTTCCACCTGATATTTTCTTCGGATATGCTATTATTCAATCTTATTAAGGGGTGAGTTAGCCTAACTACCACAAGCCAGAATTTTTGATACAAGAGTATACCAGACTTTAAAGGAAATTCAATATCAATAGATCAAGAACTCGATGCAAGTAATAATAAGGCATGTGGTTTCTTTTGAGACTAATACTTGCAAAATTGGGAGTAATCGAGCTCGCTAAATTGGGACAGAACCGATGGGGGAATTGATAGTTATAGAAGAGCCCCATCGATTGAAATACCTCAAGTCTTGACAGAATATGAGACTTCAGATTCCAGAGAGATCGCGTATCTCGATCCGATGAAATCCAGTCATATGTAGATCTAACAGAGGAGAATGGCATAGGCTAATCTCCATTAATTCATCGGTTGGATAATGAGATTGGACAGATTCCTTGTTCAATTAAAACACCTTAAATCGATATGAAAATAACAAGTTTCAATCCCTAGTTTGCAAGAATTATATTGACCATACAAAGGAGAGACGTGAGGAGCATTATTGTGTTCGGTTTGCTATTTTGCTACTTTAATTCTTGTCTCTCTCTGTAGTTTGTACATATGCAGAGGAAGAGGTCTCTTCCAAGTGCTTTCGTATCTTTGTTGGGTGTGTCGATACTTGAGACTGAGAGAGCGAGAGAGCGAGAGAGAGAGACAATACCTGCTGCAGGGAAGCGGCGAATGAGAGAGTTGCAGGGAAGCGACGATCGTGAGAGGCAAAGAAGTGGCGACCGAGAGATACAGAGAAGCGGCGACCGACCTGCGACCGAGAGAGAGGCAGGGAAGCGATGACTGACCTGCAACCGTTGCAGGGAAGCGGTGACCTTTGCAGGGAAGCGACGACCGTTGCAGGGAAGCGGCAACCGTTGCAGGGAAGTGGCGACCGAGAGAGTGAAAACCTATTGCAGGGAAGCGACGGATTTGGGGGTTTTTGATCGTGAGATGCAGAAAAGGGGTTGTGGGGGTTTTGAATGGTTTTGTTCTTTTAAGTTTGTAAAAGAATAGAAAAGTAACTTTTTTGTACTCTTGCAATGTATTCTTTAGTCATTATTTTTCATTGGTTCATTCCGGGGGAATACAAAAATGAACCGGACGTGCCAAACATATTTTTATTCTATTTGCATTCCCGCTGAATAGAAGAACACCAGAAACATTCTCCCAGAGTGTTATCAAATGGCCCCTTAGACTAGATGCCATAGTCGGTTTGGAAACGAGTGCATTAGTGGCCCGTGGTATAGGACGCGGTAGCACTATGCAATCGTACTTTGTCATATAGGAGTATACGGCTTAGGATTATCTTTCCCTATGCTACGACCTTTCCCAACAGGGGTTGAGGTGTTGGGTTATCACCTGGGGGGAAGCAGTGGTCGCGGTTGTCCAATCACTGTGGCAGTTAGACATACGCTCGACTGGTCATTAGGACACTCGACAACCTCAGTGGTGTATTCAAGAGGGCCAATCGTACTACTTTTAAATTGTCGGGGTCAGCACCTTTACATTTTTATCATTCACTTTTATGTTGAGAGCCGGTGGTCGGTATGCTTTACTTTTCTAAGTACTCACGGTAGGCCTTCTCCTACAACCCTATGGGCGTATCGCGGATGGAGTTCGTGACTTGTACTCGGGGCATACGCGTACTGTGGTTGTGAGTAGCACATAACCTAAAATTTTGTGATGTTGTTTAGGTGGATAAGATTTAAAATGAATTACATTGCATATAGTGCATATGGATGTGAATGTTGTTGTGGTATTTCTTTTCAATTACTAAGCTAGTGAGTTCATCCCATGTGCACATCTCTTTTAGATGATTTTACAAGTCACCCGCCTGAAGATCAGGAGTCAGGCCCCACAATCGAGTTTTCTATTGAGGATTGGTGGGTCCCTGAGGAGTATGAGTACAGTACTGATTGCATGTGTGAGGGCTGTGCTGCGGGACCACAGTAATGACACCGTACAGAATTTCACTTTTTGATTTTTTATGACCTCCCCTTTTGTGTACTTGATATGTAAATTGTTATTTTTTTGTATAAATATCATGCCTGCGGGCCCACATGTACTTAGCTATATACTACAATTTGGGTATCAAGTATATTGGGGATATTTACAGGTAATTTAAGTCTTCCACTGAACTTTTGAACACTTATCTTAGATGTGGGTATGCTATGGTGAGGTACTGCATCAGATGATCCTGGCAGGTTTTGGGGTTAATCGGAGTTAACTCGATCACCGGTCCGGTTCTGTCTGAACGGGACGTGACAAATAGCAATGCTGAAGGTGGGGATTCAGCTTTCAAATTTTCTTCCTTTTTTCGCATTGTCTTTCTTTGTCTCTATTTGCATTATTTTTCATTCTTTTTAATACAATTTCAGACCTTTTAGCGAAAAAAAGGGACAACACAAAAAAATGAAGCATAAAATTGTACATAAACAATTCAGTGAACAAAATTTAGGATATAAAATCATTCCAAAGTAACTCCAAAATCATTATAAAATTTAATAACGTATCAAAACTGTTCCTATTTCCCTTCACCTGCACTTTGATCAACAAGAGCAACTAGTTTAGGTACTCTGAGAGCTGAAACCAAATCAAGTAACCCTAAAAAAACTCAGATATGAAACGTACACATCAAATAACATGTTTAGAAAATGTAATATGTTTATCTAGCAAACAAACTATACAAGAGTCATAACCATAACTACATTCTGATCCTTTGGGCTGAGAATGTTCTGGTCCTCTTGTAATCCAAATTTATTATGAAAACACAATTACTTTTGTTACCTTTGGGCTTAGAATCTAGATGTTACTATCCTTTGCATTCTTTTTTTTTTTTAAGTAGGATGACATCACCTTTGGGCAAATGTTACCAACTTTACTGCATATAAAAAAACTATGGAAGAATAGAATGTGCCACTTTGATTAGATTTCACGCAACCCTTTTATAGCTTCATAAAAATATAATGTGCAGCATAGCATGTGTAGAAGCTCATACCCAATTTAATTCTAACATATCTATTCATTGTAGGGTGTTCCAAGCATGATATGCAAGCATGGAATGACATCAATATGAATTCCCTATATATTTCAGTCAAATAATTTTTCACTATCATGGTAATGATAAACCAATGCAAAAACTTAAAATAATATTAAAACATCTAAAAAATGGGTCCAAAATAGTTCTTTTGCAATAAAAGCAACCCAATATATTGATTTTTTTTTTTTTTTTTGCTAGAAGTATTATTTCATTAAAGGAGAAAAAAGAGGAACACAACTGAAAAAAAAAACAAATCTCAAAATAAACAACACCCAAAGAAAATGCCAACCCTTTCCCCCACCTTCGGCATTGCCATTAGCGGGGGAGAGAGAAGGCGCTACTCAAATCAATAGTGAGGTCATCCTTCCGCATCTCTAGCCAACATATCAAGAATGTGAGTCAGGAGGCTCCCATTATCAGTAGAAGCCCCCGACTTTGCAGCATTCCTAGCCAAGTAGTCCGCAATAGCATTTCCTTCTCTGTAATTATGGGTTATTTTTCAGCTTATACTATCTAAAAAGGGGCCAATCTTCGACCATCTTTGAAGGGTGAATCAAGGAATTTTCTTCTGTTGAATCAAAGAAACCACTGCACTAGAGTCTGATTTCACCCACACCTGATTTAGATTCATTTCCTTAGCAAGCATGAGCCCCTCCATAAATCCTTCAACTTCAGCTTCAAAGGCACCTGTTACTCCCAAGAACACTTTATAAGTAGCTAGCTCTCTGCCAGAGCTGTCTTGAAAAATTCTTCCCGCTCCTGCACGGCCAAGATTGCCCAGCGAACTTCCATCAAAATTAAGCTTTATCCAGTTTGTAGGGGGATTGCACTAGAATACCTCCAAGATCTCTCTCTGAGTGATAGCCTAGATTGGAAGCCCCAAGTGCTTACAGCTCAGCACATCAGTAGCCGATTTAACCTCTCCCAACGTGCGAGGTTTATTCCTCCTGATATCTTCCACCACCATGAAAGACACATACCTGGACAACCGATTTTTATCTTCAAATCTCCTCTTATTTATTTCCTGCCAGAGGTGGTCTAACACAATGCCCGTTCCCAAGCTCCATGCCTCCTTGCTGCACACATTTTTCCATTGTCGTTTCCACCACTGGGTAAGCTCGAGTAGCGAGCCCATTCTAGGCCATCTAATGTTGAAATTATCACAAAGATGACTCCAAATATCAACCGCAAAAGGGCAATTTAAAAACAGGTGATTTACAGATTCCTCTTCAGATTAGCAGAGATCGCATCTAGAGGAAATTGGGACAGCTCTCTTCTTCACCTCGTCATCAATAGCCAACTTACCATGAATCACTCTCCAGGCTAAGATAGAGACTCTTGGCTGCTATTTTTTACACCAAATCAGGGACGCCCAGGATATTGATTCTTTTTTCATTCTGATGTCTTCCCATGCCGACTTGGAACTTAACTCACCATCATGAGCTAAAGTCCAGACACATCAATCTTAGCACTCGTACTCAGGGATAGAAATTTTAGAAAGCTCATCAAAAATTCTTTGCATGCCACTGGATTCCACATTAGGGAGCTTCCACTTAAAATTTTCAATAAAGCGGCTCACCTTAACTACAAAGGAGCGCATATCAACATTCTCCAAATCCACTTGATCTTCCAATGCTTGCTGACCCACCCATATGTCCTTCCAGAATTTTATTTTGCTACCGTCTCCCACTATCCATCTCTCTCTAGACTTAATATAGTTCCAAACTCTTCAGATACCAGTGAAAATAGATGAGCTCCTGTAAGATTTGTTAGGAAGACCGTCTTTATTGAGGAACCTTCCCCTCAAGAACCTACTAGCTAGAGAGTCTTCATTCTTGATTCTCCAAGTAGATTTGCACAACATTGCCCTGTTTACATCTCTCAATCTTTGCAGGCCAAGACCTCCGTCCTCATTGGGTTTACAACATTGATCCCAGTGAACTACAATTTTCTTCGAGGTATCTGTCTCCCTTGATCAGATAAAATTTTTCATCCACCTTTCCATATTCGCAATTGCAGATGCAGGCCACCAGTACATAGCAAAACTATGGATCGGCATGCTCAAGATCACAGTCTTCACCAACTCTACCCTACCTGCCAAGGAGAGGATTTTTCCCTTCCAGCCAGCAAGGCGATCTTTCACCCTATCTATGATAGGCAACACATGCTCCTTCTTGACCCTACCTTTGAAGATCTCAATCCCTAAATATTTGGTAGGGACAGAACACAGAGGAATGCCTAGCTCATTCACAATAACTTGCTTTCTCTAAGGAGAGATGGCCAAGAAATAATTTGCTTTTCTCGAGGTTAATACATTGACCAGAGAACTCCTGGTCACTCTGCAAAAAAACCTTCAAGTTTCAAATATATCTGATAGATGCATTAGCAAAAATAAAAATATCATCAGCGAGAAGGCTATGGGTAGGTGTAACCCCTCCTCTAGGACCTTTCAATGGAATAATTTTTTTTTTAGCTACCAAACGATTAAGGCCATGACAAAGTACTTCTTCAGCCAGGATGAACAACATCGGAGATAAAGGATCCCCTTGCCTCAATCCACGCTCTACCCCAAAATATCCTATAGGGCAACCATTTAAAAGCATAGACAACTTGCAGATGCCAGCAGCTGATGGACCCAGCAATCCACTTATCAGAAAAGCCAAACCTCCTTAAAACATGATACAAGAAAGTCCATGAGATAGAATCATAGGCTTTCTGAATGTCTATCTTCTGCCCCATACCACCACCTCTAGTCATAGAAAAAAGCATATTGGACAACTTCGATGCCAGGAAAATATTATCATGAATAATTTTTCTTTACTGGAATGCCCCCTATTCCTCAGAGATCAACTTGTGCATCTGGCCTGACAGTCTCAAGGCCAAAATTTTGGAGATAATTTTACAAAAAAAAATTCCCTAAGCATAGGGGCCTAAATTTATCCAAAGATATGACACCCTCAACCTTGGGAATTGAAACCAACAAATTATTGTTCATCCCCTGAGGCATGAATCCACTGCTAAAAAAATCCTTAACAGCTCTACAAACATCCCCAGAAATAATGTCCCAACACATTCTATAAAACGTACTTGGAAACCCATCTAGACCCGAAGCGCTTTCAGGATCAAGCTCCCAAATTGCAGTTTTAATTTCAGCATCGTCGGGCATCTAATCCAGATTCCACCTGTCATGGGCATCCAGCATTGAGGGGATGGTTTCTAGTAACTCCAAGTGCTCCATTGTGGGAGTGGCTTTATGAAAATTTTCATAAAATCCACTAATGAAAATTTTCAACTGCTGCTTGTCTGAAATATCTGCCCATCGCCGTCTTTTAGATATCTAATGGAGTTCTTTATTCTTCGCACTTTTGTTGAGACATGGAAGAATTTCGACCATCCATCACCCTCTTATCATATTGAATTTATCCTCCCACTAGACATAGTATACTGAATTTATCCTCCCACTGGTCGAGTCACATAAAACAGCTTAAGGTCCATAATTCTATCCACCCACTTGGTTCGACTAGTCATTAATTAACCCATTTATTGGAACACAAATTCATTTATATGTGAAATAGAACAAAACTTGTTCACATAGGCCCCAAAACTAAAGAAAATTACATATTTTCATCAATTAATGTTCATAACAGGCTTTCAAAATCAATGGCAGTGTTTGATAATCGATTCAATACACAACTAAAGCATGTATATACATCCTAAATATTTAATATCAATAAAATTAAAAGCAATACTACATGATCACTAACCATTAAGCATAAGCAGAGTGTCAACTGCAACTACATTCCTAAGTCTTAACCTTTAGGTTTAGAATGCACTGGTCCACTTAGAAACTGCAATAACTGTGGGAGCTCTTCAACTTTTGAAAATTACCACCACCTTTGGGTAAATTGCAACTTTTAGGTTAAGATTTTCCTATATATAATACGTTTGTATTCATGCTCATCTTTGATAATGTTGCCTTTAGATGAGCATTACCTAATTTTCCACCAACCATTTTCTTTGTCTTTAAAAATAAGACAAAACCTTTGAGTTGCAGACCATTATAGTAATCTTAGATTTTACGTCTTTGGTGGGTTCCATCCATTCTACTGAATACCTTACAACCACACTTGGTAGATTAAATTTGTGGATTAAGTTCATTACACAGTATATAATTATAGTGAATTAGAACAATTACAGACAAAATTAGGGTCTTATACCAGACCTTTACTGTTCTTAACTGTCAGTATGCAAGCTATATTACACCAGGGTATGATTCAAATTTCTTGATTTAACAAGGGGTTTAATTGAATTGTCAAAAATATCCACATATGCAAAATTTCTCAAAATAGGTCCCTACGATCACCAAACATAGTCATATTGCATACCAAATCAAAGAGCACAAAAAAACGAATCCAACACAAAAACCGTGTGGAAAATTCATCCATACGAGCCCATACAGGTAGTTTAAAATATGCTACTAGATTTTTTGTTCTATTTTTATAACCTTTCCCGATCAAACCACCATCGGTATAATTTTCCAATGATCTGTCGAAAAATCCAAATGGGTCAAAATCCGTGTCATTGGTATTGTTTGTGTCACCCAATCTGATCCGTTTACTTGTGGTTCGGTTCATTTAAACGCTTTTTAGTGGGTTTCCTTTTGATGTAAATGGGTCTAAGCCCATTAATCTTTTAAATAAAAGAAATACAGCCCTAGCGGATGATGACATCGCTAAAACTTCACTAAGTCATCATTACAATTTCATAGTAATAAATTATATAAAATCCAAGCATCCAACCAACACTTTTCTCCAAAAGTGGCGTACAATATTTCAATAAAAGTATGACAATGTGTTACACCTGCTCCTAATCCGTATAAATTGAATGTTATGATAGGTCTTGGATCGAAAGTGGAAAGTACCACCGGTTTTAGCTATGTAGCCCATTGCAAAAGGGAGAGATGACTCTACTTGCTCGTGTATTGCTTGCTAATCCAACTGAAGGGGATTCAAACCTTCCAATCCCAGATGATAAGTGACTCGACACTCCTACACTTAATACCGGCATCCATCAAAATTGTCGAAGACCATACTTAACACCTAGGGCAACCACCTATGGGAGACCAACTAGTGGATACAAGCCAAGACACCTAACTGCCTTGACCACTAGAAACACTGGACTCGGATCCGTGGGCTGAATCCAATGGCCACTTGTGTTGTCTAATGGGCTCAAGCTCGTGAGCCCCACCACTGCTCCGTGAACAATCTTAGATGACCCTATATCTCTCACATTTTCTTCATGACTTGTACTTCAGATGAGTCCAAGGAGACGGCCCGCATGTCCCGAATCATGAAATAATCCATTTGACCGACTAAGGGACAACCAAACAAACCTTAGTGTGAGAGTATATAAGTGAGAAATGAGATTCATTTATCACTTTCTCACTTGTACAACTCGTGGGAGAGGTAAGGAAGAAGAGAGAAAGGAAGGAAAGGGAGGAGAAGAAGAAAAAGAAGAGGGAGGCCCACCTTTGCTCCCGGCTACACTCACCCTTGCCGGAATCTTGCCGGAGGTAGGTTCTACATCTCCTACCACTCTCTTTCTCTTCATTTTGACTTAACTAAGTTGGACAAGAGGTGAACTATGAACCCGCACCTCAAGCTCGGGAATGATCATTTCACATCCCGTGTGATTGCGAGCTCAAACCAAGTCCAGTGAGCTCTGGCAACACTTGTGACCAAATAACCATATAGGCTCTTGATCAATGTATCTCCCAAATGGCCCAATGAAATCAGGATTTCTTTAGATTAAAATGAAGGTAGAACACCCTCTACAAACTCCAAAGAACAAATCTCGACGATCGGGCCCGAGTAGAAAAACCTCAAATTCCATGGGTAACTTTTGTGTTTCCACAGGAAACATTGGGCTTGGATCCGGTGGCTGTTTCTGGAGAGGTCTCTGAGCCTTAGGAGCTCTCTTCCAGTGCCACCGGATTCACATCTGATGAATCCGGTGGATTTTCACCTGCTTTCAATGACTGAATCCGGTGACCTGTACTGTCTAGGTTGGATAGTGTCTGACTTCTTGTATAATATATTGTTGTTGGAATTGATATGGGATGTATGTTGTGAGACGGAATCTGATGTGGTTGAGTTGGTTCTGGTACCATGATTGTTGTATGGATGTTGCATTCATACATTGATTATGTGCATTAGATTAGATGTAGTCGTGGAATATACTTTATGGCTGATAGTGATCCTGGTATCGTGTACTCAGGGATTGTATTTGGAAATGGATACGCTTCGTGACCGATCACGGTGTTGCATAGTCCATACTCAACTGCTTTGTATGTTAGAATCTGTAGTCATGGGTTACACTTTGTGGCTGATGGTATCCTGATATCGTGTATCCCGGGACTATACTTGGAAGTGGACCTGCTTCATGGACGATGGTCAGGTGACATTTCCCATGCTACGTCCCCTTGCCAATCGGGGGTAAGGTGTTGGATAACCCAATAGTGATATGTTCGATAAACCTTTCCGTAACACTACACCTGTGGTACAATGTGATTGTTGCCAGGAGTGAGAACTAGGACGGCATGACCAATGGTGATCCCGGTGCCTTGACTGCTAGGAGGGGGTTATCAGGAGTTTGTTGGGTGACCATTGGATGCATCCTAGGACCAGTAGGTTCCTAATCACGGCTAGGGCTTGTATCGTTGTGTAGTCGATGTGCAAGTTTCGAGACCTATGATACAACCTAATGTGTCATAGTAGCATTAGCCGACTTAGTTGTATTGTTAGGTGGTTTAATAATCAAATAGATTGCATCATTCGCATCATGGACTTTGTGTTTAATTTCTGTATTCATGTCATCATGGAATATTATATATGTCAATGCAGGGCATGGTTGTGAATGAACTCCATCCCTCACTGAGCAAGTTGGAAGCTCACCCCACATATATGCTACTTTTTAGATAATGATGCAGGTACTGTTGTACTGATGGGATGTGACTTTACGGATGCTAGAAGCGGAAGAGCACGACCAGGACTGTGCATGCAACACATGTGCTTATGCAGCACCTTAAGTGATTGTGTGTCATTTTGTGTTATTCAGATACTGAATTGTGAATGGTATATTTTTGGGCTTATTATGTATAAGTCGTAGATAATTGTAATGGAATAACTTAGTTATTCATATATGATATCATTAGATGTTTCCAAATTTTAATTATGATTCTACTATTATACTCTGATTTCGCTGCTGTTGGTTTGGTTCGTGTTATGAGATTGTATACGTTATGGTACTGCTATCAGAGATCCTGGTAGGTTTGTAAGGCGAGTACGTGTTTTACTCACACCATCGGTATTCCTAATGATAAGTTGGGTTCTAAAATTGAGATGTGACACAATGATTTATAAAAGTAATTATTACTTTTAGAGGAAGAAACACTGTTAGATTTCAAAACATAAACTAATTCTATTTAAACCATGACTCTATACACAACTATATAGAGAGCAATATTAAATATGGCATTCAAAGTACAAATAAAAATGAATAAATACAAGGTTAAATCTGTTCGGTATCAATCTGGATCAATGTCGGCTTTAATCGATTTGGAGCTTTAGATCCTTACCTTGTGATCCGATTTGATTCATATCTCTTTTTCTTTTTCCTTTTTATTTTTATTTTAATTGCTACATGGATGACAACTAACATCCACTATCAAAGTTAACGAAACATAGTTACTTTTGCTAATATAATAAACAACTTACCTAGTAAAACGTATTTACTAAACAACTTTCAAAAGACAATCTTATCATTTAATTTTGTTACACGTGGCAGGAATTCTTGGGAAAAAAATCTCATTCCCAAAAGCAACAGAGAGAGAGGAACCTTTAGAATTCTACTGTTGGTCATGTAGAAGGTGGAGGGTGTTGGGATTTAATGTAAAGATTCTTTTGAGTTTATTTGTACATTCTTCAGTAATTTTCATAGTAATATATTCTTTTGCTGAGCTTAAGCAAAAGGAAATATATATATATATATATATTTCATGCAAATACAATTTTTATTGACAAAGTTTGGATGACTCCTTCTAATGAAGCTTGAAGAATAACCCAGGTCACTCTGGCACTGGTGGGATCTTCAGCGACAGCATGGTGTGCCTCTAAGATGCTTTTCATATTATGAAGGGATTACTTCAAATTTTTTGTCTGAATTTTCGGCTTTTTTTTTACTACAATAAATACTACTATGCTCTTGCATTTGACATGGATTTGGTTAGAATGTGACTCGAAATCAGTAGTTTGGTGTATCATTAATAAAAGGATTCCATGGTGTTTTCATCAACGCTGATTATTTTTTAAGAGATTTCCGACTAAGATTAATTGGAATATTTCATATTATTTCCACGGAATTAATGTGGTGGCTGATGGTCTAGCAAAGCATGCAACAACTAATAGAGAAACTTCAGTTTTGGATGCTTCTTCACAGTTTACAACAGAAGATATATGTTGGGATGAGCAAGGAAAGTCACGTTATAGGTTTTCTTAAGTATTTGGTCGATTGTCTATGTTGAGGGTCGTCCTCTCTACTGATGGTAATGCCAAAAGTGTGGAGGAAGATTTCAGTTCTATAGTTTTTATAGGGCTCCAGTTGGAGCTCTCCTTATACTCTTATTATTTTATTTTAATTTAATTATATTGCTGACATTAAACAAAAAAACAATGGACGAGAAAAAATTGCAAAAAATAATTCGAAAAATATGAAGATGGTGATGATGGCAGCGGCCCCACATAAGGTGGGACCACGCCACCAATCATAGAATAACCTCGGCATCGCAAAATAATTTGCTGCCTGACTCCTTGGCCGTTGTCCATCCCTTCCTTTTTCCATTTTACCTTCTTCCTCCCTCACCCTTCTTTTCCACATTTCAGATTTTTTTTTTTTTTTTTTTTTAAGGCAAAAGAAAAAGAGAGTAACTAATACAAATTTGAGTACTATTTATGTACTATTCTTGAACAGTACTCAATGTCACCAACTTGATCTTTCATTAATATTAAATATTAAAAATAATTTTAAAAGAAAGACCAACATGAAGAATTAGGAGCATAATACAAATTCAAAAACGAAGACCAACGTGGGTTGTGAGGCTCTACGGCCACACGGATTGCACAGCCATAGATCAGCGTGTGGGTACATGTATGAAAAGAAAATATGGCCAATAGTCATAGATGGCCTGATAGCCTATTTACCCTGCAGGGGACAGTGGCTTATGCGCACAACAAGACAATCTGCCATGGGATCTAGCTTCTTTTTTTTTTTCTAATTAAAATAATGCCAAAACTCCCATTTTTCAAAATATCAAATCGATCAAGAAACAAAACTGATTAAAACGAAATCAATTCAAATAGAAAAATGAAAAGAATAATATTGCATCGGTTCTTATCCTGTGTGGTCAGCTTCTAATACCACTTGTTAGAACAACCTATGGGTTCGAATCTGAAACCTTAATAGAGGAATCCATACAGAAAAAAAGGAACACGATCAAATCTAAATCATGAGTCACTAAACTAGGATTCAATCACTCCAGTAGCTAAAACACAAATAGAGAAGAGACCTAAATAGAATAATAGAGAAGAGAAATACCATTGAGCATAGAATTGTGCCTAAAGTAATAGATGAAGATCCTCAAGAGCTAGAGAACAGTCTGATGAAAATGACACTGAAGAATTACACAGTTGAGTCTCATCTGCTAAGATCTTCTATAGCCTTTCACTGTTGGAATTCTCTCTCGTATGCACTAACTACTGTAAGGGGAGTCTGTGCTTCCAAAATCATGAAAGTGATAAAGTGATGGCTGCAGAGACCATTAACTTCTATTTATAATAGAATCCATAAAACCCAATTCCATTCTCACAATGGAATGGGTTAAGAGTTTTCTAATCAGAGTGGTCTACAATTGCTTGGACCTAATGGATTAATTAGTATCAGTTAAGCCCACATAAAAGTCCTAACAGTTGCATCATTTAATTGTTCATCATTTTATGACTGGGTTAAATTCTTGTTTGATATGTTTTGAGATGCTATAGATGTAGAGACATCATTATTGTTTAGATTTCCTTACTTTGGGCTATTTGGAAAGTTTAGAATAGAATTGCTTTCTTGCAGTAGCGAGAGCCTTATGCATTGAATTGCTCTTTTTTCTTTTTTCTTTTTTCTTTTTAGAATAAAACTGCTTTTCATGGTGGTGATTTGTGAAACTTTTCGATGCTTCAATTTTTGTGTTGGAGAATGACAATGCTTGTGTATCTTGCATTAATTGTGTCTCCAATTATAGTATTTAAAGATTTCAGAAATGTGTAGAGTCCTAATCTAGTTATGGATGTAAAGAAGAAATTGAGAAGATTTGGGATATGACACGTGATATAGAACTCATATATACATTAAACCAGTATCACATGTGATATAGATCCCATATACAGAAGATACCGATTATGTAGTTCCCAAATGGGGATGGACTCAATATCGGTTGGTACCCCCTCAAGGTGGAGAATCAGAATTATAAATCTTCAATTCGTTCTGTAAAAACTTGAACACGTACAGTGGCCAGGGGTTTAGTGAAGATATCTGCTACTTGATCCTGTGTACAGTAAATTAAACTGTGACTTGACTCTTTGCAACTCGTTCATAGACAAAATGGAAATCGATTTTCACGCATTTTGTACGTGCATGGAAGACAAGATTTGTAGAGAGATACATGGCACCTTTGTTTTCACACCAAAGATGGGTGCAAAACGCAGATAGAAACTGAGTTCAGGGAACAAGGAGTCTAACTAGATTAGCTAAGCCAAGGGATCAACTATATCAGGCATTATACTTGCCATTGTTACAGGGAGCATATACCTGTCTTTTTTTGGTGAGATGTTCAGAAGGTCAAGTTTGGACACAGGAAGATGGAATAATCACTTGTAGACTTAGGATCCTCACTAGGGGAACAATTTAAAGTGTCTTTTTTGTCAAATCTTACATTCACAACTTATAGTGACAAGATTTGACAAAAAAAAAAAAAAAAAAAAACTTTAAATTTATGATTAAATCATTGTTTATCATTGTAAGGGAAATATAATTAATATTGAAAGCAATGGATAAGAAATTACTAAGAAGATAATTAATATTGAAATCTCAAAATGAACCATATTATCCAATCATTTATTTAACTATCCAACTAGTTTTCTATAGTGAACAAAGAAATCAATAAAAGCATTATTACAATTTACAAATCAATTTCTCTATTTATAACTTAATATTCAATGATTTGTAATAATTCCCCTTGCAATAAAAAATTTTCTCACTCATATTGTAAAAAATGGATGTTCAATTCACCAATTTATAATCTCATAATTATTTATTTTTTTTACTGGTTTCATTCGATTTGGTTATTGGTCGGTTCGGTTTGGACCAGTTTTCAGTTTGTCCCAACATACCTCAGTCCAAAACTAATCCAATAAGGATAAGTTTGGTTCGGTTTGGGTTTTATCGATCAGTTTCGATTGATTTTATCAGTTGGAGCTAGGTTTTGACACCCCTAATCCTCACTACTTCAAGCCCAGTCTGCATTAGAAAAGGTCTAGAAGGCCATGTGAACTTATTTGTTTAAGATACCGTAAGATCCGCTTAACAAGCACCTAATGGTCTTCCGTTGGAACATGCATGAACTGATATAGATCCCATATATAAAAGATACCAATCATGTTGTTCCCAATTAGGGATGGACTCAATTGTCAGTCGGTGGCCGCTGCTTTGAACCAGCCCTCTGCTTCGATAGACTGGGCTGCATCCATTCTGGTGGATGACATTAGACTGATCTCATAGCAGTTTTCTTCTATTCTTACTTGCTTTATTCCTCGTAGGCTTAACTTGGAGGCTCACTGTTGTATGCTTAGAGCCTCTAATCTGTTTCTTTCACATGTTTGATGTATGGAGGCTACTACCTCCCCTCTCCCTGTTGGAATTTTTTCAAAGGGGTTTCTTAGTATTAAATCGAGGTAGTTTCTGTAAAAAAAAAAAAAAGGAAAAAAAAAAAAAAGACTTCGGTTTAACTCGCCTCCTTTTTTACTGCCCCTTCCATTTTTTCCTCCACACTGGATAGCATTTGAAGAGCTAGAACTTTCTCTTTTATTTTGGCTTAGTCATGTTTTATATTCTTGAATTCGTCCTACTCTAAGACTTTGCACTGTGACCGGTCCATTTAAGTAATCGATCTTCATATGCTAGGCATGTTCCCATATATAAACAATCAGTTGGGTAATCGGTCTTCATATGCTATACATGGTCACATATATAAGTAGTCGATTAGATATCGGTCTTTAACTCTAAACAGGCTAATGACACATTTATCTCTAAACTGGTTATAATCCAGCTTTAAATGTGTCGGGCTTACTAAACAAGCTCTAATTGAGCTATAAAGGACTTTAAATATGCTGAGCTGAGTTGGACAATAAATTGGTCGGTCGTGGTCGGATGCCTATTGGATAGCACCCTTGCACCAGGAGCGACCGATTATATTCAAGCTCGGGTAAGAGCCCGAATATTTATTAATCCACCTGGGCCAGTTTGGGCTTTAAATTGTCGGGCTCAATCGGGCTAAGAATTAATGCCCCTACAAGATTAGATCTAGGGGTGAAACATGCTAGGTTGGGTCAAGTTTCTTAAAACCCCAACCCAACCCTAGGTCCCCAAAACTCAAGCAATGTCCAACCCAACCTTGCTAGCTTCACGCTCAGGGCCAACCCTGTCGTGCTCAGGTTGGCCAGCTTGACCCTGGTTGGTCCTGTATTTTATATATATATATATATATATATATTTTCCTTCAAAGGGTGACAACTTTTAATCCTATACTTAGCAGGAGGGATGTTAAGACTATGGCCACCTCTTGTCCATCTCTAATCCATAAATTTGCAGCAAGTAAGGTTTTCAATTTGGTTATAAGATAGACCTTTTAATCTCCTAACATCACCACATCTCCCAAAAGCTGGACAGGCCAAATTTTGGCCCAATACTTCATGAGTGCTACTATATCTAAATCTCATATCAATACATGATATGAGACACAAAGATAGACTATGTAAAGAAAATGGGGGAAATAGTTTTGCCATTTGGTCATCTTAGCTCAACAGGTAAGAGTATGTGGCTTTTGTAACACATAATGTGGGTTGAAGTCATCTAGACAGCTTGTGTAATGCTTGTGTAACACATAATGTGGGCCTAGGGGAAGGGGAACATTATTACTAAACACAATAATAGATCAGAATTAAAATTGAGCCAGATAGATCGGGTCGAGCTGGGCTGGTGTGGTTGACCCTCATAACCGGGTTAGACAGCCAGGCTCAAGGTGGACTAAGGCAGGCTCTAGCTGTCAGGGCCAAACTAACACCCCTAATTAGATCAGTTCTTTGGGCTGATATTTTTGATCAAGGTTCACCCTTTTGTTGCACTTAAAAAAAAAAAAAAAAAAAAAACTTTTGTATTTATTTTTTCTTTTCTTGGGAAATCTTTTATCCTCTAATAAAGCAGATCTTCCAAAAAAAAAAAAAAAAATTATCGGATCTTTGTTTCTGACTGAGTCTAGAGCGTTGGAAATTGTCTGTCTAATGTATTACTAGGCTGTAACTATGTTCAGTATGTATCTTAGGATTTTATTTTTATTATTTTTTTAAAACAAATGATAGTTTAGCAGCAAAAAAAAAAAAAAAAAAAAAGGTAAGTGGCTAGGTTTTCAAAGGCTAACCCACCTAAGTTGCACAAAACTCTCTCCCCCTCCCGCCTCCTTTCCTTTCTTCTTTTCTTTAAAGTGATAGTGTTTTCCATCCCAAATTTAATTTCACACCTTTTCCTCCATTAGGGTGAGTATCCATTTCCCATTGTTATCCCAAAGTGCGAATCTTTTTCCCTGAGTCAAATGTAATTAAGTGCCAAAATGATCAGTCATTCTATTTCGTAATTGTAGTGCCCATTTCTCACCAGTCCCTAATGGTACAATCTTATCATCATCTTCCCAACTAGCGTAGGAATTAGATAGATTCGATCGCCTACGGGTCAGTATCAAGGGAATGGCTTGATAGACCAATGGGGGTCATTTCTTTTGGTTTTATCCTTCGACATATGAACTCAATTTTGAGACCTCTTCACTTAGTTGAGTAGACATATGAACCTGAAAAGTTAGCTGCGCATGATCACCATGCGCCAAAAGCATCTAGTATCATGAGTTAATTACCAATCAATTTGACTTCTCCACATTATAGCTATTTCAAGAACATAGACTTCATAAAACTAGTTGATAATTCTTATAGATGGTTGATCATTTGACTGATGTCATGAAATTCTATGTTAAAATGGAAAGTGAATAAAGGATTAGGGATTACCTCGATGTAGTTTTCCTCGCAACAGAATGGATCTGATTGCGGTACACATCAATCCATATGAATAGCATCGAACGAAGGATTTCTGTTCCACCCTCCAAATTTAAGGATTTCAATAGAGATCCTTAGAGACACACACTCTTAATGGGAGAGACAGAAGATAATAACGAAGGAGAGAGAGAGAGAGAGAGAGAGAGAGAGAGAGAGAGAGCTCTTGAGATTAGGTCAAAAATCTTACTTTGTTTTGTGGCTAAACCTTCTTATTTATAGAGACCTAGCCAGCTAAGGTTCCTATCCTAGTGGGTCTATGAATACCCAAGTGAGCGACCCATGAACGAACCAGGTCAAGCCCCAGTCCAACCCAATTTAATTAACATCTTCCACTCACCCACGTAGGGCGAACATAATCAATTGTCCATCTAGAAATCTCTTGACCATAGGTGTCTACTGGCGCGTGCAACCTAATGAGATGGAATGAATGTGGGAATGCTGTATGAAGCTTCCATCTGACCAACATATTACATCACTCACAAATAATCTGGGGTACGCTAAACAATCCAAATACACCAAATCTAGCACTCTTGATTCCTCATGATGAGTAGTGCTGACTTAAAACATGTAATGTGCTTATGAGTTATGATTTCGTCGAAATATAAATAGACAAGTCGCTTGGGCAATAAGCCATAAAACAAGGGTGCAATTTAGAATAGTTTTTCCTAAGAACACATGACAATTCGACTATTACCAATTGTTTTCCCAATCATGTCCAGCTGGGCCGCATCATATCCATGATCCTAAAGAGCACGTCAATCTAGCGTCATTAGGCAGCCTCTTCATAACATAGTACCAAGTAGAGGGTATGCATTGGATCAACTTAATTTGATCCAAGTAGCTCTCATAGTGAAGAAAAAGGGATCCATTCAATCACTCTCATAAACGGTCGTAACAAACCATATACAGTATGAAATATATGCTATAGTGCAACTTTCACTAAGGTAGGCATACCACTCATAAAATAAAAAGAACACCATACAATTCAAGGTTCAGTCACACTTTCAAGTGCTTAACATGAGTCAAACAGCCTAGTCGCCTCTATGGCGCCTATCTGAATTCCCAAACTCAGATATAAATAGGCTACACTAAGATATGGGATCTCTATGTTTGACCATAAAAATGTCTCATCTTAGCTCTAGCTAAGGCACCACTTAGCTAAAAAGTTGTTTACTCATCTTGCACACTATCTTTAAGGGCCAAGGTGAATTTAGCTCATCTTCCTCATTGTTTTCAAGTGCCAAGGTGTTCACCCATGTGATTGGATCGATCCAAGCCTAGTGACATACTTACAAAGTAAAATGTGTATATATGCAAGTCACCCTAAAGAATTATATGTCTCATGGATAAATCAAAGAGTGACAACAATAATGTCTAAAGAAAATGTGAAAACTCATGATACAAATCATCTACGTCTAAGTCCCAGATTCCTAACATGAGTAAGGAAAACTTACCGAGCAATAGACTTAGTCAATCGATCAACCACCATACCACTTATGGAGATATGTTTTAAGACAACTTCTCCTTTGCGTAAGTATATCTCAAATATAGTGATATTTGATGTCTATGTGCTTGGTTATCCCATGGAACTTAGGGTCCGTAGCAAATGCCAAATCTATCGTACTATTACAGTGTATAAGCATCGTATCTCTTGAATGAGCGGTAACAAAAAGGCACTATAAGAACCTCCTCAGCCAAACGACCTTCTGAATGGTTGCCAAGCACGCGATGGACTCAGACTCCATTGTGGATAGGGCGATGGAGATTTGCTTCTTGCTACTACTGAGTCTGACTCATAGTGATAATTTATCAAAGAATGACTCTGGTTATCAAATGATTGAACAACCGGGACTCATTTACTTACGATACTTAGTTGACATTCATAAAAAGTATCTAATGAATTATGAGTTCAATAGATCTTGTTTAGCAGAAAGAAGGCTATTCCTTGCTCATTATCAGACAATCACTTATTCACAGACCTCATGTGGGGCTAATAGTTTTCATTTCCCATCTCATGGAAAATCCTTTTCGCTTTGCTTAGCCCTATCCCCCTTCTAGGGGTATTTTAATGATAGGTTCTATAGGAACTGGACGATCATATTTGGTCAAATACCTAGCGACAAACTCCTATGTTCCTTTCATTACGGTATTTCCAAGATACAACCCCACCTCTTAGGATAAATGCATATCCCGAAGTAGATTTGTGCTCATATCTATCACTAGCCTAATCAATAGCACTATAGCCTCTCAATCTCAAATCTGAACCATTGTAGGTGATGGTGAGATCAATGTTCCCACAAAAGGTGTCGAAAGATTCTTTTCACTTCTTGCCAATGACCTAATCTATGGTTACTCTAGTAACGACTAACCATGCCAATTGCAAAGTGTATATCTAGATGCATTCACATCATTGTGTACATCAGACTATCTATTACTGCTTGATGAGAAAATTTATGTGTGAAATCTAGTGTAGTAAAACATGCATTTTATATATTTAGAATGGAGCTACCTTAGGTTTTACTCTCTTTTTGTAGGTTTTATATTTTCAAGGCCTTAAGGACTATCGGGTACTATATCTTCAATTTTACATATAAAGAGGTCCTATTTCTTTCATGGTTGCGAAGAAGATGAAATTCTGAGCAAGGTGGACGAGTTCAATTAAAAGTACACATTCGTTTGGTCACCCGTACAAGTGATTATTCTTTTCAGGCCAAAAAAAAAAATATGGATCATAACTGAACCGAGATGCAGAACCAGCCCGTTTGTAGTTGTCCCAGAGGTACAAGGAATATTTTAAATACCAACAAGGATCGATGGACCACATCCTTAAGTAATTGAAATTTATTTTTAGTAACAACTACATAGCGTAGTTGGTGAGTTGTGATGTACAAAATCACTTGCTTATTAGGAGGTCTCAAGTTCAAACCTCTTAAGTTGCCATTTTGTTGAGGTTCTTTTTAGAAGATTTTCTCTCTCCTACTCATCACTTAAAGGAGGTTGGCCAAGATGGTTGTACGCAAGTTTGAAGAAGAGAGAGAAAAATAAAAAAAAGGAGAAAAAATAGGAAGAAAAAGGCAAGAAAAATTATGAGAGATCTCTCTCAACATGTTTTCTCTCTTCTCTCTCTTCCACTTCATCAACAAGATAAAAAAAAAAAAACATTTTTTTAAGAAGGTAAAATCTTTGGCTTCCCTCCCCCATTCTCTATATAATAGAATTAACACAAGGGGAGGAGACACTTCATTCTTCTTCTAGGGTTTTTTCTTAGTTGTTCTATCTCTTTCTCCAGTTTTCTCTTTCTCTAGCTCTAGTTCTAGGTTTATGCTTTAAACACTTTTGTAATTTTTTTTATTCAATTAATGCAAGCACTTTTGTTTTTTATTCAGTCTTTTATTTTTATTGTTTAAGCAATTGAAGTTGTAATTTTCAAGTTCTAGTTCTAGGCTTAGATCTAGGTGACAAGAATAAGCTGTGAAGCATGTCTTTCAAGTTCAATTTTTTTCTTCAGATTTGTTTTCTCTAGTACTAGAAATTTCAGATTTGGTTTATTCCAGATCTGGTTTTTAGTACTGGTAGTATCTCAAATCGATCAAGTTTTCAGTTCAAGGGTTGAAGTTCAAGTAAGTAGACTCCCTCAGTAGTCTTCGCTCCCCCCTCTCATTCCCTCTTCTGACTATCCGTTCTTTCTTAATTTAGGATTTTAATTTCAGTCGTTATATTATTGCTATCCCTTTCCCCCATAGTTCATAGCTAGTGTATGTGTTGGTTTTGCCCCTCCTAGCCATAGAACCATCATTTTATTGTTTTTATTTTAATTGTCTCCATTTTTCTAAAGCCAAGTAGAGTAATCCTTGTAAGAGTGACTCTCTGGTCAACTAGGGAAGCTCATATTATGATGTATCCATTGGGCTAAATAGAGAAACCTACTTGTGAGTCTCTCTCTAGCTTTATTCCCTTTTTTTTACTTTATTTTTATTTCAGTATTTTTTTCCTTTATTATTATTTTTTAATTACGTGGGTTGTTTATTTTCAGTTATTTATTTATTTAATTTTAATTGCGTGGCTTGGGTCTTTAAATTTTTAGATGACGAATGGTTAGGACGTTATTTTAGATACACATGTTTAGGATGGTAATTAGAATTAGATCACAACCATTAATCGGTTTACTTTTGCATTATTAAAAGAAGTAAAAAATAAAATAAAATAAAGTGGTTGCTCTTCCTGTGTTCGACCTGTAGCTACACTGATCCGTACGCTTGTAGTTACATTTTAAAATCTCAAACAAGTTTTTGGTGCCATTACCGGGGAGATAGTTCCATGTTATTTTTCACTTTCTTTTGGTAAATCGGAGTGTTTTGTTTGCTTTGTTTTATTTTTTCTTTTCTTTTATTGAATTCCTGAGAAGATCAACTTACAATAATAGTTGTATCAGTGGAGGTCGCCATGCCTCACAGTATGATAAAAATAGGTTTTGCCCTGTAGTAGTACCTCAGGAATTGACCTAAGCAACCCCGGATCCCTGTCGGTAAGCTCCCAAAAAGCCAAAAAAAAAATAAAAAGTCATAAAAAAAATTTTTTTGCTATCTATTCTTTTATGCTTGTCTTACACTAATTATGGATAGTTTTCTGTTGCATGAGTGTTAGGTGGGTACTTAATACTAATAATCGGTTAGAAAGAAGAGATCCAACAAGTAGTGACCTTATACATTTGCTCTCTTTAAAATCCTTCAATATGAGAGACCAACAGCAAAACCCTCCACCTAAATCTCTGAAAGATAGGTTCTACCCTACTAGAACAGCCCAACCTTCCTGCATAGTTCTACTATAAGCCTAGGGTAATAATTTTGAACTCAAATCTCAATACATCACTATGTTGCCCAACTTTCATAGGTTGACCTCTAAGGATGCATACCTATTTCTCAGGGAATTTGAAGAGGTATGTGTTCTAATTAAGATCCAACAGCTTTTTGATGATGCTGTTGAGCTTAGATTTATCACTTTTGCATTAAAAGACCAAGCTAAGAAGTGATTGTATGGGTTACCCATAAATTCCATAACCTCATGGGAACAGTTCACAGTTGTCTTCCTTAAGAAGTTTTTTCCAACTCATAAGACCAATAAGCTTAGAAGTGATATCATTCAGTTTAGGCAAAAGCCTAGGGAGTCATTTTCCAAACTTATGGAGAGATTGAAGGATCTACTCCAAGAATGCCTTCACCATGGCCTAGACTTATGGTATTTATGTCAAATAATTTATGAGAGTATTGATTATCCAACTAAACAAATGATAGAGTCCGTGTGCCCTGAGGGATTTACATCCTTTACAGATGAAGGAAAGGCATGGGAATTCTTACTTGACTTAGCTGACAAAACCCGTGAGTGGGAATCAACCCAAGAGAGTGAAAGAACCATAGGAGGAAAATGCTATTTTGTGGATGGGATAGTAACCAAAGAAGCCCATTTGGATAACATAATTAAGAAGATTGAGGCTATTGTTCCTAGAGAGCCATCATCAGTCAATTTGGTTCAGATTTGTGCTTGGTGCCAGTCCCCTGGACATGTCATAGAAGAATGGCCCAACACTTCTGAGGGAACTTCTAATGATAGTGTTAATGCCTTATACCAGAATAATCCATATAGTAAACCCAAGATTAAAAAATCACCCAAATTTCTCTTGGAATCAAGGCAACCAAGCAGGGCAGGGCCTTCTAATTTTCATAATCAAGGTCAACCTGGACCCCAAAGGCCTCCCTTTGCACAACAATCTTTTTCCTATAATACTTTTTTTAGGTTAAATGTAGGACCTCAAGCTAGTTTTCCTAGGGCCCCTCTCCTATCATCTTATCAGCAACCCCCTGGGTTTACCAACATTGGAGAGGCAAGTAGAATAAGTGACTTAGAAAAATATATGGCCCACCTCATGACAAGCCATCAAAATCTTACACCCAAGTTGTCTCAATTATGTGTGAGAGGGAGAAAGGAACTTTACCCAGTCAACCAGAGCCTAACCCTAGGCATCATCAGCTTGTTAGTTCACAAGCACCAACTAATGCACCACTGAATATAGTACAAGGTCAGATGCAACAAGGACCCTCTAACCAATGTAATGTTGTTTATGCCCTTAGAAGTTGTAGAGAGTACCAACAGAGCGTTCCTAAATCTTCCCCATCTATTAGTCCTGTTAACTCTCCTTCAGTTAAGGACACAAGTGTGCCTCTTGTTCCAAGTTCGTATGATGAATCTAAAGATTCTTTTGAAGCTAAAGATGATTTGGTTGAGGAAACAAAAAATGATTCTTCTGAAAATGGACAAATCCCTAACAGTCCTTATGTTTATCCTATCACATTTTCTAATCACTTGGTACATAAAAAGAAGACTATTTCCATGGATAAAATTTTAGAAGTCTTCAAAAAAGTAGAAGTGAACGTCCCTCTTTTCGATGTCATATCCCAGATCCCCGCCTATGTAAAGGTACTAAATTATTTGTGTACTCACAGATGTATCATTAGTGTGCCCAAAAAGGCGTTATTGACAGGTAACATTAGTTTCATAATTACTTAGCCTATAGCAGCCAAGTATAAGGATCCAATGAGCCCTACCATATCTTGTGTCATAAGCAATACTTACATTAAACATGTCTTACTTGACCTTAGCGTAAGTGTGAATCTTTTACCTTACCATGTGTACAAGCAACTAGGATTAGGAGAATTGAAAACCACTGGAACTACTCTTCAGTTGGTAGATAGGTTTGTTAAGATTCCTAAAGGGATGATTGAGGATGTCCTACTAAAGGTGGGGGAATCTATTTTCCCTGTTGATTTCATTATGTTAGATACCAAGTCCTTCTCAACCAAGGATGAGATCCTAATAATTATAGGAAGACCATTCTTGCCTATCAGTAATGCATTAATCAATTATTGGAATGGTTTCCTAAAGTTATCTTTTGATAACCAATTTGTTGAGTTTAACAAGTTTAGGCTAGGCAAGCAACCACATATGGAAGAATAGATCAATATGCTTGAGGATTTTTTGGATTTTTTTGATGATTTAGTTACCAACTTTGATATTGATTTTGATTTAGAATTTCAAGAGTGTATGGATGAGTTGGATGATAGTGAA
The DNA here is from genome assembly GCA_022985045.1 of Macadamia tetraphylla. Lineage (NCBI taxonomy): Eukaryota > Viridiplantae > Streptophyta > Magnoliopsida > Proteales > Proteaceae > Macadamia > Macadamia tetraphylla. Next base: position 41,384,273 of record CM040961.1, on the reverse strand, counting down.
ATTTTTTTTTCTGAAGTCTTGAGTCTTCACACACCTGTGGAGCCCTTAGGACCCCTTTCCAATTCCATTCCCAAACCTTCTATAGTTGATCCCCTTAAGCTAGATCTTAAGGAGTTACCATCTAATTTGAGGTATGCTTTCCTAGGGTCTGACCAGACTCTTCCTATAATAATTTATTAAAATTTAACTTCTAGCCAGGAAGAGGAGTTACTTAAAGTATTAAAAGATAATAAGGAACCCAAGGGTGGACCATGGCTGATATCAAGGGTATAAGCCCTTCTATTGTGCAACATCATATACATCTTATGGAGGATTCCAAACCATCCACGGAATCCCAAAGAAGAGCTAATCTAGTGATGATGGAAGCCATTAAAAAAGAGATCTTAAAGTGCTCAGATCATGGAATGATTTATCTTATTTCTGACAACCAATGGATAAGCCCAGTTCATGTAGTGCCTAAGAAGTCTGGGGTGATTATAGTTCCCAATGTCAATAATGAACTAATTTCAACTCATGTCCAATCAGGGTGGAGAGTATGCATAGACTACAGAAAACTTAATGTGGCAACCTGGAAGGATCACTTTCCATTGTCATTCATTGACCAGATGTTAGAGAGGTTAGCTGGACATGAATACTATTGTTTTCTTGATGGATATTTCAGCTATAACTAGACCCCAATTGCTTTAGAGGACCAACATAAGACTACTTTTACATATCCATATGGAACATTTGCTTACAGGCGTATGCCCTTTGGGCTTTGCAATGCCCCTGCTACATTCCAACAATACATGATGAGCATCTTTTCTGACATGGTCAAAAAATTCTTAGAATTATTTATGGATGACTTTTAAATTCATGGGAATTCCTATTCTGAATGTCTTCATCATCTTTCCCTAGTTTTGAAAAAGTGCATATCTAAGAATTTGGTTTTGAATTGGGAGAAATATCATTTTATGGTTAAATCTAGTATTGTTTTAGGCCATGTAATATCCAAGGAGGGAATTAAGGTAGATTGAGCCAAATTGGATTTAATTGATAATTTACCACCTCCTCAATCTGTTAAGGATGTTCGATCTTTTCTAGGACATGCAGGCTTCTACAGAAGGTTTATTAAGAATTTTAGTCAGTTAGCCCGACCTCTCACTTCATTACTTACCAAAGATTAAACTTTTGAGTTTTCTAAAGAATGCTTATAATCCTTCAAACAACTTAAGAAGGAGTTGACCAATGTACCCATTATTCAACCACTTGTTTGGACTGAACCTTTTAAACTGATGTGTGATGCTTCAGATTTTGCCATAGGAGCATTTTTAAGACAAAGGATTAATAAGTTACCCACTGTCATTTACTATGCTAGTAGGACCTTAAATGATGCACAACTTAATTATACAACCACTGAAAAAGAATTTTTAGTTGTTGTGTTTGCATTAAAAAAGTTTCGATCTTACTTTGTTGTTCACATGTGGTGGTGTATACTGATTATTTTGCTCTTAGATACCTAGTTCAGAAGAAGGATGTCAAATCCAATCTCATTAGGTGGGTTTTGCTTTTAAAAGAGTTTGATTTAGAAATTAGGGATAAAAAAGGAGTTGAAAACCTAGTTGCAGACCATTTATCCTGGCTTCCCAATTCCTTGACTGTCGATTCTTCAGTCAATGAGAACTTTCCAGATGAACAGTTATTTGCAGTGTCCAGTAAACCATGGTTTGCTGACATTGTCCACTTCTTAGTTTCAAGTGTGACTCCAGATCACTAGTCCACCTAAGATAAGTATAGGTTTCATTCCCAAGTTAAGCACTTTTTTTGGGATGATCCTTATTTGTTTAAGATATATTCGGATCAGATTATCCAATGATGTATTCCTGATCATGAGCCACATTCTATTCTCCCTTTTTGCCATGATTATGCATGTGGTGGACACTTTAGACTTAAGAAGGCTGCCACAAAGGTTCTCCAATGCTGATTTTATTGACCCACTTTTTTTAAAGATGCTTTTGATTTTTACAAGGCTTGTCCCACTTGCCAGTTTTTTAGCCATATCAATAAGAGGAACATTATGCCCCTCAACCCTATTTTGGTAGTTGAGATCTTTGAGGTATGGGGCATCGATTTTATGAGACCATTCTCTAATTCCTTTGGGAATTTGTACATACTTCTGACTGTTGATTACGTTTTTAAATGGATAGAGGCCACACCTTATAAATCTAATGACCACAAAGTGGTGCTCCAGTTTCTCAAAAAGAATATTTTTTTCCGCTTTAGTGCACCACGTGCAATAATTAGTGATAGGGGTACTCATTTTTGTAATCGACCTTTTGAGGCCTTAATGAAAAAGTATGGGATCACCCATAAGTTATCTATCCCTTATCACTTCCAAACTAGTGGCCAAGTGGAGGTGCCTAATAGGCAGATCAAACAAATCTTGGAGAAAAGTGTTAATCCCAACCATAAGGATTGGTCCCTTAGGCTCATTGATGCCCTGTGGGCCCATCGGACTACATTCAAGACTGACCTTGGCCAGTCTCCCTACCGTTTGGTGTATGGGAAAGCTTATCACTTACTAGTTGAGTTAGAGCATAAGGCCTTTTAGGCCATCAAGAAGCTCAACTTTGATTTTTCTGATGCAGGAATTCATCGTAAGCTCCAACTATCTGAGTTGGAGGAACTTAGAAATGATGCCTATGAAAGTTCTAGGATTTACAAGGAAAAGATCAAAGCTTTCCATGATAAGCACATTATGCGTAAATCTTTTACAATTGGTGATAGGGTCTTATTGTACAACTCTTGATTGCATCTTTTCCCTGGTAAGCTTAGATCCTGATGGGATGGACCGTTTATTATCCATAATATATATCCCCATGGGACTGTGGAGATTATGAATCCAGGAACAAGGGTAATTTCAAAGGTTAATAGTTAGCGTTTGAAATCATTCCTTGAGTTTCCTACTACTAGTAGTGAAGAGGTCATGGATCTCCATGAACCTCTTTATATAGATGACTAACTTTTAATCAGATATGATCTCCTTGCATTGTCTTCGCTTTTAATTCTTTCCATGCATTGAGGACATTGCATGACTTAAGTGTGGGGGAGGGAAACCAGTTTTTACTTTTTCCACTTTTTTTTTTTTTTTTTTGAACTTGCTAAATGATGAAGTCCTACTTTGGCTTTTGGCTAATGATCATACCATTCGGTTGCTTGATGTATGAAAATAAAAGTTTTGATTAAGGTATCCATTTTGAACGTATAAAAATCCTATTGAGAAGAAAGAAACAAGCATGTGTCATGAGATGAGACTTTCTTTTGAAAAATAAGAGACCCTTGTTTTATGGTGTTAGACCATATGTAAGTCTGTGGGTTTCTTGTACTTTTTTTGATTTGGAGTTGAGACATTCTTTTTAATTTGGCATGAGGTGAAAAATACACAATTTTAAATGAAGTGTGAAATGCGGTATAAAGAAGAATAAGAGTTGATTCCCTTGGAACTAGACAGGGCATTACGCCGCAGGAAGCGTGGTGTCTTGATCGAAATTCCTAGGGAGGAAACTTCTGAAAGAACTCTAGCATCACTGTCTTTGTGGGCATATGCAAAAAGCGAAGCTACATAGTAACTTGGGTGTCTGGTGTTTGCTCCACCATATCATTCAGGCCAAAAGTAGTGGAGTAGAATAGAGTTTATTAAGTGAAAAAATGAGAAAAAATATGCAAATGTCATTAATGCTAGGTAACATGTTTGGTCAAAAACACTCCAAATTGGTTAGGACGTTATTTTAGATACATATGTTTAGGACGGTAATTAGAATTAGATCACAACCATTAATCAGTTCACTTTCGCATTATTAAAAGAAGCAAAAAAAAAAAAAGTGGCTGCTCTCCCTGTGTTCGACCTATAGCTGCACTGATCGGTATGCTTACGGTTATATTTTAAAATCTCAAACACTGCTGCATATGGTACTTTGGAAATTTGATTCTTCTCCTCATCAGTCTTATTGCATTGGTCAAGGCTTAAAGCACACACCTTGTCCATGGGAGTGTCAAAGGGTTTAGACTTGTCCATGTGGAATTGTTCAATGATCTTCTTTATGTAAGTCTTTTGAGACAAACTAAGATAATTCCTAGAGATATTCCTACTGATATTAATGCCTAACACAAAGTTGGCTTCACCCATGTCCTTCATCTCAAAATTTAGGACAACCACTCTTTAGTGGCAACAATCATCTTCATGTCATTCCCAACCAATAAAATATCGTCAACATATAAGGATAGAATAAGGAGACTTTCCTTGGACAATTTCACATATATACAATGGTTCTCTTCAATCATTTGAAAACTAATAGAGGTAATGACATGAGGAAATCTAAAGTACCATTGCCTAGACGATTGTTTAAGTTATATATAAAACGTTTGAGACAACAGACTTTAAGCTCTTGTCCTTTGACCTAAAAAAACATTAGATATTCCATAAAGATCTTCTCGTCCAACCAATAGAATGTCGTCAACATATAAGGATATAATAAAAAAACTTTCCTTGGATAGTTTCACATACACACAATTTCTTTTGATAGTTTCACATACACACAGTGGTCCACTTCAATCATTTCAAAACCAATAGAGGTAATGGCATGATTAAATCTAAAGTACCACTGCCTAAATGATTATTTAAGCTGTATATAAAATGTTGGAGACAACAGACTTTGCGCTTTTGTCCTTTGACCTCAAAATCCATTGGGTGATCCACAAAAATCTCCTCGTCTAGTTCTCTATTGAGAAATACAGTTTTAATATCCATTTGAAAGAATTCTAAATTTAGTTTTACGACAGGGGAGAAAGTCTCATCACAGTCTACACCCTCCTTTTGGGTAAAGCCCTTCGCAACAAGGCAAGTCTTATACTTGTCAATTGAATCTTTTGCCTTGCGTTTGACCTTTAACACATTTGTTTTCAATGGTCTTACGCCTAGGAGGTATGTCAACCAAGTCCCATACCTGATTCTTACTCATAGAACTTAGTTCATCCTCCATTGTAGATTGCCACTTATCCTTAGTAGGTGAGGAGAGCGTCTCTCGTAAAGAAGCGGGCTCATCCTCATCCTTTGGAACACAAATGAGAGCTTCCCCTTCAATCTTAAAACAACAACAGATAATATGCCCACGAGTGCTCCTACCTATGAGGAAATTCTGATGATCATCTAGTGGAACACTCCCATTGGTCGTTACACTCCCACTAGGCCGATGATCAGTCTCACTTTCTTTGACGATTATAGGATGAGCTAATTCCCCACCCTCACCAATAGTAAGTGAGATTCTTTCCTCGTCCTCTATCTCAAAGAGGGCGAGATCACTCCTAGCGTCACTAATGCTAAGAAAGTCTATCTCAATAAAGTCAACATCCTGTGTCTCTATCTCGATCATTCATTCGTCAAGGTATCCACCGTACATAACATAACCCTTCGAGCTGTCAGAATATCTTATGAAGATGTGTTTCTTAGTTCTAGTGCAAGCTTCTCAAACTTATAGGAGGTGATGTGTACATAATCTGTTGATCCACATAGTCGCATATGCCCTAAATTTGACTTGTGCCCTTCCATAACTCATAAGGGGTTAAAGGAACTGAATGTAAGCAGCAATCAAAAGAGCATCTCCCATAAAGATATTGGGAGATTGGCTCGCACCATCATCGACCTAACCATATCTAAGAGTGTGCTATTCCTCTAATCTATTATACCATTTTGCTGCAGAGTATGACGAATGGCCAACTACCTTCAAATTCCCTTCTCTTTGCATAATTTTTTAAACGGGTCAAATAGATACTCACATCATCGGTCAGTGCGTAGAGTTTTTAAGTTCTTACTTGACTGATCCTCAACATTTGTCATGAAGCATTTGCAGCAACCTAATGCTTCATAGCGGTGAATAATCAGATCCACATAACCGTATCGTGAATAATCATTAATGAAAGTGAAAAAATAAGAGGCACCATGGCTTGCCTTTACATTCATAAGTCCATAAATATCTAAGCAGACAAGTTTTAGAGGCTGGGTAGTTCGGACTGCCTTTTCAAAAGGCTTTCAATGAGCCTTACCTGCTAGACAGGGCTCACACATTGGGAGGTTGACTTTAGCGAATGAGCCAAAAAGGTCTTCTCTAGTTAATCTAGTCATCCTGTCTCGCCCTATATGTCTCAGTCTAGCATGCCATGTAATAGATTCTAAATTATCACATGTATTAACTACATAAGAAATAGATGAAGCAGAATCAATTACATCTAATTTTAAAAAATTGATTGATTAAGGATCCACATCCAACAATAGTACCACTCAAATAAAACTCTAAAGGTCAACCGTCAACAAGGAAAGAATATCTTAAAGGTAATAATATAAAAACTAAAAGTAGATTATGCTGAATATCCGATGTGTAAAACACATCGTGAAGAAGAAAGGTGTGCCTCGTATGCATTTAGAGTTGATAAATACCAACTCCTAGAACTACGTCACTAGTGTTGTTCCCCATGAACACATTTTGGGATCCATCTGAAACTCTGAGATAATCTACAAAATCCGCTCGATCTCACACTATATATTTTATTGGTTTTGTATTGACAATCCAATCATATTGTGTATGGGCAACCAAAACATGGGTACAAACATATGTACAGATAGATGGGATAGAAATGGTATCTTCTTCCGCTCTGTGCAATCACGAGTGAAATGCTCAATCTTTTTAAAATTGTAGCATTTGACAATGGATAAATCCTTTTTTCCACCACACTTACTTTTTTTTTGCTCTTGGCGGGCTTGCCTTCTTTTGACCCTGGTTCTGAGCTCTATCTTGATTTCTCAGATTGTCTTATCTTTATGCTTAGTCTTACGCTTGTCTCCCTGGGCGACTAGGGTAGTAACACGGTTCGCCTCTTGGCAGTCCACCTCAAGTTCCACATGTTGTGTAACGTTAGCAAAATTTTTAATGCTATTATTGTATGTGAGAATGGGATTTATGGGGCTCTAAGAATCATGTAGTGTCCTAATAACAGTTTGAACCTGTTGCTCATCAATAAGGGTGATCCCAACATCTTTCAGCTTCCGAATCATGTCCTTGACCACCCTAAGGTGTTCAGGCATAGTGTGCTTAGGGTCCATCTTATATATCTCAAACTTCAAGTTCATGTCCCCTAACCTTGTAATAGATGCACCTCCTAAGTCAATTTTCAACTTGTCCCACGTGGACTTAGCTGTGTTGTATTTCTCATAATCACTAATCAGATCATCGTGCATAGTGCTTAACATCATAAATTGTGTACTACGATCTTTTTTCACCCACTAATTATAGGCTTCCATATCACGACGGTGTTGAGCGGTAGTACCCTGAGCAAGTTTGTCCATAACTATGGTCAAATATAAGGTAATTTTTCTCATTGAGCAAATATTGAATCTTTTGATGCCACATGTCATAGTTGGGTCCAATCGATTTGTCACCCTTGGTGAAGTCCACAACAACATAATTAGTGGTCATATCACTACACATAATAATGTACAAGGTAAACATTAGGTATACATTAAGAATTTATTCCAGAAACCCTAATTAAAATTAGCGGTTCCTTACTATACACAGTGAGACAAAAAAATTTGCTAAGTTCATAATAAAATCTTACATGTGTCAGGGGCATGTAATTTCAATCGATTTCGGATAAATATAAGGAGAATTATGTATCTCCAATCCAAATCCAAAAAATTACACCATACAAATGGGTGCACATCGGTCCACATAGGAACTTGATCGGTACTTAAAGTGGCATGTCACAGTAATATAAGTGTATAATATGCAGTGCGAGACGCTTTCCCTTTACAAGACTTCCATAAAAAAAATAATTCCTTTGTCAAAAATTAATTGCATCATTTAAAAGTCCTACTATGTCAATCTACTGAGTATGGAGCACCAAACTTTACATCATGCATGAAGACTACCTTTAACGCATATACATTTTTTTGCTTAAGGTTAGCAAGAATTTATTAGAAAAGAAGAACGAATTACAGAACATACAATCCAAAGAAGCAAAAACAACTCAATTCCTACTCCACCTTTGGCATTGCCATCAGCAAAGAAGGAATCAAGCCAAACAAACATCAACTAAAAAGATTCAAAATTCAAGAAAATCTGAACCTTGGCTTCCCAACATCATCCCATTCTATGTTGTTAACGCTGAATCTTGGAGGAGCACTCCACTCCGTAGATGTTCTAGTTGTTGCAGCATGCTTTGCTAGACCATCTACAACCATGTTAACTTCTCGAAGGCAATGATGAATACGCCAATTGATCATATTCAGGAAATCAATGTAGAAGAGCCACATCTATTTGAAAGTCCATGGGATCTTTTTCTCCATAACACACAAGACCACATCTTGAGAATCACATTCCAAATCAATCCACTTTAGATCTAAAAGCTTGGCAATACGGATTGCTTTGAAGAACGCTGCAAATTCTGCACTAAAATTTGATGTGAAATCTTAGAAGAACCCAGATGATTCCTCACGATCCCTCCAACTCCTGTAAGACTTGGATTGCGTAATGAACATCCATCTATGTTGATTTTATAACAACCCACAGGTGGAGGAACCCGAAATATTTCTTTAATCACTTTAGTGCTAGGAGTGGCCCTCACCAATTGAAGCAGTGCAGACAATTGTAAATCCTTCATAGTCTTAATATTCACAGGGAATAGAGAAGATACATCCTTTAAATCATTAATCATAGCTTTAACCACCATAGACGATGATCTATTGTAGTTGTCATACGTTTAACTGTTCCTTTCCAACCAAATTTGGTAAAGACCATAAATAATTGTAACAGACTAGATTTGCTTACAAGTAGAAGTTCAACTCTTTATTTTTCACCAAGAAAACAATTCTTGAATAAAGGGAAAGCCTTGCCAACTTATGTCAAAAACTTGAAGATGGCAATTGATAAAGATATGATTCATGGATTCAGTCTCTGCTTTGCGTAATGAGCATTTAGAAACCAATGGGATAGAACATGCCATGACCTTCTCATCAGTGGGAAGTCTTCCATGAGCCACCCGCCATCCAGAAATAGAATCTCTAGGCAACAAGCCTTCAGCCAAACCGTCTTGGACCATGGAACTTTTATAGATCTAGAATGCAAACTCTCCCGAGCAGAGTAGACAAAGAATTTACCAAACTGTGTCAGAGACTAGATACGTCTATCTGATTGTAATACCGAGGGGAAATTCTGAACCTAATTATGGACGCTCTGCAAATTAAGGGAATGTAGAAACACACCTACTTAAAATAAATACCAATTATGGTCTCCAACCCAAAATAAGAATAAACAACCATAGGCCAATGGATGGAGATTGATCATGTATTCCAACAAGTAGAGCAAGTCAAAAGTCATAACCATCATGGGAGGGTATGATGATTTGTCAATCCACACACACACACACACACACACACACACACACACACACACACACATATATATATATATGCTAAAACACATTAAAGCAATAATATCATGTAAAATAAACCAACTAAAATAGCCAATTAAGACATGCCCATAATCAAGCCCCATTACTTAAAGTATATCAACAAATAGGGGCATAACAGTAATTTATGACCATCAAATCTTAACCGAACCTAGTCTAACCGAACTGTACTAACTCGGTCAGATTTGGGTTGTCCATCTTGGACTAGTCTGTATTTGGCTTACACAATAGTAAAAACAACTTCTTACTTCTCACAATTAAAAAAAAAAAGTTTCATTACCACAATCACAATGGCACTTCAAAGAATAGCATCGTACACAAAAAAAAGACGTGCCTTTGACTTTCAAGAAGCCATACAAAATTCTTTTAAATACTTTAATACGGATCCCAATTTATCTGATCCATTCAGATTCAGTCTGATCTCTATCAGTATTGATCAAGAGTTCAAGATCGATGCCAATACCGGTCATGAGCTTTACAATAAGACTCCTTAAAAAAATACTTTTTTAAAAAGCCTAAAGTTAAAATCGATTGAAAAGATATTATGATACTTTATCTTTTTCATATGGGAAAATGTTGGGTATGCCGCTGATATCAAGTATGCTAGTATCCATTGTGTCGGGTAGAAATCGTCTGAAATTCTCATCTCGTACAATTTCATACAATTCCACCCTAAACGGCTGACACGTGTAAATATTCCATATCTACGGTTCAGATTAATCAACCATAATACAATGTTAATCAACCATAATACAACCATAATACAATCTGAACCGTAGATATGGAATATTTACACGTGTCAGCCATTTAGGGTGGAATTGTATGGAATCGTACAAGATGAGAATTTCAGACGATTTCTACCCCCATTGTGTCTATCTCTCTCTTTCCTTTTTCTGAAATGATCCTTATATCCTTCCTGAGTGATACTCCATCATGTGTTCCTATTGGTGCTATCCGCTAGCATACTTGATATTGGCGACATACCTATTCCTCTCACTTTTCTTTTATATATATATATATATATATATATATATATAAAGACATATTCTTTAATAAATAAATAAAGTAATCATTACTTTATCTTTATCTTTTTTAATATACAAACTCTTTAATAAATTTCATTATCAATACTTGCTTTCGAAACAAGTTTACTCTTTAACGTGTGTTTCACCTTTTCTAATTTATTATATAACATGAAGCCAAATTGGATGAGGCTTCCTCATCCATAAGCTTAACGTATAACCTAAACCTAACGATTACACAACCTCAGGTGGCGACCTTGAGTTTTATCACCAGTATGGCCAAAGGTAGCAGACTGCCCCACCTAAGCGACCACTCTACCAATATCCTAGCGGCTGGAAAAAACTCAATGAAAATCCCTTTCTGGAAAAACGAAAACAACAGATGTGCAACCAATAAGGGGCATAACGCTCTTTGGGCTGTGCACGAGCCATCATCGTAGGCCGCAAAAGGTTTAGGGTACCATGGGAAACAAAAGTCCTAGCGTGGTTGGCCATAATTAAAGATGAAGCTTCAAAAAAAAAAAAAATAGTACAATAGATCCATGATCATATGATGCACAATCATGAGTAATCAAACTTGGCTCTAATACCAATGTTAAAATGGAAACGAATAAAGGATCGGGGATTATCTCAATGTCGCTTTCTTCGCAGCGGAATGGCTCTGGTTGCGGTGCGCGTCAATCCGCATGAATAACGATGAACGAAGGATTACTACGATCTCGCAACATAAAGTTTCACCCTCCAAATCCAAGGATTGCAATGGAGATCATTGTGGATACACACTCTTAATGTGTGTGTGTGTGTGTGTGTGAGAGAGAGAGAGAGAGATTGAGAGAGAGAGAGAGAGAGATCAGGTAAAAAAACTTACATTGTTTTGTGGCCAAATCCTCTTATTTATAGAGATCTAGCCAACTAGATTCCGTTGATGGATAAAATCAAAGGGCACCTTTCGGGTTGGAAGGGAAAGGTCCCTCCATGGCTAGTAGGGTGGAATTGGTGAATTCAGTTGTGGCAAGTATCTCCCTCCATAACTTTGCAATATATTGGTGGCCTTCATCTCTAATGGTGCTCTTGGAAATGTGGATGCAAGACTTTATTTGGACAGGGGTTGTGGATTCTACAAAGAAAATCATTGTCAAATGGGATACATTGTGTAAGCCAAAGGAAGAAGGCAAGTTGAGAATCAGAAGATCTCGAGATCTGAATAAGACATTTCTAAGAAAATTGCTTGGCAGGTTAAAAATGAAAATTCTGCTATGAGGAGATTTTTTAGATGAAGATTTCTGTCTCAAACTGAAGAGCTAAGAAGATCCTACAAGTCCTCCTCTGTTTGCCTGAAATTAAAAAAAAAAAAAAAAAAAAAAAAAAGTTTTGTTTCATCCAAGGAGAGGTGGATTGTTGGTGATGGGGGGAAATTCTGTTTTGAAAGGATAGATGGGTGGATGGAAGGTCTATTGAGGAGAGGTTGGAAGTGGATCCTTCCCTCATTCCCAGGGGAAGATACGTTAAGCATTTTATCAAAAGTTCAAGTTGGTCTTCGCCTTTGGTAGTTTCTAATGATATGAAAAATATTTTTAGAAAGGTCAAAGAAGTTAGCATTCCATAATTCCAGGTTGAAGAAAAATGTTGTTAGAGCCCTTCGTGGATGGCTAATTTCACAATAAAATCAGCACGGGAGAAAATTAGGAAAAAGAACCCAAAGGTCCCATGGTTTCACATTATACGGCGGAGTGGTCTTCTTCCTCGCCAAGCTCATTATGGATGAAAGTTGATGCATGGAAGTATATCCAAAGATGAGAACGTTAACACAAGGGGCATATATCTTGCCTCGCGGTGTGAACTATGTGTTGGAGTGACCGAGTCCACTTAGTTTTAGAATGCAGGTATTCTAGGGCGATTTGGGTATCATTTACATCCAATTTTAATATTGGATGGATTCAGCATAACTCTATTCAAGACTTGTTTCATGGTGGAAGTCGAAGGTAAAATTGTGTCGGTAAATCAAGCTTGGCTCCCAAGTTTTGTTCTTGTTCCTTATTTTCTATGGATGTAGAGAAATGTAAGGAAATACCGAGGAGTAAGGATGAGGGCAGATGTGATACCTTACTTTTAAAACCTAGTTTAATTACACGGTTGACCCGGTTTAACCATGCAGAACCCGAACCAGAGAGGGTTAAGGCGGGTTCCTTATGGACCATGAGGGCAAGGGTGACTTTGAAGACAGGTTGGCCAGACAAGTCCGAGTCAGTGCTAGAGGAGACGGGTGTACCCAAGCCGTGTACATGCATATATCATAAGGTCATGTACGGGTAATGTTGGTACATAGCCATATCCTAAAGTGTATACATATTATATATCTCGTATCGAGAGAGATACATGCCGAGAGTCGAATTCCATCGAAATCTCAATTGGTTGGCTAAGTTTTGACCAACAGGTGGGGCAGTCACAAGCAGGCGAACCCGCCCACCTGAGTGACCCACCCATGTGGTTACTAGATATTCTCTAAGTATACATAGTACTTATTGTGTTTCTCCTTTTCTCATTTAATGCATTAAAGAGTTGGTGAGAAGAGTAAAGAGGAGAGAGAAAAGAAATGAAGAAAAGAGAACGAAGAAGAAGAAAGGGAAAGAAAGAGGAGGAAGAAATGATTTTAAGCGATGCAGAGGTTTGATCTTCTCATTCCGACACCGAAAAAGTGATCCCCAACACGAGATCTACGATTTGAGGTGAGCGATAGCTATACTTCTTAAATTTTCACTAAACTCCAAGTGAAACCCTTGATTTGGGTAGAGTTCCTTGAGATCTTGTAAATCCCACTTGAGATGATGAATCTAAGGTTTAATAGATGGTCTATGTGTTGATTTTGAAGGTTTAAAGAAGTGTTTACAAGATTTGAGAAGCATTGGTGATTTCTTGAGTTAAGAGGTGATTTTGAGGTTTTGGAATAGTTCTTGAGCAAAGAAGGTAAGATGGCTTTTCAATCCTTAAATCTAACTTAGATCTAGGTTAGAATCATCTTATAAGACCTTAGATGTATGGAAAATGTGATTGGAACAGCCCCATTTGGTTTCCTCAAGGTTGAGGAACGTTTCAAAGAAGAAAGCAAATTTTCTCCCCCAGAGGTGGACAAAGACCGGCGGGCGAAGCCACCAGCCTGAGGGGGCAGCCCCTCGATCCCCACAAGCGGACAGGGACCGACGGGGGAAGCTGCCCACTTGAGTGGGCCCACCGGTTCAATCGGCGGGCTATCCAGCCCACCTGTGAAGATCGATGGGCGATGACAGGTGGGCTGTCTGGCCCACCTGTTGGCCCCCCCAGTCGGATTTTTGAGCCCGAATGGGCCTAAAACGGACAGGCAACCCTCTTTTATGATTTTAAACATGATTTAAACATCAAACATCGTTATTTTTTACCCCAAGGTGTGAAATGCTAGTCACTTATTCTACTGCCTCTCCAGTGTTGGTAAACCTAAGGGGGTTGTTGATAAGATGATAAGAGAAGGGCCCTAGGAAAACTAGCTTGAGGTCCTACATTTGACATAGGAAAAGTATTTTGAGAAAAATATTGTTGTGTAAAGGGAGGCCTTTGGGGTCCAGGTTGACCTTGATTATGGAAATTAGAAGGCCCTGCTTGGTTGCCCTGATTCCAGGAAAGATTTGGGTCATTTTTCCATCATAGATTTTAGGTGTTACTATATGGATTATTCTGGTGTAAGGCATTAACACTATTCGCTTATGATAGGTTCCACTAGAATTTACGTTTCTCACGCCGGATCTCACCCGTACCGAACGTGAGCTTTTGTACCCAACAGGTAAGTGAGGAGAGGACATTTGACCTTATTTTAAGACTTGTTTTGTACCATTAAATTGTATCTAGACTAGCCATGTCATCATGTAAATTATACGTAGATTAGTCATCCTCATATGCCATTCGTGTGCATTTGCTTATGCATTCTAAATTAACGATTTATGATACGTGTGTTGTGCCTTACATTCTTAATGTTAAATGATTGATGTGCTTCTGTAATGAGTGATTGGACTACGGTGCATAATGCATTATTAGACTAGACCCCGCAGTCGGCTTGAAAACGAGTGCATTGGTGGCTTATGGTATGGGATGCAGTGGTACTATGCAATCGTATTTTATCATATAGGAGCATGCGATTTAGGATTATCATTTTTTCGTGCTACGACCCTTCCCAACAGGGGTTGAGGTGTTGGGTTATCACTTGGAGAAAAGCAGTTGTCGCGGTTGTCGGGTCACTGTGGTTGTTAGACATATGCCGTGCTAGTCATTAGGATAGTCGGCAACCTCAGTGGTATATTCAAGAGGGCCAATCGTATTTCTTTTAAATTGTTGGGGGGTCAGTACCTTTACTTTCTGTCATTTAATTTTATGTTGAGAGTCGGTAGTCGGCATGCTTTACTTTTTCGAGTACTCACGGTGGACATTTTCTGACAACCCTATGGGTGTATTGCGGGATGGAGTTCGCGGCTCGTACCCGTGGCACACGCGCACTGTGGTTGTAAGTAGTACATAACCAAAGACTTAGTAATGTTGTTTAGGTGGATAAGATTTAAAATGAATTGCATAGCATATAGTGCATATGGATGTGATTGTTGTGTGGTCTTTCTTTTCACTTACTGAGCTAGTGAGCTCATCCCACGTGCGCACTTCTTTTAGATGATTTTATAGGTCACCCGCCTGAAGATCAAGAGTTGGGCCCCACTGTCGAGTTTCCCGTTGAGGATTGGTGGGTCCCCAAGGAGTATGAGCACGGTGCTGATTGCATATGAGAGGGCTGTGCTGCGGGACCGCAGTAATGACACCGTACAGGATTTGCTTTTTGATTCTTTTGATGACCCCCCTTTTTGTGTACTTGATACGTAAATTGTTATTCTTTTTGTATAAATATCATGCATACGGACCCATATGTACTTAGCTATATATTACAATTTGGGTATCAAGTATATTGGGGATAATTACAGGTAATTTAAGTCTTCTGCTGAACTTTTAAACACTTATCTTAGATGTGGGTATGCTGTGGTGGGGTACTGTATCAGATGATCCTGGTAGGTTTGGGTTAACCGGAGTTAACCCGGTCACTGGTCCGGTTCTGTGTGAATGGGGTGTGACAATGGTGGTATCAGAGCGTGATGCTCTATCCACTCACATCATACCATTTAGACCCATAAAAATCTATAATAGGAAATGCGGTCGGGTAAATGTAAAAACTTTAAAGAATTAAATAAAAAATGGTTGCATTTAATTATTGCATTTCATGACATGCATTAGAGAAAGCTTGCTTGGAATAAATAAAAGATTAGTTATTTGATTTCATAATCCATCAAGTTCGGATTTAACAAAATTTTGGCAGCATAACAACGTTATAACAAGATTTCTCAAATTTTTCGAACATAAGCACCTGATAGACAACATATATATAAGAATAAGCATAATCGATAAAGGCTAACTAACGTTGTTACAATCAAATTTCAATAAGTTTATCAAGTATACAAAACTAGCTAAAAGTCACCAACAACATCATAACACCATACTAGCAAGTCCAATTACAGAGAAAAGTAAAAAAAAAAAAATATATAGTCCACCATAAACACATAAACAACATAGAGATAAGTAAAAAGCTGATTAGGATAAGCAAACTAAGTCCTCAGAGACCCTTGTCATCGTCTAGCTCTACTACTCCATCCCTCCTAGGCCTCGATCTAACATTGAGCCGACGGTCGTGGTAATCAAATCTTGAATTCACTAGTTGCACATCCCTCCGGAGTTGGGTAAAATCAGCTGAAATAGCGTTGCCCGTTGTGTCTAAATCCTCACTCAATCTTAGGAAGGAATTCTCTAATGTAACCTGCCTTTCCAAGATATTTCCCTCTCTGGTAGCATTCTCATCTAGTCTCCTCAAAAGCTGATATTGCCCATCTTTTAAGGCCCTCATGGTGGTCATCATGCTCTCAAAGTCAAATGCGCCACTCTCAGGTGGTGGGGCTCTATACTGTGGGTTTGCAGCCCTAGCAAAGTCAAGATCAACATCTCTCGAATCAAGAGGCTCCTCCTCTTGAATATCCTCATCCAGAAAATCCTCCTCCTCGAATTGAGGAATAAAATCCTCATCCTCCTCACTATTTTCCTCCTCCTCCATGTGGACATCCTCCCTGTGGACATTCCCCCTGTCCCTGCCTCCTTGAGCTCTTACCCTCTGAGGCACATCCATAAGAGCTTGGAGACCCATCCTACGTAGGTTTTTCCTGTTAAATTTGTCCACTGGGGTCTTCCCCTTCTCACCACTCAAATCCACCCCAAAGAACTAAAAAACCCTGGTGAGAGTCCTACCATATGGGAAACCTCCGTCCTCAGAATGTGTGGCATGATGCTCCATAGTCTTAAGTACAACGTAGGGCAAGCATAAATGCTTGGCACCTACCTCCAAAGCCTTGTAGATGCAGAAGGCTATGTAGGCTGCCATGAAGCCTACTTGGTTCCTATGACCTCCTATGGGGAGCAAATTAAACTGAACCAAGCGAGAAAATACACGAGCCTCCTGGTGAAATTTCGTCTTGAAATTCGGACGCACCTTGCTGCCATTAATGGTCTCGTAAATGTGGTCCTGCATCTCCGAACTTAAGGATGGGCCCACGGGCTTACTCCTTGGGGGGCTATAGAATTGATGCCCAACTGATAAAATATCTAAAATACTAGTAAGAATGTCCACAGTCAAACGAATGTTCACCCCCTTCACCAAGCTGGTGATTGAGTACTCCCCATATTGGTAAGAGACCTCCAAATTATAGTAAAATCTTCGAACCAGATGTTCATAGCATGGGCGGTCAATGTTAATGATGGACTGCCAACCCAGTGCAGTAAACCTCTCTTGTAGTTAAATCTTGTTGAAATCACAAGTTACCACGGTTTTCTCCATCATCCCATACTTCTTTAGAAAGGTCTGCCAATTAGTTTCCTCCCTCAAACTCTGGAAGAGTCCGTCATTATAGTTTAGAGGATTTATGGGGGCATGTCCTTGTTGCCTTGTGCGAAGGGGGGCATGTCCTTGTTGCCTTGTGCGAAGGGCTGGGGAACTAGTCCCTACACCCTTCCATTTTGAAGTTGTGACCCTACGTCTATTGAAAGAAGATGCGGGTTCCTTGCCCTTGCAAGAAGACATCCTAGTAAGAAAAGAGAAGAAATAATGATAAGTAAGGATGTTGCATAACAAAGGAAGTAAATAGGTGGGTGAGCAAGCACATGTAAATGCACCTAGATACATAATGTGGATCATTATAAAAAGAGGGGTGGTTAAGCCATAGAGAAATGAATAGGAGGAAACCCCCAAAACATGACATCCACTAGAATCTTGCAAAATAGAAAAGTAACAAAGGAGTATAAAGCATGGCAAGTGAGAAGTGATGGAAAGCCCCAAATTCAATGTGCAAGTTCAATCCAAGAGAATGAAAAAAAAAATCCTATAATAGTGTAGAACTTGAAGCTTACATGTCAATGATAGTAATGCCTATCATTATACAATCAAGAATATACAAAGAAATTTTCTATTATGACATTGAGGTGCAAGGAATGAGAGAGATTCAAAGTTGTTCACAAGTATGGATTCAAAGTGTAAGACAAACATCATTGCACCAACAATTAATGGTAAGTGATTCAAAGTTGTTCACAAGTATGGAATGAAGTGAAGTAGAGAATCATAGAAACCCCAGATTTTTTTTTTCAAGAAACCTAACACAAAAGAGATGGATTTTCATGGGAAAGAGATGGATTTTCATGGAAAAGAGATGGAATTTCAAGCATATATAAGTTTCCATGATCTTTCCAAAATTGTAAGTGCAAATCAAGGATAAGAAATCTCATTTGAGTTGTTAGTTGGGGAGAATAGGGTAGAGATAGAAGAAAACCCCAAATTTGGAGAAATTAGGGCACAGTTTGGGATTTTCTCTCATAGATTGGGTGGTAAAGCCCAAATCTATGAATGAGTCACAAAGAAAGCATCATGTTCTCATGGAATGATTATTTTATGGAAAGAAACATAGAAAAAATCAAGTTTTGGGAAGTATAAATGGATTCAACACCCAAAACATATGTTCCAAGAAGAGAAATGGAAAAGAAACTTACTTGAGAGTGAAAGGCACTTAGATCTTCTAAAATCCGTGGAATCGTTGAGTGAAATCGCGAGTGGACGCACCAAGAAACCCTCCAAAAATTGCCCTGAGTGAGCCAAGGGAGAAGATGGAAGAAATGAGGGGGAAAGGGGATTAAAAGCCCCTTTACCTTTCCGCCTCGGGTTGGACCGGCGAGCCCGACCCGAGCTGCCTGCCAGTGGTAGCCCGTCGGTTGGGAGAAAAAAAAAAAAGGTAATAATATATATATAATAATGAAAAAAAATCGAGCGGGACCATCGTCCTATCAGTCGCAGCGCTAGCACAGTACCTTCGCTAAGCTGTGGCTAGATGCAAGGCATCATACACTACAATACCCCATGTTTTGACGTATGAATATGTGGCCAGGTTGAAAGTTTAAGGTCAATCTAAGAGTGTGTGAACCATAGAGTGAAATTGATTTCGTGGGTTATGTCATAGAATGGGAAATGATTATGTGCTTTATGTAAATTCTAAGGTACTTAATCAATGTTTTGCGTACGGTACGATTCCAGGTGCAAGGACATGATGGTACGCACTAGATCCGGTAGCAATGCACGAGGTACCTCACGTGGTCCTCGTCCTATTGGTCGACCATCAAATCCTTGAAGGTCTCATTCTGTGGGGTAAACCCCACTTCAACAACCTCAAGAAACCATTGACCAGGGTATGGCACAAAGGGACCCACCTTTGACCACACTTCCGGATCCTTCACCTGTCATCACCCTGAGTGATATTGCGACCATAGTTTAGCAGTCACAGTAAGCCTTCCAGCAACAAATGCTCTAGCAGCAGCAGGCATTTATGGCTGCTATACAGCAATAGTTAGACCTTCCTCAACCCAGTCAACATCCCTGGATAATTACTCCACAAGACCCACCTGTAGGGTCTGGTATGGGTCCATCAATTGGAGGAGCACCACTTGGCACGACACCACATGAGCAAGCCAGAGGTACACCTCCAATTCCGCCACTTAGCACTCCTCCATATATGGTGCCCCCTCCGTACCCTTACTATTCGGCATATGCACCCAATTACCTGTTGATGAATAATACGTCAAGGGTAGTGGAATCTTTCAAAAGGAACTTGCCACCTGTATTCTCTAAGGTGGGGAGTGATCCTCTAGAGCCGAACCAATGGATCCAAGAGCTGGAAAAGATATTTGAGGTAATTGAGTGCACTGAGGCACAGAAGCTTATTTGTACAGGGCTACAACTCAAGAATGAAGCCAACTCTTGGTGGCAAGCCTCTAAGCCTATATTGTTTGCCGCACATCTAGAACCCACATGAGAGCAGTTCAAGGAGTTTTTTTTTGGCAAACCATTACCCTCATAGCTTCAGAGACCATAAAGAGATGGAATTCATGGCCTTGACTCAAGGGAATAAGACTATCCTTAAGTATCAGCAACAGTTTGAAAGTTTGTTCCATTTTGCCCCTAGGCATATGAGGTCAACGGAGGAAAAGGTTGCAAAGTTTCTGAAGGGATTAAAGGCATCTATTGGGTCAGTGCTCAAGGTCTTGGATTTGACAGATTATGGCCAGATTGTGCAAAAGGCTAAAACCATAGAAGATAAGCAGAAGGGAGAACAATCCCTCACACCTGGATTGTGGAAGAGGACTAACCCATTTCCAGACATGGGGAACTCATCCAAGGTATACAGTGGGTCGTATAGTTCTGGGCCTGCATATAGACAGTCCTATAGGCCATCTGGCTACCTTCCTCGACCAGCTAGTGGTTCGGGCTCTACATATTTTTGCCTGAACATTAGTACGGTACCTATAGTCACAAGGCCACCCCGTCCCCCGTCCCCCGTCCCCCATCCCCGTCCCCGTCCCCGCTACACAGTGTCAAAGGGCCTCGCCCGTTGCATCACGATCCGTTGCTTTAATTGCCACTCTTATAGGCATTATGCTAAAGACTGTCGGGTCAGACCAGCCTTACCCTCCAGTCAGCCCTCTATGTACAAACCTCCCTTAACTCGGGGGAATCAGCCGCAAGGAAGAATGTATGTCTTATCAGATGAGGAAGCTGAGGTCAGCACAGAAGTGGTAACAGGTACATTTTAATTTAAGATTTTCCTTATGCTGAATTTTGATGACCTGCTATACTTATATGCATTGATTGCACTAGGTGTTCTACCTATATCGGGTATACCAGCCTATGTCTTGTTTGATTCAGGAGCTACACACTCATTCATATCTAAGAGATTTACTGAGAAACTTGGTATGTCACCCAGGACACTAGATCATGAGATGATTCTTAGTATGCCTACAGGCAAAGTCACACAGTTGAAGGAGGTGTATGGGCCATGCCCAGTTGAAATCAGTGGAAAGAAATTGGATGCACAACTCATCAAATTCAATATACAGAATTTTGATGTTATATTGGGTATGGATTGGTTGTCGGCCCATCGAGCAAATGTGATGTATATCGAGAAACTAATTAGGGTGACAAGTGATGAAGGGAAAGAACTGGTATACCAAGCAGATAAAATAAAACGGGCTAGAAAGGTCCTCATCTCCGCTCTTCAAGCGGTAAAGTTGTTGAAAAGTGGATGTCTGGGTTACTTAGCATTGGTACTTGATATTGATGCAAAGGTTACACCTCTAGAAGAGGTAGAGGTGGTTAAAGAATTTCCCGACGTCTTTCCAGATGATCTGATGCAGCTAGCACCTGATAGAGAGTTGAAATTTGCCATAGACTTGATTCCTGGAGCAGCTCCAATGTCTAAAGCTCCATACATGATGGCACCAACCGAATTGAGGGAGTTATAGAAATAGTTATAAGAATTATTGGAGAAGGGGTTTATTCGCCCAAGTGTTTCACCTTGAGGTGCCCTAGTATTGTTTGTCAAGAAGAATGATGGCAGCTTGCGTATGTGCATCGATTACCGGGAATTGAATAAGCTAACCATTAAGAATCGGTATCCACTACGATGCATTGATGATTTGTTTGACCAACTACAAGGTGCAAAGGTATTTTCAAAGATAGACCTTAGATCAGGCTATTATCAGCTCAATATAAAGAGCGACGACATACCCAAGGCAGCTTTCAGGACTCGGTATAGTCACTATGAGTTCCTAGTGTTATCTTTTGGGTTAACCAATGCACAGGTAGCATTCATAAATTTAATGAATCGAGTATTTCATGATGTCCTTGATAAATGGGTAATTATTTTTATTGATAATATCTTAATCTACTCTAAGACAGAAGAGGAGCACACTCAACACCTGAGGATGGTGTTACAGAGGTTGAGAGAACAACAATTGTTTGCCAAATACAGTAAATGTGAATTTTGGCTTGAGCAAGTTGGATTACTGGGACATGTAGTGTCTAAGGATGGAATCGAGGTAGATCCTGAAAAGGTGAAAACAGTGGTAGAGTGGGAAAGCCCTAAGAATGTTACAGAAATTAGAAGTTTCTTGGGTTTAGCTGGGTACTACCGGCGCTTCATTGAGAATTTTGCTCGGATCTCAGCACCAATGACTAAGTTAACCAAAAAGGGTGTGAAATTTGAATGGATAGATGAATGTGAGAAGAGTTTTTAGAAATTGAAGAAAAGGTTGGTGTTGGCCCCTGTGTTGACCATCCTTGAAGGCACAGATGGAATGACAGTCTACACTGATGCTTCTAAGGTCGGGTTGGGTTTTGTTCTCATGCAACGCGGTAAGGTGATAGCGTATGTATCTCGACAACTAAAGGAATATGAGAAGAACTACCTCACTTATGACTTGGAACTAGTTGCAGTCATTTTTGCCCTAAAGATTTGGCGACATTATTTGTATGGGGGGAAGTGCGAGATATATAGTGATCACAAAAGCCTTAAATACTTTTTCACCCAAAGAGATTTGAATATGAGGCAGAGGAGATGGCTCGAGCTCATGAAGGACTATGACTGTGACATTCAGTATCATCCTGACAAGGCTAATGTAGTGGCAGATGCGTTGAGTCGAAAAGCACAGACTGTGTCACTCTCATACTTAGTAATCAGCTCGTAACTTGTACATGAGGCAAGGCTAATGGATGAAAACCTCTTATATGAAGCAGCAATCTTAGAGCTTGAACTTCAACCAGAAGACACTAAATGGTTAACTGTATCCTTGGCAGCTCTTCAGGTGCACCCGTCTATTAGGCAAGAGGCGATAATGAAACAACCTTTGGATCCTGAGTTGCAACGGATCAGAATTAAGATTCAAGAGCAAACAATGAATAACCCTGACTTCGTTTTAGCCAACGAGGGGGCATTGTTGTTTCGAGGTAGGTTGTGTGTGCCTGATGATTTAGAGATACAAGACAAGATAGTGCAGGAAGCACATAGCTCCGAGTGCTCACTCTACCCAAGAAGTACAAAGATGTACAAGGACCTTAAAAAAAACTACTGGTGGCCAAGCATGAGAACCACAATAGCCCTATATGTGGCGACTTGCCTTACATGCCAAAAAGTAAAAGCTGAGAGGCATCGACCTTATGGTACTCTTCAGTCACTCCCAATACCAGATTGGAAGTTGGATAGGATAACGATGTATTTTGTCACCAGACTTACCCCCACACCTAAGGGGATGGATGCGATTTGGGTGATAGTTGATCGGCTTACTAAGACTGCTCATTTCATTCCCATTAAGACTAAATTCTCTATGGCCAAGTTAGCACAACTTTATATGGATAACATAGTACGCTTGCATAGAGTGCCAGTGAGCATTGTGTCAGATAGGGACCCAAGGTTCACTTCCAGATTTTGAAAAAGTTTCCAGCATGTTTTGGGATCACAATTGAACTTGAGTACTGCTTCCACCCATGATCGATGGTCATCACAACCATACATATATTAGAAAATACGCTCAGGGCATGTGCAATGGAAATGTGTGGTAGTTGGGAAGAATATATACCCCTTATGGAGTTTACCTATAATAACAGTTATCAAACTACAATTGGGATGACTTTATATGAGGCATTATATGGTAGGAAGTGTAGAACTCCTCTGCATTGGAATGAGGTAGGCGATTGCCGAATGTTAGGACCCGAAATGATACAGATGACATGTGACAAGGTCGATGTCATTTGAGAAAGGATTAAGGCAGCTCAATCACGTGAAAAGAGTTATGCAGACACTCGCAGGAAAGACATTGAGTTTCAAGCAGGAGAAAAGGTGTTTCTTAAGATTTCTCTTACTCAAGGGTTGCATAGATTCCATAGAAAGGGCAAGTTGAGCTCGAGATACATTGACCCATTTAAGATTTTGACTCAGGTTGGCTCAGTAGCCTACATACTTGCTCTTCCACCTTTACTCGAAAATGTTCATAATGTATTCCATGTATCCATGTTGAAGCGATACGTTCACGATCCATCGCATGTATTACCCGTGGAACCAGAATATCTAGAAGCTGATATGACCTATAAAGAACAGCCAGCTGAAATCTTGAACCAAAAAGTGAAAACTCTTCGCTACCGCTCCATTTCCTTCATAAATGTGCGATGGGCTAATCATTCACTTGAAGAAGCATCTTGGGAGAAAGAGGATGAAATCCAAGCCAAGAACCCTCATCTTTTCGAACAACCAGGTATGCCAATTTCGAGGATGAAATTTTCAAAAAGGGGGGGGGTAAATGTGATACCCTACTTTTAAAACCTGGTTTAATTACACGGTTGACCCAATTTAACCATGCAGAACCCGAACCAGAGATGGTTAAGGCGGGTTCCTTATGGACCATGAGGGCAAGGGTGACTTTGAACATAGATTGACTAGATAAGTCCGAGTTAGTGGCAGAGGAGACGGGTGTACCCAAGCCGTGTACATGCACGTATCATAGGTCATGTACGGGTAATGCTGGTATGTAGCCATATCCTAAAGTGTATACATATTATATATCTCATACCGAGAGTGAGATACATGTCGAGAGTCTAATTCTATCGAAATCTCAATTGGTTGGCTAAGTTTTGACCAACAGGTGGGCGGTCAAAGGGGGGTGAACCCGCCCACCTGAGTGACCCACACATGTGGTTACTAGATATTCTCTAAGTATAAATAGTACTTATTGTGTTTCTCCTTTTCTCATTTAATGCATTAAAGAGTTGGTGAGAAGAGTAAAGATGAGAGAGAAAAGAAAGGAAGAAAAGAGAACGAAGAAGAAGAAAGGGAAAGAAAGAGGAGGAAGAAATGATTTTAAGCGACGTCGAGGTTTGATCTTCTCATTCCCACACCGAAAAAGTGATCCCCAACACGAGATCTACGATTTGAGGTGAGCGATAGCTATACTTCTTAAATTTTCACCAAACCCCAAGTGAAACCCTTGATTTGGGTAGAGTTCCTTGAGATCTTGTAAATCCCACTTGAGATGATGAATCTAAGGTTTAATAGATGGTCTATGTGTTGATTTTGAAGGTTTAAAGAAGTGTTTACAAGATTTGAGAAACATTGGTGATTTCTTGAGTTAAGAGGTGATTTTGAGATTTTGGAAGAGTTCTTGAGCAAAGAAGGTAAGATGGCTTTTCAATCCTTAAATCTAACTTAGATCTAGGTTAGAATCATCTTATAAGACCTTAGATGTGTGAAAAATGTGATTAGAACAGCCCCATTTGGTTTCCCCAAGGTTGAGGAATGTTTTAAGGAAGAAAGTAAATTTTTGCCCCCACAGGTGGGCGAAGACCGGGCGTAAGCCGCCCCGAGGGCAGCCCCGTTCCCACAGAAGTGGGACCCGAACACGAGATCTCGATTTGAGGGCATCGGTCTAAAGAAGTTTTCCCAACCGTGGAACCTGGGGTGAGCCTGAGATCTGTAACCCCTTGAGGGACAAGGTTCAACTGTGGCTATCGTGCCCACTTGTGAAGACCGATGGCGATGGAACATTGGTGTTCTTGCAGCTTTGTTGGCCAGGTGATTTTGAGCGAATGGGCCCAAAGCTTGAGCAAGAAGTAACCCTCTTTTATGATTTTAAACATGATTTAAACATCAAACATAATTATGTTGATGGTGAAATGACTAACCCCATTTGTTCCCATGATAGGTTCCACTAGAATTTATGTTTTCCGATCTCACCGTGTGAAGCGTGGGCTTTTGTACCCACAGGTAAGTGGGAGAGGACATTTGACCTTATGTAACTTGTTACACCATTAAATTGTATCTAGACTAGCCATGTCATCATGCAAATTATGTAGATTAGTCATCCTCGATGCCATTCGTGTGCATTTGCTTATGCATTCTAAATTAACGATTTATGATAATGTGGTCCATACATTCTCAATGTTAAATGACCGATGCACTTATGTGATCATGATTGACAAGCATGATGCATTATTAGACTAGACGCATGCTTGAAAGTGCATGGTGTGGTATGGGCCGGTGGTACATGCTAATCCATTTGTCATATGTAGATTCAGTAGGATTATCATTTTCCCATCTCACCCTTCCCAGGGGTTGAGGTGTTGGGTTATCACTTGGGGAAGCAATGGTGTGATTATGTAAGGTCACATTAATGTATTAGACTAGCCATGTCATCATGCAAATTATGTGTAGATTAGTCATCCTCGTATGCCATTCGTGTGCATTTGCTTGTGCATTCTAAATTAACGATTTATGATATGTGTGTTGTGCCTTACATTCTCAATGTTAAATAACTGATGTACTTATGTGATCAGTGATTGGACTACGTGCATGATGCATTATTAGACTAGACGCTGCAGTCGGCTTGGAAACTAGTGCATTGGTGGCCCGTGGTATGGGACGCGGTGGTACTATGCAATCGTACTTTGTCATTTAGGAGCATACGGTGTAGGATTATCATTTTTCCGTGCTACGACCCTTCCCAATAGGGGTTGAGGTGTTGGGTT
Source organism: Macadamia tetraphylla (assembly GCA_022985045.1). NCBI lineage: Eukaryota > Viridiplantae > Streptophyta > Magnoliopsida > Proteales > Proteaceae > Macadamia > Macadamia tetraphylla. The sequence goes on along the minus strand of CM040961.1, from coordinate 41,357,765 downwards.
ATCACTTGGGGGGAAGCAATGGTCGCGGTTGTCGGGTCACTGTGGCGGTTAGACATATGCCCGGCTGGTCATTAGGACAGTTGGCAACCTCAGTGGTATATTCAAGAGGGCCAATTGTCGCTTTTAAATTGTTGGGTCAAGACCTTTACTTTTTTGTCATTTACTTTTATGTTGAGAGCCAGTAGTCGGCATGCTTTACTTTTTTGAGTACTCACGGTGGGCCTTCTCCGACAACCCTATGGGCGTATCGCAGGATGGGGTTTGTGGCTCGTACTTGGGACGTACGTGCATTGTGGTTGTAAGTAGCACATAACCAAAGACTTAATAATGTTGTTTAAGTGGATAAGATTTAAAATGAATTGCATAGCATATAGTGCATATGGATGTGATTGTTGTGTGATCTTTCTTTTCACTTACTGAGCTAGTGAGCTCATACCACGTGCACACCTCTTTTAGATGATTTTGCAGGTCACCCTCATGAAGATCAGAGTCGAGCCCCACCGTCGAGTTTCTCGTTGAGGATTGGTGGATCCTCGAGGAGTATGAGCACGGTGTTGATTGCATGTGCGAGGGCTGTGCTGCGAAATTGCAGCAATGACACCGTACATGATTTTTCTTTTTGATTCTTTTGATGACCCCCCTTTTTGTGTACTTGATACGTAAATTATTATTCTTTTTGTGTAAATATTATGCCTGCGGGCCCATATGTACTTAGCTATATACTACAATTTGGGTATCAAGTATATTGGGGATAATTACAGGTAATTTAAGTATTTCGCTGAATTTTTGAACACTTATCTTAGATGTGGGTATACTATGGTGGGGTACTGTATCAGATGATCCTGGAAGGTTTGGGTTAACCGGAGTTAACCTGGTCACCGGTCCGATTCTGTGTGAACGGGGTGTGACAGCAGACCTCCTCTTGTGTCAAATTATATTAGCAATTAAAGATCTTTTCCCATCCTCTTCTCTCAAAAAATTTCAATTGTTGATCTAATTTGAGCCCTTCTACTTGGAGTCACGCTAATCCCTCAAAATATTCTAGCACCTTTAGAAGTGATGTGGTGTGGTCCCTTCCCTTCATGGCTCAAGCTTAAGATTGATGGAAGTTCTCTTGGTAATCCAGGAAGAGTAGGTGCGAGAGGTATCTTTCGGGATGCTAATGGAAGGATTATTTACTCCTTAGATATTACTTGGGAATCAAAACAAATTATGAAGCTGAATGTTATGGCCTGACTCAAGGTATTAAAATAACTAAACAATTGGGAATTGAGAGATTATGGATCAAGACGCATTTGATGGTAGTGACTTTGGCGGTATGCTCAAAAAATATTCCTGGGTATATTTGGCAAGACTGGTGCTTCTTGTATCCATATTTTCAAGAATTGAATGGAAATGAACCCACTGTTATACGGAGGAAATTTTGATTGTAGATTACTTGGCAAAATTTACATCTAGAATTGGCTCTTCATATGTCAATCTTCTCTACCAATTTCGATTTTGGATGAGCTAAGAAGGGATGCGGAATCTAGGCCGAGATTTCGATTCTTCTAGTTTAGTTTGATGGAGTGTGGGTTCCTTCCCTGCTAATGGCCATGCCGAAGGTGAGGAAGTGATCCTGGGGTTTTTTCATCCCCTTCATTCTTGTTTTTGTATATGGTGTCTTTTAGTCCCAGCATATACTAAATTTTTCATCATTTTTAATACACATGAATTTTTAACAAAAAGAAAAAGGTTTCTAATCTTAATGGACCTATGATTATCCCAAGTGGACGACCTATGAACAAAGCGGATCAAAACTTAATTTGACCCAGTTCAATAAACATTCTATATGTGGCATCTCTAGTTTCATCAATTTTGTATGCGAAGGGCCCATCAAGAACCATACAAGGGACTCACATAGGGTCGGGTCAAGAAAGTCATGACCTTCTTGACAAACGTACAGGGAAAATATTATTAGTGATCTATTATTAAACACCGTTAAACTTAATCCGCTGACTAAGTTCTTGACGCACTCCTAAAAGACAAGCGTTAAACCCCAGGACAAGCCCTAGATTAGAAAAGGTGAAATACATTATAATTTTTTTTATTTTTTATTTTTTTATTTATGAGAAAAAGACACATTTGAGACAACCTTTTTCCATGTGACCAAAGTCCAATATAAAGTAAAACACACTCCTCTCCCTCCCCCACTTGCTTCCACTTATGCTTACATTTGCTGTCCTGGTGAGTGGCCACACCCCCACGTCATGATAACCGTAAGAACAATTGTCATTTTGAATTCCTAGATCTCTGTTTTCTAATACATACAAAAGATGGTCATTTTTCCACCGATGAAAGCCTTAGAAGTCGTAAAGGGACAAATCACTAGTCTATCACCTCACAATATCACATCAACCATCAAATTGGACAGAGTAGAGATGGATAACTACAGTAATTTTAGGTTAATTTATATATATATATATATATATATTCCCTTTATCAACAATACTTTCACTCAAAACCATGGAGATTGGTATTCAAATACAAGAAATGGTAATCTTTGTTGCCCTAATCTTGCTCTACATCCAATGGAGAGTGAAGGCCAAGAGTAAAAAAGCAAGGGAAGGGTGCTCCTGAACCATCTGGGCCTTGCCAATTGTTGGTCACTTGCATTTGCTGGGAGGGCAAGGGACGGTTGCGCGAATCCTTGGTGCCATGGCCGATAAATACGGACCGGCCTTTATGCTTCGGCTTGGTGTGAATCGTACCTTTGTGGTGAGTAGTTGGGAGATGATGAGGAACTGTTTAACTATCAATGATAGGATTTTCGTCACACGCCCGCAAAGTGCAGCTGGAAAGTACTTGGGATACAATTATGCGATACTAGGGTTTACCCCTTATGGACCATACTAGCGTGGGATTAGAAAGATAGCCACAATTGAGCTCCTATCCAAAACAAGGCTAGAGATGCTGAAGCATGTAAGAATTAATGAAGTAGATGTATGCCTCAAAGAATTGTACTCTTTACTAGTACTACCCATCTTGTAAAGATGGAGATGAAGCAATGGTTTGAGCATCTAAGCTTTAATGTCATCACCAAAACAATTGCAGGCAAACGATACTTTGGGAACATCGATCCTAGATATGAAGATGAGGCCCTGAGATTCCGAAAAGTGATGGATGAGTTATTACATTTAAGTGGGGTGTTTGTCATCTCGGATGCTCTCCCCTATCTCAAATGGTTAAGACTTGGGGGGATCTTTGAGATCCGTGAAGTGTGTTGCAAAGGAATTAAACTCTCTAATTGGAAATTGGTTAAAGGAACATCGTTGCAAGGCACCATCTGATAAGAAAGAAGGTGAAGTAGACTTCATCGATGTGATGCAATCGATCATTCGCGTTCATGATAATGATTTGAAGTATAGTTACGATGGAGATACCATAATCAAGGCAACTGTATTGGTATGTTCCTTTTTTTTTTTTTTTTTTTGATGTTACTTGTTCTTTATAATGATGTTTATATTTCATATGGGAAATGGTTCTGGTGTCTCTCTCTCTCACTTCCAAAATAAGGGACAAAATATTATTTCACATGAGGAATGAAATAGACACATGGTAGCGTTGCGGTAAGCTACTCTTCCCAATAAAGTTCTTTTTCCTTTTTCATTTTGACATGGCTATGTTTTGATGAAGGAATAAATAAATAATAATTGGAATTGAAGATAGAGACAAAAAAAAAAAAAAAAAATCGATATGTAATTATAATTTTCGTCTCAATATGTTTTGGATACAATTTTGTTTTATTTTTTCATTTTTTTTTTATTGGCATCAAAATATAGCCTAAGAGACTCATTGCAAAAACCATGCATTTTGATTAATTGGCCCTCAACTAAACTTGGTCACGTGAGCAAATCAAACCTTTTACACCTGTAATGAGCATCATATCTATTCTCTTGGCCCAACACTAATAGAATACTTTTCTTTCTCTTCTTCACAATCCACACGCTCTAATAGGAGCTGGCTCAGAAACAACATCCCTAAGCTTGACATGGGCCCTCTCCTTACTATTAAATAATCGCCACATATTAAAAAAAGCCCAAGATGAGCTGGACAACCATGTTGGAAGAGACAGACACGTGGATGAAGCAGATATAAAAATCTGGTATACTTGCATGCAATTGTTAAGGAAACATTGTGTCTATACCCCGTAGCACCCATAGCAATACCACATCAAGCCATGCAAGACTGCCAAGTTGGTGGATATCATGTTCCTAAAGGCACACAATTAATGGTGACCATTTGGAAATTGAATAGAGATCCTCATGTTTGGGTAGCCCTCATGAATTCAAACCTGAGAGATTTCTCACTACACATAATATTGTAGATGTGTGGGGTTAGCAATTTGAGTTCATTCCTTTTGGCTCTGGGGTGAGATCCTGCCCAGTTATCACGTTCACTATGCTAGTCTTATACTTAACACTGGCTCGTTTGCTACATGGGTTCAATTTAGAAACTCCTTCTTGTGAACCAATAGACATGAGTGAAGGGTTAGGCCTTACCCTTCCCAAGAAAACTCCTCTGGTAGCCTTAGTGTCTCCATGCCTTCCGTCTTTTTTTGCTAGAAGGATGAAATTTCATTAAGAAAGAAAAAATTACAAAAAGGACATAGGTAATGAATTTTTACCTCCACCTTCGACATTGCCATCAGCAGAGGAAAAAACCCCAATTAATCAAACCTATATCTATGCCTAGAATTAGCATCATGACTGATCTCTTCCCTTATATGATCGGGAAAGATTACATTCTTTTCTGATTATCTAGTTTTTGCAGCTTCCTTAGCTAGGAAATCAGAAGTGCAATTTGCTTCTCTAAAGCAGTGAGTGATCTTCCATTTTATAGAGCTCAGAACGGCTGCATCGAGATCCATTCTTGCTCAACAAACCACGGAATTGTTTTTGCTTGGACAGCAGTGACCATTGCAGCCGAGTCGCTCTCAATCTAGAGCAATCTAACACCTAAATCTTTGGCCATATACAAACCTTCCACCAGGGCTTTGAACTCAGCCACATAGTTCGAAAGGATTCGAATGAAAATTTTAAAGGAGCCCAAAACAGCCTCATTGTTGTTTCTCAAAACTCCACCAGACCCAGCTCTTCCTATATTTCCAAGAGTAGCCATCCACATTCAGCTTCGACCAGTTGTGCATAGGTTTGCACCAAAATACCTCCAATATATGAGATGCTTGGCTGGATCCCATTTGCAAACCAAGTGTTCGGCAACAAATAAGGTCAGACTAGTCTTTGATTTGATTTTGAAGAGTAACATTGGCGCTGAAAATCTTGCTTTATATTTTCAAAAACAATACTGCAGTGAGATGCTTACCTTCAAAACGCCGACTATTTCGTTCTCTCCAGAGATTGTCGCCACAATGATAATACCCATCGACCAAGCTTCCTTTAGCAAAAGGATTCTGCGTTTTCTATTCCACCACCGAATTAAAGCTGTAATGTCTTCAATTCTTGCCCAAGCCACACCAAAGTAATGTAGGAATTTTTCCCATATTCTCATAGCAAAGCTACCACGCCTTCCATCTAAGAAGTATGAAATGTAATCCAAAGAGTAAGTCGAGACAAAGAAGTTGCTTGTAGTTCTCATTATGATGATGAGCCAGGTGCAATCTATCAATGTATGACTAATAATTTATATATATGCTTTTTTTTTTTTTTTTGTGCCAAGTTGGATCCACCACTATAGTGGTCCAGAGGGGAAGTGGGTGCCTAGTGGGGTCCAATGGGTAGGGAGTAGGGGCGAGGGAATAATGGTGCATGGAGCTTAGGTACACTTGCAATGGGAGTTGATCCACCGATCAATCCTTGAGCACATTCTTAAGTGAGCAGTGCCAAACCGCTAAGTTATTGCCCAGGTGTGCATGCATGCATGTTACTAGTAAATGTATAGTTTTTGATAATGTTATATGTACAATACCACTATAAGAAAGAGGCAATTTGGTCCAATAATGCGTAGTAATGTACAAATGTTGCAACCTAGTGGTCAAGCGGTAGAAACAGCCTCTCAACATCCTTGAGGTACAATTGGGTAGTTCTAAGCCCTTCAGACCTCGTACATGTGGGAGCCTTGCACACCAAATACGTCCTTTTTCATTATAAGAAATGGTATTGTAGCGATAGGGACATGGAACTTAAGAGGAGTTTATGTAACCTTTTTGTAGTGGTGAAAAATAGCATTGCGATATAACTGATGCATACCACATATAAAATCTGTGATATTCTTAATTTTGCGCTCAATTTGGTGCTCAACCATGGTCTGAAATTTTGGAAAAATCGAAAACATCTCAGACTTAGAAATCATAGGAAAATACTAGATGTATTTAGTATGGTCATCAACAAATATTAAGAAATAACGAAATCCATTGCTAGAAACAGAGTGGGAAGGACTCCATACATCAGTAAATAATAAATCTAAGGGAAAAGAACTATGAGTGGATGTTTCTTTCAAACTAAGGCTACAAGCTTTGCCAAGCTGATAGGTCGTACAAAGATTACTAAGTTTATTGGAAAGAGAAGGAAGCTTGTGGGTCGAAGTATCTGATGAAGAATTCTATGGTGGGGATGACCAAGACGCTGATGCCATCCATCACACATGGTATGTTTAGCAATATTGGCAGATGGCGATTGAGACTTGGGAAGGGTGTAGAGACCACCATTACTCAACCCTGAAAGGAGGGTACACTTGGTTTTCGGATCATTGACAAAGAAACAAGAGAGCTGAAATTCAAAACAAACATTATTGTCACAAGTGAAACGTTGGACTAACAGTAAAGATTTGTTCAAAGATGGTACATGAAGAACATTAGAGACATTAAAATTGTGAAGAGGGGAAGAAAGAGATGTGGAACCAATGTGAATGATAGGAAATCCCTTACCATTACCAATCTACAACTGATTATGACTAGAATAGGTATCATAGGAAGAAAGAGATTGGAGATCGGGTGTAACATGATGCATAGCACTAGTGTCGGGGTACCAGGTATATGGCGGTGGGGTGTTCATATCGAATTCAGCTGGACATGGTAGGCGGATGGAGGGTTCATTGATGGAGGAGGCCAATAGGGGTAGGCATTCATAGGGGAGGGATATGTGTGATAAAAGGATGGGGTAGGGGTAGGTGGGTGAAAATAGCAGGTAGAGGCAGCATGGTTGGTGCAATTGCATATGGTGTAGAAGAGGTGTCCTTGGCCCTGTTGGGAGTAGCGCCCCCCACGACCCTGGCCATTGCAGTTGCGACCTCCACGACCCCTGTTCGAACCACGATCAATGGACTAGGAGTGAGGCTGGTCAGGCTGGAATCCTCCTTTGGCAGTCTTGGTTACTTGAATCGTAGAAGGATTAGAGTCACTAGCTGGATTGTCAATGAGGGCGAGGTTCTTCAAGGATAAACTTCGGTTTAATTCACCTCCTTCTGTTTACTGCTACTTCCATTTTCGCCTCCGCAATGGATAACATTTGAAAAGATTAGAGCTCTTAATGCTAATAGTTTTAACTGTAGTAGTCGATTAAGAGCTAATGATACGTCTATAGTTTAGATGATATCTTTTCTCTGTTATTTTAGGGTTAGTCATGTTTTATATTCTTGAGTTCGTCATACATTAACGTAGGGGTGTCAATCGATTGGGTCTAATCGGGTTTCCCCACTTTAGGGCCTTGCACTATGATTGGCCCATTTAAGTAATCAGTCTTCATAAGCTAGGCATGGTCCCATATATAAACAATCGGTTTGGAAATTGGTCTTCATATGCTAGCTAGACATGGTCCCATTTATAAGCATTTGGTTGGATATCAGTCTTTAGTTCTAAATGGGCTAATGACACATTTATCTCTAAACACCTATAATCAAGCTTTAAATGTGTCGGGCTTAGTAAACAAGTTGTAATTGAGCTATAAACGAGCTTTAAACATGTTGAGCTGAGTTGGACTATTAATTGGTTGGTCCCAATCGAGCACCAGTTGGATAGCACCCTTGCACCAAGAGCAACCGATTATATTCGGGCCCAGGTAAGAGCCCGAGACATTTATTAATCCAGCTGGGCCAGTTCATGCTTTAAATGGTTGGGCTCAATCGAGCTAGGAGTTGACACCCCTACATTATGGTTAGATCTAGGGGTGAAATAAGGCCGAGTTGGGCTGGGTTTCTCAAAACCCTAACCCAACCCTAGGTCGCCAAAACTCAACCCAGGCCCATCCCAGCCTAACCCTGTGAGGTTCATGCTCAGGGCAAACCTTGTCGGGCTCAGGGTTGGATTAGGTTTCTTAAAACCCCAACCCATCCCTAGATCCCCAAAACTCAACCAAGCCCCACCCAACCAACTTGTTATTTTTTTTTTCTACAAATGGAATGTTAAGCTGATACTTATCAAAGGGGGTGGGAGATGTTAAGACTATGGTTAGCCCTTGTCTACCTCTAATCCATAAATTTGCAGCAAGCAAGGTTGTTAATTTAGTTATAAGATACACCTTTTAATTGCCTTGGCATCACCACATCTCTCAGACCTAGACAGGCCAAATTTTGGCCCAATACTTCATGATTGTTGTTATATCTATATCTCATATCAATACATGACATGAAACACAAAGATAGACTATGTAAAGAAAAGGGGGAAAATAGTTTGTCATTTGGTCGTCTTAGCTGAATAGGTTAGAGTATGCAGCTTGTGTAAAACATGATGACGGTTGAAGTCATATAGACAATTAGTATAATGCTTGTATAACACATGATATAGCTTGTGTACACATAATTTGGGCCTAGGGCAAGGGGAACACTATTACTAAACACAACAAAAGATCAGGGTTGTATTTTTTTTCTTTTATTTAGAATTCACTTATCCTCTTACATAGCAGATCTTCTAAAAAAAATAAAAAATGAGGGATCATTGTTTCTGACTGAGTCTAGAGCCTAGATGGGATAGGTTAAGGTTGGAAATTCTCAGTCTGATGTATGACTAGGCTGCAAGGTGGGTGTCAATGAGTCGGTTTGGCCAGTTTCGGTCCAAGTTGAATCAGTTTTGGTGTGGGAATGGTGAAATCAAAACCGTATCAATAAGGAAATTTCGGTTTTGGTTTGGTTTTGGTTTCAGCGGTTTGGTTTCGATTTTACTTTGGTTTCTTGTATTGATTTGTAATGGTTGGTTTCGATTTTTTGACCTTTTTGATTTGATTTTCCATACAAACCTACGTACATTTTGATTTTCTTAATGAATTTTGGGCTGTTTTCAGTTTCTCACTGGTTTGTTTTGGTTGTGGTCCGGTTTTTAAATCGGTTTCAGTTGGTTTCGGGTTCAATTGATTTCCATTGCGATTCGATTTGTTAAGGGGGTTACAATATACCAAATCGAAACTGGCCAAATAAACCTTCGATTCGATTTGATCTGAGTTCACTCAACTTGGTGAGGGCGGTTTTACCAGTTTGATTTAAGTATCGACAACCGCATGTTCATTATGTATCTTATGATTTATTCCTCCCCGTCCCCCGTCCCCCTCCTTTCCTTGCTTCTTTTCTTTTAAGTGAGTGTTTTCCATCCCAAATTAATTTTCCTTTATTCATCTTTTCCTTCATTTGGTGGGTATCCATTTCCCATGGTTATCCCAAATTGCGAATCCTTTTCCCCTCACTCAAGTGAAATTAAGTGCCAAAATGGTCAGTCAGTCTATTTCATAATTATAGAGCCCATTTCTCACCATTCCCTAATGGCACATTCTTATCATCTTATCATCATCTTCCCAACTAGCGAAGGAATTAGGATAGTTTCAATGGCCTAATGGTCACTGTCCATGGAATGGCTTGATAGACCAATAGGGGTCATTTCTTTTGGCTTTCTCCTTAGATACATGAATTCAGTTTTGAGACCTCTTCACTTAGTCCGGTAGACATATGACCCTTAAGTGTTAGCTGGGCATGATCACCATGCGCCGAAAGCAATCAATTTGACTTATCCACATTATATTTATTTCAACAACAAAGACTTTATAAAACTAGTCTATAAGAAAATTAATTCTTATAGATGGTAGATCATTTGATTGAGTTAGGTCATGAAATTCTAGATGTGGCATATCTTCAAATCAATTTGATATTTTTATTTTAATTTTTTTTCAGATGCAAGGGCCCAATCAAGAATCATATGAAGGACCCACATAAGGGGCGGGGCCAAGAAGGCAATGACCTTTTTGAAAAACAGGAAAAGTACTATTAGGGTCCTATAATTAAATTCCTTTAAGAGAACTTGATTCACTGATTATGTTTCTGAAGTAATATCTAAAACACAAGTGTTAAACCTCAGGTCAAAACCTAAATCAGAAGGGATCTTATCAGGTCTTCATATGATAATTTTTCTTGTATAATATTTGATTCACACTTGAACTCCACTCAAATAAAAATCAACTAAAAGAAGAAAGAGATTAAATAGAATCTAAGAAAGAGATTAAATAGAATCCAAGTGTGAATCAAACATTGTACGACAATCATTCTTCTACGATGACCTTATTCATACTTATACCAGAAAAGGTGATCAAATATGCTAATCATTTCTTTCCTTATGAAACAAATTTGAGAAATCCTTTTCCATGAGTCCAAAAGTCCAATATAAAGTAAAACACACACCCCTCTCCCTCCCCCACTTGCTTCCACTGATGGTTACATTTGTTGTCCTGGTGAGGGGCCACACCTGCACCTCATGATGACTTTGAGAAAAATTATCATTTTGAATTCATAGATTCCTGATTCCAGATACATGCATAAGTTTTTGTCATTTTTCCACCGATGAAAGCCTTAAAAGTCGTGAAGGAACAAATCACTAGTCTACCACCTCGCAAATCTTATCACATTAGCCATCAAATTGGACAGAGTAGAGATAGATAACTATAGTAATTCTAGGTTGTTTATATATATATATATATATATATATATATATATCAAAAGAAGCTTTTCCCTTGTATCAACAATACCTTCACTCAAAACCATGGAGATTGGTATTCAACTACAAGCAATTTCCATCTTTGTTACCCTAATCTTGCTCTACATCCAATGGAGAGTGAAGGCTAAGAGTCACAAAAGCAAGGGAAGAGTGGTCCCTGAACCATCTGGTGCCTTGCCAATTGTTGGTCACCTGCATTTGCTGGGAGGTCAAGAGCCGGTTGCACGAATCCTTGGTGCCATGGCCGACAAATACGGACCGGCCTTCATGCTTCGGCTTGGTGTGAATCATACCTTTGTGGTGAGTAGTTGGGAGATGATGAGGGACTGCTTCACTATCAACGATAGGGTTTTCGCCACACGCCCGCAAGGTGCAGCTGGGAAGTACCTGGGATACAATTATGCCATACTAGGGTTTACCCCTTATGGACCATACTGGCGTGAGATTAGAAAGATAGCCACAATTGAGCTCCTCTCCAAAACCAGGCTAGAGATGCTCAAGCATGTAAGAATTAATGAAATAGATGTATGCATCAAAGAGTTGTACTCTCTTTGGGCCAAGGGTAGTATTAGTACTAGTAATAGTACTACCCATCTTGTAAAGATGGAGATGAAGCAATGGTTTGAGCATCTAAGCTTTAATGTCATCACCAAAATAATTGCAGGCAAACGGTACTTTGGGAACATCGATCCTAGATATGAGGATGAGGCCCTGAGATTCAGCAAAGCGATTGATGAGATAGCACATTTACGTGGGATGTTTGTCATCTCGGATGCACTCCCCTATCTCAAATGGCTGGATTTGGGGGGATATTTGAGATCCATGAAGTGTGTTGCAAAGGAAGTAGACTCTCTCATTGGAAATTGGCTAAAGGAACATCGTTTCAAGGCTTTATCTGATAAGATGGAAGGTGAAGTAGACTTCATCGATGTGATGCTATCGATCATTCGTGTTCATGATCATGATTTGAAGTCTAGTTACGATGGAGATACCATAATCAAGGCAACTGTATTGGTATGTTCCGTCTCTTTTTCTCCTTCCTTTATTTTTACGGGGTGGGGGTGGGGGTGGGGGTGGGGGTGGGGGTGGCGGCCGTAGAAGTATTGATATGTTCCTTCTTCTTTATAATGATGTTTATATTTTTTCAGAAAAATGGTTTTCTGTTTGTGAGCACAACCTATGTCAGTGTTCTTGGTGTCTCTCGCTCTTCATTTTGCCCTAAAATAAGGGGAAATGTTATTTCACATGAGGAGCGAGATCGACACATGGGAGCGTGGCCATAAGCCACTCTCCCGCACAAAGTTCTTTTTCCTTCTTTTTTTTGTATGAATATGTTTTGATGAAGAAAGAAAAAAAAAATCAAAAAAATTGGAATTTGAGAAGAGATAGGCACAAGAAAAAAAATTATTATGTAATTCTAATTTTCGTGTTGATATGTTTTCTATAGACTTTTTTTTTGGGCATCCAAATATAGCCTAAGAGAATTATTGAAAAAACCATACATTTCGATTAATTGGTAACTAAACTTGGTCACTTGAGCAAATCAAACCTTCTAAGCTTGAAAATGAGGGAAAAAATTTGGCTGCTACCCGGGTTGTAGCCAAGTAGCTGCAACCCCTTGCTGGAAGCCAAAGAAATGGAATAATTCACTTCCCCCTTAGGGTTCACAAATACCCTCCTAGGTTATAGTATTTCCATTTCTATGGCTGCCACAAGGGTTGCAGCTACTTGGCTGCAACCCGGGCAGCAGCTAAATTTCATCCGAAAATGAGCATCATTTCTCTTGTCTTGGCCTAACACTTATAGAATATTTTCTTTCTCTTCTTTACAATCCACAGGCTCTAATAGCAGCTGGCTCAGAAACTACATCCCTAAGCTTGACGTGGGCCCTCTCCTTACTATTAAACAACCGCCATGTATTAAAAAAAGCCCAAGATGAGCTGGACAACCATGTTGGAAGAGACAGACACGTGGATGAAACAGATATAAAAAGTCTGGTATACTTGCATGCAATTGTTAAGGAAACATTGCGTCTATACCCAGCAGCACCCTTAGCATTACCACATCAAGCCATGCAAGACTGCCAAGTTGGTGGATATCATGTTCCTAAAGGCACACAATTAATGGTGAACATTTGGAAATTGCACAGAGATCCTCGTGTTTGGGTAGACCCTCACGAATTCAAACCTGAGAGATTTTTCACTACGCATGATAATGTAGATGTGAGGGGTCAGCAAATTGAGTTCATTCCTTTCGGCTCTGGGGTGAGATCCTGCCCAGGTATCATGTTCGCCATGCAAGTCTTACACTTAACACTGGCTCGTTTGCTACATGGGTTCAATTTAGAAACTCCTTCTTGTGAACCAATAGACATGAGTGAAGGGTTAGGCCTTACCCTTCCCAAGAAAACTCCACTGGAAGCCCTACTCTCTCCACGCCTTCCGTCTAAGATGTATGAAATGTAATCGGAGGAGTAAGTCGAAACAAAGAAGTTTCTTGTAGTTCTTATTATGATGATGGGCCTGGTGCAATCTATCTATGTATGACTGATAATTTATATATACAATGCATGCATGTTACTAGTGAATATATTAGTAAAATGTATCGTCTTTTATAAGACTATAAGAAAGGAGCAAGTTTAATCCAGCACGCGGTAAGGTATAAATGTTGTGATCTATAACCCCAAAGGGTTAGCGCAGTTGGCTTGGAGGGGACACAGTACTCCGCCTCAAGAAGCGAGGTCCTGTGATCAAACCTTCACCGCTGCACCTAACTTCTTGGGGCCACCGCACGAGAGTTTTTGTCTTGGACTGATCCGGTTATGTGTAAGCGGTATAACAATGACCCCAGGGATTACTTAGGTCAAAGATCCAGACATCTTGGGTATAAAAAAAAAAAAAGAATGTTGCAACCTGGTAGTTAAACAATAAAAACAGCCTTTCAATATTCTTGAGTTGGATGATGACAAGTATTGGGAAGATATAGAGCATCAAGTCATCTATCCATCACAACTTAAATCATATCGATATAATTCAAGATGAGAAAGATACAGTCAGTTCAGTACAACAAGTATTTGAGGCACAACTATTCAACAAAATGCCTCAAAGAAGGGACGTCCAAATGGGTGCAATTTTGAAGCATAGAAGATGATACGTGGGCCCCACTTGGGGATTCAATATTGTTGATGTGGACATATCAACATGATACATAGTTTCGGAAAAAATTGGCTGCTACCCGAGTTGTAGCCAAGTAGCTGCAATCCCTGCTGGCTGCCAAAGAAATGGAATAATTCACTTCCCCCTAGGGTTCACAAATACCCTCTTAGGTCATTGTATTTTCCAAAATACCCTTTTAGATTCCATTTCTTTCGTTGCCATAGGGGTTGGCTATAACCCGGGCCATAGCTAAATTTTGTCCCATAGTGTCATAGTGATATATCAATGGCGATGGTACATAGAAGATCATGGTACATGATGTACTGATGATGATCACCGTTTATGAGTGTTATACATGGTCATACACATGATGAATGTACATGTGGCAAACTAAATTGATGTGGCAGTTCACCCGGAGCTTCTCAGTGCATGCACAATGGTGACAGGGTTTATAATAGATACAAGACACCATCGGTAGTCCGCGCAAGGCCAAGCTCTAGCTATGCGCGTGCGCAGATACAAAGAAGCTGGCACCCACGGCCAGAGCAACCAGTGAAGGTTGGCATGCCATGTACGTTAGAGCCAGCCAAGGGGTCACTTGAGTTTGTGACTCATTCTTCCAAATTTCGTCCAAGTGTCGCGATGCACACGAAATGTTTGATGGTGTGCCCTAAAGAAGGGGAAAGAGCCGAGTCCCCTGTGACCATCTTCACATCAGGGGTCTTATCTCATAATCACTATTAGTAAAAACGTTCGTTTTAAACGTGTTTTTTTTTTGCTAGGATAATTTTATTGAGAAGAAAAAAAAAAATGGAATTAATACAAGAACAAAAACCTCAAACTCGATATCCCTACCCCAACTTTTGGCATTGTCATCAACAAGGGAAAAGAGACCACCTCACCCAAATATAGACCCAAATCTATAATTGGGTCTACCATTAGCGTCTCTACTTAACAGATCCACTATATGCGCAGGAAATGAAACATTTGATTCTGATATTCCAGTATTTGCCACATCTTTAGCCAAGAAATCAGTTATAGAATTTTCCTCTCTGAAATTGCGAGTGATTTTCCAAGTGATCCCATCGAGGTAGGGCTATAGGTAAGACCATCTCTGGGCAGCAAACCAAGGAACCTTCTTTTGATAAACAAGCATCACCACCGCACTGGAATCAGACTCCACCCATAGCTGCTTGATATCCATCTCACGAGCATGCTGGTTATGTAATCCATCCTGGGTCCTGTTGATGGCATCCTGTTTGTTTAAAATCTACACGTTTAAACCCCGTACTGTCCGTTTTTTGTTTTTTACCGTTCTCTATTTTTTTGACCGTTTATTTGACCGTATCATTCGAAAAATTTTCATTGATTAAAACCCATACTGTCTGTTTCCATTCTTTTTTTGTAAGGGAAAATACCTTTTTGCTCTCTCTCTTTTTCCACTCTATCCTTCCTTCTCACCTCTGGTCTGGCTCACAGGGGGTGAATGGATTGAATGGTCTCAAAAAGATGGTCTGGCGACTATTGCGGGGATGGGGGAAGCATGATGTTTGGAGTCACCATCTAGGATTTAGGGTCTAGAAGCCTATGGTGGAGCCCAATTTCGATCGAGGGATCGAGCTCGAATAGGGGGTTGGATTCCTATGAAAGGAAGGAACCCCTGAATTTGACTTCATACTTTGGTTTGTTCCAGAGATAGGGGTCCGTGTCAGGTTTTGAGTGTGGGAAGGTGTTAGGCACCCACCTCGCCCGAAATTTCCGGTCTTTCTACCAGAAGCTTGGATTTCGAATATTCTCCCCCGAGAATTTTAACAGTCTAAGCTAGCACAGAAGTCCTATTACATGAAATAACGCAAACATATATACATAAATTTGCTTGAAAGAATTCCACGTGAAATAATAAAAATTACATAAAATAATGAAAAATGCAATTATCATATCTACATTCACATGCAATGCTTTATGACAGGAAAATCATAATTGTTATTTCATATGAGGAACACATGCAGTAACACATGAAATGATGAAACAAATTACATTTAATGAACATATACTAAAATTAATACACGAAACTATAACAGTAAATCATTATTTTCTGCAATAAACACATAAAACAAAATATACAGAAATGAGGCAAATGAAATTACAATATAATATCTACATGATAATGACCAATGAAAATAGTGAATTTTTCGATAATTTTCCTCGACTAAGGGATAACGATTTAATTTTCTTCTCTCTTTCTTAGAGAAATTAAAAACTTCCGGTACCTGGGTAAGAAAGTTGACAGGGCTTCTTTGCTAGGGTGGATTCTGGTTTCCAGGAATCTAAATAGGGCTTCCGTACTATATTTCTAGAATCAAAATCCTCTCTGAAAATTTGAGCAGGGCTTCCGCGCCATATTCCTAAGGTCGGAATTAGCTCTAAAATTTGGGCAGGGCTTACGTGTCGTATTTCTAGGGTTGGAATCAGCTTTGAAAATTTGGACAGGGCATTTGCTCATTCTTAAGGTTGGAATCAGCTCTGAAAATTTGGACAGGGCTTCCATGTTGTATTCCTAGGGTTGAAATTAGCTCTAGAAATTCTGACAGGGCTTTCACGCCGTATTCCTAGGGTCGGAATCAGCTCTGGAATTTTGGACAGGGCTTCCATGCCTTATTCCTAGGGTCGAAATCAGCTATGAAATTTTGAGCAGAGCTTCCACGCCATATTTCTAGGGTTGGAATCAGCTCTGGAAATTTGGACAGGGCTTCCGCGCCGTATTACTAGGGTCAGAATTAGCTCTGGAAATTTGGGTAGGGCTTCTGCGCCGTAATAAAGATATCAAAATTAAATACAAATGAACTTAAATATAAGTTTCGTACTAACCTGATATGGATGACGTGGTCTCTGTCAACTTCAGTAAGCTTGGTTCAATAAGCTCGGCTCGGTAAATTTTTTTCTTTCTCTCTCTCTCTCTCTCTCTCTCTTCTCTCTTGTAAAGCCTCTGGAACAATTTTTTTTCTTCAGGTGTTCTTCCCTATTTTTTTTTTTTTTTTGGGGTTTAACAATGACTTGGGGTCACTATATGTAGACGGGAGGAGGGGTAGTGGTGTAAAAAGCCCTAAAGAGGGCCAAATCTGTTGAAGCCCCTCTCAAATCCGTGTAAGGGCTTACACGGATTTCGTAAGTCCTTACAAATCCGTGTAAGGCCTTACACGGATGTGTAAGGTCTTACACGGATCCCCGTGTCATCCCATTGTGTTAGTGAAAAAGATACGTGCCTCCCCATTACGCATTGAAAAAGTACGTGGCATCTCGTGAGGCTTTCAAATACCCTATGGCACCCTCTTACACCTCCAGATACTCCCCTAGACTGAGCGGCTACTCCCTAGCCTGGGCGGTAGTAGCCTTTGGTGGAAATCTTATCACATAGGTTGGTCGGCAAGATAGGTTTGGTTTAGGATTTGATTTAGTGTTCAATTGAGGTTAGGGGTTTTGGTTCAGGTTTAGGGTTTAGTTTAGGGTTTAATTTAGGTTATGGTTTTGGTTTGGATTTAGGATTTGGTTTAGGGTTTATTTTAGGTTAAGGGTTTTGGTTCAGGTTTAGGGTTTGGTTTAGGGTTTAATTTAGGTTAGGGTTTTGGTTCAGATTTAGGATTTGTTTTAGGTTTAATTTAGGTTAGGGGTTTTGGTTCGGGTTTGGGGTTTGGTTAGGTTAGGGTTTTGGTTCGGGTTTAGGGTTTAATTTAGGTTAGGGGTTTTGGTTCGGATTAAGGGTTTGGTGTAAATTAGGCTTTTTTTGGTTTAGGGTTTGGTTTAAGTTAGGGTTTAGGGTTTGGTTTAGATTAGGGTTTAGGGTTTGGTTTAGATTAGGGTTTTTGGTTTGGTTTAGGGTTTGGTTTAGATTAGGGCTTTTGGTTTGGATTAGAGTTTAGGGTTTTGGTTTGGTTTAGGGGGTTTGGATTAGGGTTTAGGGTTAGGTTTGGTTTGGTTCGGTTTAGGTTTAGTCTGGTTTGGGTCAGGGTTTAGGGTTTGGTCTGGTTTGGGTTGGGTTGGGTTGGTTTGGTTTGGTTTGGTTCAGGGTTTAGGGTTTGGTTTGGTTTGGGTCAAGGTTTAGGGTTTGGTCTGGTTTGGGTTGGTTTGGTTTGGTTTGGTTCAGGGTTGAGGGTTTGGTCTGGGTTGGTTTGGTTTGGTTTAGGGTGTAGGGTTTGGTCTGGTTTGGTTTGGATTAATTGGTTCAAAGTTCAAGTAGGCTTTACGGCACACCTGGGTATCCGTTTTTTCCATACAAGATATCAAGGAGACCATATTTACGAATACTTTCCTATGATACGGGAATCGAGCACTTGCTAGGCTCGATTGTCATCTTCTAGCGAAAAGGTATTAATGATCACTTTCGATCACCCTCTCTGTATCATTTAAAAATATTGGGTTTTGACCAATCACAAGTTCTGGGATAATCTAGACTTGTGTCAAAAATTCAACTTCTTTCCGAAAGATAAAATATATGTCTCCTCATTACCCGTAATTCATCATTGCTGAGGGGGGACAAAATTTGTTGTCTACAGAATGCCCTCTTTGGCCGAGACTGTGTAACGGCCGAAAGGCAAAGAAAAGAACAACAAAATTTTGTCACCCTAGAGCATGTACTGTTGATAGCCTACTCAGGAATAGCGGAGGTGCAATGCAAAAGGTGAGCGATTAGACTCTAATGGTAAAATTTGATAAAAACAAGAAATTAATATGACTATATCCAATTGACTAGTATCAGTATATCATACTACTAGTACTGAATCATACATGAAATGTCCTGGACTTGGCCAAGAATGAAAGTATGAGGGAATTATCTGAAAGTGCAATCATTTTCTAATGAGGAAGAGAATACATACCTGAGAGACAACTCACTGGAGAAATTGTAAGGATATCGTTCTTATAATGTACCTCAGCCTTTCTGATCAAATTGACCTCTTTGTAACATTTCTTGATACTTCTGATCTTACTGATATCTTAACATGAAATTGACACTGAGATTAATATTTTCCAATATTGTCATGAAAAATGAGGCTGAAATTGACACTTTTTGGCGTCGTTGTGGAGATGATATTCTTATTATATCATCTGAAAATGTAATCAGCACTTTATGGCGCTGATACAGAAAAAGAATTTTCATATGCATCTTGGCACTGAAACATTTCTTATAATGGCATCTTGGAGTGGAATTGGCACTTTCTGGCTTGGTTATAGAGATAACATTCTTATTATATCATCTTTATAATGCAATTGGCACTTTTTGGCACTGTTGTAGAAATAACGCTCTTTTTACGGCACTTTCTCACTGAAGGTATACTTATGGTACTATCGAGGAAATGTCATTCTTATAATGGCATCATGGCATGGAATTGGCACTTTCTAGCGCTGTTATGGAAATGACATTCGTATCATATCATCCTTACAATGCAATCGACACTTTCTGGCACTGTTTGTAGAAATGATGCTCTTTTCGCGTCACTTAAACACTGAAGTTGCACTTATGGAATTGTCGAGGAAAAGTCTTTATCGTAATGATATTTTGGTATTGGAATTGGCACTTTCTGGAGCTATTGTAGAAATGTCATTTTTGTAATAGCATCTTGACATTGAGATCGACACTTTCTGGCGCCGTTGCAAAAATGTCATTCTTGTAATGGCATCTCGGCATTGGAACTGGCACTTTCTGGCGCTGTTGTGGAAATGACATTCTTATAATGGCATCTCAACCTTCACTAAGAATTTATGGGAAAACAGTTTCTCCATAATTCTTCTCTTGTGAACATAAAAATTTGTTGTGGGATTGCAAGTACAAAGCTGAGGCACATGCATCCCGAAGTTTTAAATGATCGTGAGATTAATAATTGCGTAGGCACATGAGAAATTAAGAGTTTGGAGTGATCGGGAGTATAAGAGTACAATGACAATCAAGAGATTGAGATGATTAAGAGTACACGAATACAACGGTGATCACGAGATTAGGATAATTGAAAGTACATGGTACGATGGTGATCGCGAGATCAGAATGATTAAAAGTACAAGGGTACAATAGATTGAAAGTACATGGACACAATGGTGATCACGAGATCAGAATTATTGTAAGTATATGGATACGATGGTGATTACAAGATCAAAATGTTTGAAAGTTTATGGATACGATTGTGATCACGAGATTGGAATGATTGGAAGTATATGGATACGATTGTGATCATGAGATCTGAATGATTGGAAGTCATGGATACAATTGTGATCACGAGATCAGAGTTTTTGAAAGTATATGGGTACGATGGTGATCACGAGATCATAATTATTGGAAGTACACGGGTACGATGGTGATCACGAGATCAGAATTTTGGAAAGTATATGGATACGATGGTGATCACGAGATCAAAATTATTGGAAGTCATGGATATGATTGTGATCACGAAATAAGAATTCTTGAAAGTATATGGGTACGATGGTGATCATGAGATCAGAATTATTGAAATCACACGGGTACGATGGTGATCACGAGATCGGGATGAAATCAAATGCTCAGGTAAACATAATCCTATGCAAATGAGAGGGTTGAATGAAATCTTACGTAAAATTTAAAATTTTTCTTTAGAGATTCTCCATTTTCCTGCTTCTGCACTTGTACAACACATAATCTTATAAAATGGTTAGCACACAATTGAATATCTATGCATGATAACATTAAGTGTGATGTTGTTGCCTTCAACCTTTGGTGAAGAATGGATGATTATAACTTTATGATCAATTGTCCTTCAAGGTCAGGAAATGAATGCTTATGCAATTTTGAAATTTTTATTTGAAAATTTGTGATTATTCACATTTTAACTTGGCAAGGCACAATTCCACATTATCTGTATCTCCATCATCTATGTGGGCTTGACAAGTATTTCTGGTGAACCAAAACTAAATGATTATAAGTGGTATTGCATGATATGGGCTAATTACTAAGCCTGGTTCTGAACAAAAGTGATGACCGGGTCATTCTTCTCAAGGATACACTTGTAAGGCAATAGCCGTGGCATTTGACCCCAGCTATATTGGCGTTTTCACTTTACAATAATTGCTCCACTTCTCAGGCTAGGCCTTCCAATGTTCAGAAGTCAATCCTCACAGATCGCGTGCCCCTAAATCAGAAAATTGCCCCACTGACAACAAATCCTCCTCCCTCATTTTTCAGAATAGAAATGCCCTTGGTAGAAGACTTTTTTTTCTTTTTTTCTTTTTTTTATCCACATAAGTGAGCAGTTATCACGATTATACTGTCACAAGCAATAAATTTCTTTGATCATGAACTTCTTTCCGTTATTTCTTGCAACATTGGTTCTTCTGAGAGACCAATGTAGAGAGAGATATTGACAAAAGAAATATATGATGGATATAATTTGAAAAACTGTGAGAGTGAGAGGACCGAACTTGATTATTATTTCATCATGATGCCTACGTACCCCTAAGTAGGGATCAAGTCAAACGTAGTTCAGGATTTAAACAAAGTTGTGAACAATGAATGTTAGGTAATGGGTGGTCACACTAACGCATTTTTGTGGCTAAGTCGCCTATGTACCTCAAATGAGGATCAGACCTATCATAGTTCGGACTAATGACTTGATGCCAAAGCCCGATAATTAAGTTCCATCATAGCCGGATGAGCTCGGAGATGTCGATGAGAATCTTTATCAACAATCAGTCTAGAAGGACTTCAGTAGGCTGTAATGGGGTTTAGGACTGGGTTCTAAAGGATGGAAAAATCTCAAAATGCTTCCAAGGCCTAACCTGATATTTGATGAATTCTTTCATATGTCAAGTAGGTAAATGACAATTTTACCCGCAGTTTCTAAGTTTTCTTAGATCACTGGATTTTGATTCCTGAAATTAAATTTTTTTTTCCCCCTGGTGAATGGCAAATATGTGAAAATATTTATCCTTTACTCTATCGTCACATAATTAAGGTTTAGGTACAATAAGTATAGTTTTGTGGCAATTTTTTTTCCCCCCTGGTGAATGGCAAATATGTTCAACAAAAATGTCATTCACCAAAAACACAACGAATGCAAAGATATCCAAGAGAGAGAGACACAAGCAGAAATGGTTCTTTTCTTTTTCAACCAAGTAGCACATCCAATTCCTTGATCTGAAGTAAGTGAGTTAACTAATGGCTAAGGACTCTCAACTTATTCCATCTCCTAGAAAATACTCAAGGCAGCTAGGTATCTGATCTACAATATTTAAATAGCACACTCTCTTTAATATTTCGACAAAAGATTGTCTCATATATTGATTGGGGAGAGGGTTCCCCAGAACGCAGTGTTGGAAGCATTTCCCACGCCACATCAATGGGGTACAAGAAACAGTTTCGTGAGTAGGGAGCCCACATGATCAAAGAGTAGAGAGGAGGTCAGTAGACTTGGGAATCTGACAATGTGGGGGTCTTTCTCTCCAGTGGACAGTGCATCGGAAGGTTGAAAGCACCTAGGATGCACCCCAAGGTGCTGCCGGACATCTAATGCTCACTGGATGCATCCAACACTGGAGGGGATCCATGCGCATAAGGTTCTCTAAGCAGTTCAGGAGGATAATCTAACACTCTTTCTCTTTGTCTTTTTCTCTCTCCTCATATGGAAGGACCTTAGTGCATGTCTTCCCATGTACAAAATTGTTCCACCATATCTTACAAGTAATCATTTAGTAAAATAAAATAAAAAAGTATCTCATCAGTACGCTTCTCACGCTACTTAATCAATGAAGGAAACATTGAAGCTTTGAGAGGTCCCGGGTGCACTAGTGCCTGCTCACCTTCTGTTCGTTGACGATATTTTTGTTTTCATGAATATACCGATAATTCCCATCATTTCTTGATCTAGTATCAGGAGTTCTCGGACGGAGTATAACTCTTGAAAAAAGTAAAATGTTTATGGGGCAAATCCCAACTGCTCGCAAGCAAAAAAATTTTAGAGATGCTGGAAATTTATGTCTGTAACTTCCCACAAAGTACCTTGGTGTTGAAATTTTAAATGTAGAGTAAAGAAGCAGCAGCTACTAAATGTATTGGACAAGATTAGAGAAAGAATGTTTGGATGGAAAGGAAAAATTCTTTCTATGGTAGGGAGAGTTCAGCTTGTGAAATGAGTAATATCTAGCTTGCTAGTCTATAGTTTCTCTGTATATTGGTGGCATATCGCTCTAAACAACAAAGTTGAACAATGGATGCGTAATTTCATCTGGACAGGTGATGTGGGGACTGTCAAGGCAGTGACTATAAAATGGGACACAATTTGTAGAGCAAAGGAGGAAGGTGGGGTAGGAATTGGCATGCTCAGGGAGATTAATAAATCCCTTATCTGCAGGCAAGCTTGGGTCATTAAACATTGAATATCAGATAGGAGTCTCTTTTCAAAGAAAGATACACTAAGAACGATAATCTTAGGACGAATTTTAAGTCCTCTTCAGTTTGGCCTGGGTTGAAAAGAGTGGAGATTTATCTCTTGCATGGAAAGATGGTGCTAGGGAATGACAATCTATTATGATGTGGAAGGACGAATGGGTAGGAGGGAATTCTTTGGCTGAGTTGTGTGTGTTAGAGGACCATGTAATAAATAATTCAATTTTAAAGGTGGCAGATTTAATTTCAAACTGCCAATGGAAAATTCCGATGATCAGATCTAATGCAATTAGAAGCAGTTTTGAATTGGTGAAGAAGATCGCCCTTCCTCAGCTGGAAATGGAAGACCGATGTTTCTGGAATTGCACAACTTTGGTTATTTTTATTACTTTCTCTGCTTGGTATGAATTGAGAAGAAGAAATCCAAAAATCCCATGGCTTTCTATGATATAGGAGAGAAATTTACAGCCTAGACAATCTACTTTTGGGTGGTGGCTTTTGCATAGGAAGCTTCCGACGGATGAGGCCATAACTGGAAAGGCTATTGCTTCAAGATGTAACTTACGTGGTTCTGATATTGAGACATCTCAGCATATTTATGTCTGAGTGCAGATTCTCGGTGGGAATATGGAAGAAACTATTGGATTTTTTTTTGTGTTTTCATGGCCTAGCCCAGCAGATTTAGAGCATCTGATGTTGTAGTGGAACAGAAAGAGAAGAATAGTAGGCCTAAGGAAGCTTGGTCATTGAGTTTTGTTGTAGTAGCAGATATTATTTGGAGAGATCGTAATGGTAGGTATCAAGAAGGGGGAAGGCTCTGACTCCAATGCAACTATTCAAGAGAATTAAAAGATAATTGCAGGAAGCTTGTGGCAGCCAAGCAGTGACGTAAATAGCTAAGCGGACCTCATCATAAGTCATCGGCTTAGCCTGAAATCTTATCCTACTTAGACCAAGAAGAATCCTTGAAGTTTTTGGTGCAAATCTTATAGGCCGGGGCTGGATTAAGCTAAATATTGATGGGTGTTCATTGGGAACCAGGAAGAGACTTCAGAGATTGCACAGGAAGAACCATTGGATCATTCAACTTCTTTCTTGGAAATCAGACAAATCACTTTGCTGACTTTCGAGCACTCACTGAAGGTATAAAAATGGCAAGTAATATGGGAATGGACTCATCGTGGATTGAAACTGATTCATTAGTGGTTGTGATCTTGGTTCAATCCAAATCGATTCTACGGGATCTTGGTTCAATCCAAATCGATTCTATGGTATGCAATGCAGGATTGGTTAGCTTTGCATCCTTTGCTGAGCTCAAGAACATGAAAAATCACTCATTGTTACAAAGAGGCAAATCCGATTGCTGATTTTCTAACAAAGGAAGCCCCCAATTTAGCTCTTTAGGATATAACATATTCTTTCCAACTCATATAAGAAAATAAATTGAGCATGATATTGCATCAAGACCAAAATATCGATTATGTTAGGAGATTCAATCTTCTTTTCAAATGGCAATGCCGAAGGTGGAGATTATTAAATCTGTTCAAATATTTTCTAGCCGATAGTGTGAGTTCCTTCCTTGCTAATGGCAATGTCAAAGGTGAAGAATCTTGCATCACTACATTTTTTTCTTGATGTATATTTCGTTCTCTTTCTTTTTAATAAAGTTCATGAATTTCTAACCAAAAAAAATTAGAGGTTATAAGGTTGGTTTAGAATTATAATTTATGAAGGTCCATTTATCCCAAAAGATGAATACAATTATAAAACAAGACTCTTCAAGTAGTCAATGATTTGTTAATTATGTGCTCATCTTTGCCAAGGTTCAAGCCTTGTATCGGATCAACATTAGTCAATAAGAAAAAGGTAAAAAGAAACACATGCAGCTTGCAGGGTATTCACCAATTAAAGCCTAAAAGGTCCTGATGGGACAAATCACTTGTCTATCACCTCGCAAATCTTATCACATTAACCATCGAATTGGGGATGAAAATCCTTTGTTTTTCTTATCCCTGTTTTTCCTTGTTTTGCTACCTGCAGAACACGACACGTGGACAACTTTAAGACCAACGGTCAAGGTTGGCTGAGGATTATTACATCCGGTGCGTTGGTCTTAAAGTTGTCCACGTGTCGTGTTCTGCAGGTAGCAAAACAAGGAAAAACAGGCATGAGAAAAACAGAGGATTTTTTTCCTCGAATTGGACTAGGGCGCAGACGCAAACGTGTATGCGTGGTCCCATATATAAACAATAAGTCTTTCCCACTTTAGGATCTTGCACAGTGATTGGCCCATTTAAGTAGTTAGTCTTCATAAACTAGGCATGGTCTCATATATAAATAATCGGTTTGGAAATCTGTCTTCATATGCTATACATGGTCCCATATATAAGCATTCTGTTGGATATCAGTCTTTAATTCTAAATGGGCTAATGACACATTTATCTCTAAACACCTATAATCAAGCTTTAAATGTTCGGGCTTAGTAAACAAGTTGTAATTGAGTTATAAACGAGCTTTAAACATGTTGTGCTGAGTTGGACTATTAATTGGTCGGTCCCGGTCAAGCACCAGTTGGATAGCACCCTTGCGCCAAGAGCAACCGATTATATTTAGGCCCTAGTAAGAGCCCGACACATTTATTAATCCAACTGGGCCAGTTCAGGCTTTAAATGGTTGGGCTCAATCGGGCTAGGAGTTGACACCCCTACATTAAGATTAGATCTAGGGGTGAAATAAGACCGGGTTGAGCTGGGTTTCTTAAAACCCTAACCCAACCCTAGGTAGCCAAAACTCAACCCAGGCCCAACCCAACCTTGTGGGGTTCATGCTCAGGGTTGGACTGGGTTTCTTAAAACCCAAACCAAACCCTAGATCCCTAAAACTCAACCCAAGCCCCACCCAACCCTATTGGGTTCATGCTCAATGCCAACCTTTCCGGGCTTAGGGTTGGGGTGGGTTGACCTTGGTTGGTCCTGTATTTGCTTTTGTTATTTTTTTTTCTACAAATGGAATGTTAAGCTGATACTTACCAAAGGTGGGGGTGGGGAGATGTTAAGACTATGGCTAGCCCTTGTCTACCTCTAATCCATAAATTTGCAGCAAGCAAGGTTGTTTTTTTTTTGCTAAAAGATCAGATTATATTAAAGGAGAGAAAAGGAGAGAAAAATATGATGCAAAAGCAAAGGCTGAGCCTCCACCTTTGGCAAAGCCATCAGCAGAGGCTCAGCGCTGCTAAGAATAAAATCTATATCTAGGCCGGCCCCCTTCATCTATAATCAGCTCATTGATCAACATAGGAGGGAGGGTAGCCTCATCATAGGAGGCTCCAGATGAAGCCGCTGTCTTTGCCAAGTAGTCAGCAACAGAATTAGCTTCCCTGAAGCAGTGAGTAATCTTCCACTCTACAGAGATCAAGTATAAAAGGAGATGGCACCATTCTTGATACACAAACCATGGAATGAGCCTGTGGTGAAAGAGGGAAACCACCGCAGAGGAGTCGGACTCGATCCAAAGGTGAGATAGTGTAGGTCTTGAGCAATCGAAATGCCTTTAATGATGCTCCAAATCTCAGCTGCAAAGCTGGAATCCACGCCCAGGGAGAAACTAAAGCACCGCATCATTCTCCCCTGGTGGTCCCGAAAATACCTCGATCCCGCACCCCGGGTTGCCAAGGGAACACCCATCAACATTTAGCTTCACCCAAGTCTGGATAGGCTTGCACCAATGGACTTCCAGAATGCCTTGTCTGCTACGGGGAGCAGTACCAAGATTAAGTCTTCTACAGATAATGAGGTCCTCTACAGATTTGGGGTAGAATTTTTGGCTACTACATAAAAAAGAAATCTCACTTTTAATGCCACGAAGGACTAATGTTGCGCTTCTCGATTTACCCTCATAGCCTCTGATTTCTTTCATTCCAAATCGCAGCCACTGTAACAAGAAAACTGAACGTCCAGCCCATCTTTAAGGACCATCCTTTGCCCTTATTGCGCCACCAAACAACCATGTCTATCGCTGAATCTTTGCTGGTCCAGGCTACGTTGAACAAGTCTGAAACCTTCCTCCATAACTCAGTTGAGAAGCTGCAATCAAGGAATAAATGGAAGGTAGACTCAGCGCTGAAGCCACATAGATCACACCTAGAAGGAAAGTGAATTCCTCTAGATTGAATTTTCTCATCAGTAGGGATCTTGTCATGCAACCAGCGCCAACCCAGGGTAGAGAGCCTAGGCGGAAGGAATTTATGCTAGATAACCTTATCCCAAGAAACCGAAGATGATGGGGACCTAAGGGCATTCCAGGCAGACTTAACGGTGAAGTGCCCCATCGGATCTAAGCTCCAAATGCATTGGTCCTCCATAGGCATCTATGGGAGGTTTATGCCCTTGATTTTGAGAAAATGTCCTTTAAGAAAAAGGACTCCACCTGAGGCATCATCCAACGACCTTCATCAATGAAATCTGACACTGAAGGAGCAGGATTGCAAATCACATCCTCCCCCAACTCTGATAGCTCCCAAATAGAATGAGCCCCTACCCAATTATCTCTCCAAAATTCAATGTGTCTTCCGTTGCCGATGATCCACCTCTCATTATCAGATACAAACTTCCACATTCTCCTCACCCTTGGCCAAATGGAGGAGCATTTGTAGGCTCTCTTGGGTCTACCATGGCTAGACAAGAATCTTGCTCTAATAATTCTGATAAGATGAGAGTCGCCATGCTTGATCTTCCACGCTAGTTTGGCAATTAGGGCCTTATTAACATCCTTGAGTCTACGGATACCAAGGCCACCTTCCTTCACGGGCTTAGAGACTTGATCCCATTTGACAGTTATAGCTTTGGAGCTATCAGTCTCCCCTGTCCAGATAAAGTTTCACATCCATTTTTCAAGGCATTTAATCATGGTAGCAGGCCACCAGTATATAGAGAAGTTGTGCAAAGGCATACCAGAAATGACTGATTTAACTAACTCCACTCTACCAGCCATAGAGAGAAGTTTCCCCTTCCAACCCGCTAATTTTGCTTTGATTTTATCCATCACAGGGAGAAGGGGCTCCCTTTTCACACGACCTTGGAAGATTTGGACACCCAGATATTTGGTGGGAAAAGAACAGGTTGTAATATCCAACTCATCAGAGAGCCACTGCTTCCTTGCCGAAGGGATTTTTCCCAAAAAACAGTTTACTTTTTTCTAAATTGAAAAATTGACCTGAGCTGCTTTGGTAGCTATCAAGGAAAACCCTGAGGTTTCTGACAAACCTTTTAGAGGCGTTCATAAATATGAAAACATCATCAGCGAAGAGAAGATGGGTAGGAATTTCAGTGCCACGGGGACCAGCAATTGGTTGGAGAACTATCAGGATCCAGGTCCCAAACTGCTCGTTTAATCTCATCATCAGAGGGGATGGAGTCCAGCATAAGCAAGGTTGTTAATTTGGTTATAAGATACACCTTTTAATTGCCTTGGCATCACCACATATCTTAGACCTGGACAAGCCAAATTTTGGACCTATACTTCATGATTGTTGCTATATCTATATCTCATATCAATACATGACATGAAACACAAAGACAGACTATGTAAATAAAAAGGGAAAATAGTTTGTCATTTCGTCGTCTTAGCTCAATAGGTATGAGTATGTAGCTTGTGTAACACATGATGTGGGTTGAAGTCATACGGACAATTAGTATAATGCTTGTATAACACATGATATGGCTTTTGTACATATAATTTGGGCCTAGGGCAAGGAGAACACTATTACCAAACACAATAAAAGATCAGGGTTGTATTTTTTTTCTTTTATTTAGAATTCATTCATCCTCTTACACAGCAAATCTTTCAAAAAAAAAAATGTGGGATCACTGTTTCTGACTGAGTCTAGAGCCCAGATGGGATAGGTAAAGATTGGAAATTCTCAGTCTGATGTATGACTAGGCTGTAAGTGGGGTGTCAATGAGTCGGTCTGGCTAGTTTCGGTCTAAGTTGAATTGGTTTCGGTGTGGAAATGGTAAAATCAAAACCGAATCAATAAGGAAATTTCGGTTTCGGTTTGATTTTGGTTTCAGTGCGGTTTGATTTCGATTTTATTTCGGTTTCTTGTATTGATTTGTAATCGGCTGGTTTCAATTTTTTGACCAGTTTGGTTTTATTTTCCACACAAACCTACGTAAATTTTGATTTTCTTAATGAATTTTGGGCTGTTTTCAGTTTCTCACTGGTTTGTTTTGATTTCGGTCCAGTTTTTAAATCAGTTTCAGTTGGTTTTAGGTTCAATCGATTTCCGATGCGATTCGATTTGTTAAGGGGGTTACAATATGCCAAATTGAAACTGACCAAATAGACCTTCGATTCAATTTGATCCGGGTTCACTCATCTTGGTCCAGGGCAGTTTTACCAGTTTGATTTAAGTATCGACATCCGCGTGTAACTATGTTCATTATGGATCTTATGATTTGTTCCTCCCCGTCCCCCCTCCCCCTCCTTTCCTTGCTTCTTTTCTTTTATGTGATAGTGTTTTCCTTCCCAAATTAATTTTCCTTTATTCATCTTTTCCTTCATTTGGTGGGTATCCATTTCCCATGGTTTTCCCAAATTGCGAATCCTTTTCCCCTTAGTCAAATGAAATTAAGTGCCAAAATGGTCAGTCAGTCTATTTCATAATTATAGTGCCCATTTCTCACCATTCCCTAATGGGACATTCTTTTCATCTTATCATCATCTTCCCAACTAGCGAAGGAATTAGGATAGTTTCAATGGCCTAATGGTCACTGTCCATGGAATGGCTTGACAGACCAATAGGGGTCATTTCTTTTGGCTTTCTCCTTTGATACATGAATTCAGTTTTGAGACCTCTTCACTAGTCCAGTAGACATATGACCCTTAAGTGTTAGCTGGGCATGATCACCATGCGCCGAAAGCAATCAATTTGACTTATCCACATTATATTTATTTCAACAACAAAGACTTTATAAAACTAGTCTATAAGAAAATTAATTCTTATAGATGGTAGATCATTTGATTGAGTTAGGTCATGAAATTCTAGATGTGGCATATCTTCAAATCAATTTGATATTTTTATTTTAATTTTTTTTCAGATGCAAGGGCCCAATCAAGAACCATATGAAGGACCCACATAAGGGGCGGGGCCAAGAAGGCAATGACCTTTTTGAAAAACAGGAAAAGTACTATTAGGGTCCTATAATTAAATTCCTTTAAGAGAACTTGATTCACTGATTATGTTTCTGAAGTAATATCTAAAACATAAGTGTTAAACCTCAGGTCAAAACCTAAATCAGAAGGGATCTGATCAGGTCTTCATATGATAATTTTTCTTGTACAATGTTTGATCCACACTTGAACTCCACTCAAATAAAAATCAATTAAAAGAAGAAAGAGATTAAATAGAATCTAAGAAAGAAATTAAATAGAATCTAAGTGTGAATCAAACATTGTATGACAATCATTCTTGTACGATGACGTTATTCATACTTATACCAGAAAAGGTGATCAAATATGCTAATCATTTTTTTCCTTATGAAACAAATTTGAGATATTCTTTTCCATGAGTCCAAAAGTCCAATATAAAGTAAAACACACACCCCTCTCCCTCCCCCACTTGCTTCCACTGATGGTTACATTTGTTGTCCTGGTGAGGGGCCACACCTGCCCCTCATGATGACTTTGAGAAAAATTATCATTTTGAATTCATAGATTCCTGATTCCAGATACATGCATAAGTTTTTGTCATTTTTCCACCGATGAAAGCCTTAGAAGTCGCGAAGGAACAAATCACTAGTCTACCGCCTCGCAAATCTAATCACATTAGCCATCAAATTGGACAGAGTAGAGATAGATAACTATAGTAATTCTAGGTTGTTTATATATATATCAAAAGAAGCTTTTCCCTTGTATCAACAATACCTTCACTCAAAACCATGGAGATTGGTATTCAACTACAAGCAATTTCCATCTTTGTTACCCTAATCTTGCTCTACATCCAATGGAGAGTGAAGGCTAAGAGTCACAAAAGCAAGGGAAGAGTGGTCCCTGAACCATCTGGTGCCTTGCCAATTGTTGGTCACCTGCATTTGCTGGGAGGTCAAGAGCCGGTTGCACGAATCCTTGGTGCCATGGCCGACAAATACGGACCGGCCTTCATGCTTCGGCTTGGTGTGAATCATACCTTTGTGGTGAGTAGTTGGGAGATGATGAGGGATTGCTTCACTATCAACGATAGGGTTTTCGCCACACGCCCGCAAGGTGCAGCTGGGAAGTACCTGGGATACAATTATGCCATACTAGGGTTTACCCCTTATGGACCATACTGGCGTGAGATTAGAAAGATAGCCACAATTGAGCTCCTCTCCAAAACCAGGCTAGAAATGCTCAAGCATGTAAGAATTAATGAAATAGATGTATGCATCAAAGAGTTGTACGCTCTTTGGGCGAAGGGTAGTATTAGTACTAGTAATAGTACTACCCATCTTGTAAAGATGGAGATGTAGCAATGGTTTGAGCATCTAAGCTTTAATGTGATCACCAAAATAATTGCAGGCAAACGGTACTTTGGGAACATCGATCCTAGATATGAGGATGAGGCCCTGAGATTCAGGAAAGCGATTGATGAGATAGCACATTTAAGTGGGATGTTTGTCATCTCGGATGCACTCCCTTTCTCAAATGGCTGGATTTGGGGGGATATTTGAGATCCATGAAGTGTGTTGCAAAGGAAGTAGACTCTCTAATTGGAAATTGGATAAAGGAACATCGTTTCAAGGCTCTATCTGATAAGATGGAAGGTGAAGTAGACTTCATCGATGTGATGCTATCGATCATTCGTGTTCATGATCATGATTTGAAGTCTAGTTACGATGGAGATACCATAATCAAGGCAACTGTATTGGTATGTTCCCTCTCGTTTTTTTCTTCTTCCTTTTTTTTTAGGGGGTGGGGGTGGCGGTGGCGGCCGTAGAAGTATTGATATGTTCCTTCTTCTTTATAATGATGTTTATATTTTTTCTGAAAAATGGTTTTCTGTTTGTGAGCACAACCTATGTCAGTGTTCCTGGTGTCTCTCGCTCTTCATTTTGCCCTAAAATAAGGGGAAATGTTATTTCACATGAGTAGCGAGATCGACACATGGGAGCGTGGCCATAAGCCAATCTCCCGAACAAAGTTCTTTTTCCTTCTTTTTTTTTTTACATGAATATGTTTTGATGAAGAAAGAAAAAGAAAAAAAAAAAAATTGGAATTTGAGGAGATATAGGCACCAAAAAAAAATTATTATGTAATTCTAATTTTCGTGTTGATATGTTTTCTATAGACTTTTTTTTTGGGCATCCAAATATAGCCTAAGAGAATTATTGAAAAAACCATGCATTTCGATTAATTGGTCGCTTGAGCAAATCAAACCTTCTAAGCCTGAAAATGGGGGAAAAAATTTGGTTGCTACCCGAGTTGTAGCCAAGTAGCTGCAACCCCTTGCTGGCAGCCAAAGAAATGGAATAATTCACTTCCGCTTAGGGTTCACAAATACCCTCCTAGGTTATTGAATTTTCCATTTCTATGGCTGCCATAGGGGTAGCAGCTACTTGGCTGCAACCCTGGCAGCAGCTGAATTTCGTCCGAAAATGAGCATCATTTCTCTTCTCTTGGCCAACACTTATAGAATGTTTTTCTTTCTCTTCTTCACAATCCACAGGCTCTAATAGCAGCTGGCTCAGAAACTACATCCCTAAGCTTGACGTGGGCCCTCTCCTTACTATTAAACAACCTCCATGTATTAAAAAAAGCCCAAGATGAGCTGGACAACCATGTTGGAAGAGACAGACATGTGGATGAAACAGATATAAAAAGTCTGGTATACTTGCATGCAATTGTTAAGGAAACATTGCGTCTATACCCCGCAGCACCCATAGCAATACCACATCAAGCCATGCAAGACTGCCAAGTTGGTGGATATCATGTTCCTAAAGGCACACAATTAATGGTGAACATTTGGAAATTGCACAGAGATCCTCGTGTTTGGGTAGATCCTCATGAATTCAAACCTGAGAGATTTCTCACTATGCATGATAATGTAGATGTGAGGGGTCAGCAATTTGAGTTCATTCCTTTTGGCTCTGGGGTGAGATCTTGCCCAGGTATCACGTTCGCCATGCAAGTCTTACACTTAACACTGGCTCGTTTGCTACATGGGTTCAATTTAGAAACTCCTTCTTGTGAACCAATAGACATGAGTGAAGGGTTAGGCCTTACCCTTCCCAAGAAAACTCCTCTGGAAGCCCTACTCTCTCCACGCCTTCCGTCTAAGATGTATGAAATGTAATTGGAGGAGTAAGTCGAAATAAAGAAGTTGCTTGTAGTTCTTATTATGATGATGGGCGAGTGCAATCTATCAGTGTATGACTGATAATTTATATATACAATGCATGCATGTTACTAGTCTAGCACGGTAAGGTACGAATGTTGTGATCTATAACCCCAAAGGGTTAGTGCAGTTGGCTTGGAGGGGACACAGTACTCCGCCTCAAGAAGCGAGGTCCTATGATCAAACCTTCGCCGCTGCACCTAACTTCTTGGGGCCACCGCACGAGAGTTTCTGCTCGGACTGACCCGGTTATGTGTAAGTGGTATAACAATGACCCCAGGGATTACTCAAGTCAAAGATCCAGACATCTTGGGTATAAAAAAAAAAAAAGAATGTTGCAACTTGGTAGTTAAACAATAAAACAGCCTTTCAATATTCTTGAGTTGGATGATGACATGTATTGGGAAGATATAGAGCATCAAGTCATCTTTCCATCACAGCTTAAATCATATCGATATAATTCGAGATGAGAAAGATAAAGTCAGTTCAGTACAACAGGTATTTGAGGCACAACTATTCAACAAAATGCCTCAAAGAAGGGACATTCAAATGGGTGCAATTTTGAAGCATAGAAGATGATACGTGGGCTCCACTTGGGGATTCAATATTGTTGATGTGGACATATCAAATGATACATAGTATTGGAAAAATTTTGGCCAAGTAGCTGCAACCCCTACTAGCAGCCAAAGAAATGCAATAATTCACTTCCCTAGGGTTCACAAATACCCTCCTAGGTTATTGTATTTTCCAAAATACCCTTTTAGATTCCATTTCTTTCGTTGCCATAGGGGTTGGCTGCAACCCGGGCAGTAGCTAAATTTCGTCTCATAATGTCATAGTGATATATCTATGGCGATGGTACATAGAAGATCATCGTACATGATGTACTGATGATGATCACGGTTTATGAGTGTTATGCAAGGTCATACACATGATGAATACATGTGGCAAACTAAATTGATGTGGCAGTTCACCCGAGGTTCTCAGTGCATGCACAATGGTGACAGGGTTTATAATAGATACAGGACACCATCGGTAGTCCGCGCAAGACAGCAGCACATCAGCACAAGGCCAAGCTCTAGGCATGCACGTGCGCAGATACAAAGAAGCTGGCACCCGCGGCCAGAGCAGCCAACGAAGGTTGGCATTCCATGTATGTTAGAGCCAGCCAAGGGGTTACATGAGTTTGTGACTCATTCTTCCAAATTTCGTCCAAGTGTCGTGATGCACACAAAATGTTCGATGGTTTGCCCGAAAGAAGGGGAAAGAGCCAAGTCCCCTGTGACCATCTTCGCATCAGGGGTCTTATCTCATAATCACTATTAGTAAAAACGTCTGTTTAAACGTTTTTTTTTTTTTTTGCTAGGATAATTTTATTGAGAAGAAAAAAAAAATGGAATTAATACAAGAACAAAAACCTCAAACTCAATCTCCTTACCCCAACTTTCGGCATTGTCATCAACAGGGAAAAGAGACCACCTTACCTAAATATAGACCCAAATCTATAATTGGGTCTACCATTAGCATCTCTACTTAACAGATCCACTATATGCGCAGGAAATGAAACATTTGATTCTGATATTCCAATATTTGCCACATCTTTAGCCAAGAAATCAGTTATAGAATTTGCCTCTCTGAAATTGCGAGTGATTTTCCATGCAATCCCATCGAGGTAGGGCTACAGGTAAGACCATCTCTGGGCAGCAAACCAAGGAACCTTCTTTTGATAAACAAGCATCACCACCGTACTGGAATCAGACTCCACCCATAGCTCCTTGATATCCATCTCACGAGCATGCCGGTTATGTAATGCATCCCGGGTCCTGTTGATGGCATCCCATTTGTTAAAAGCTACATGTTTAAACCCCGTATTGTCCGTTTTTTGTTTTTTACCGTTCTCTATTTTTTGACCATTTATTTGACCTTATCATTCGAAAAATTTTCATTGATTAAAACTCATACTGTCCGTTTCCATTCTTTTTTATAAGGGAAAATACCTTTTTGCTCTCTCTCTTTTTCCACTATCCTTCCTTCTCACCTCTAGTCTGCCTCGCAGGGGGTGAATGGATTGAATGGTCTCCAAAACATGGTCTGGCGACTATTACGGGGATGGGGGAAGCATGATGTTGAAGTCACCCTCTAGGATTCAGGCCTAGAACCCTATGGTGGAGCCCAATTTCATCGAGGGATCGAGCTCGAATAGGGGTTGGATTCCTGTGAAAGGAAGGAACCCCGAATTTGACTTCATACTTTGGTCTGTTCCAGAGATAGGGGTCCGTGTCAGGTTACGAGTGTGGGAAGGTGTTAGCACCCACCTCGCCTGAAATTTTCGGTCTTTCTACCAAAAGCTTGGATTTCGAATATTCTCCCCCAAGAATTTTAACAGTCTAAGCTAGCACAAAAGTCCTATTACATGAAATAACGCAAACATACATACATAAACTTGCTTGAAAGAATTCCACATGTAATAATAAAATTTACATAAAATAATGAAAAATGCAATTATTTTAGCTACATTCACGTGCAATGCTCTATGACAGGAAAATCATAATCGTTATTTCATGTGAGGAACACATGCGGTAACACATGAAATGGTGAAACAAATTAAATTTAATGAACAGATACTAAAATTAATACATGAAACTATAAAAGTAAATCATTATTTTATGCAATAAACACATAAAAAAATATACAGAAATGAGGCAACTAAAATTACAATATAATATCTACATGATAATGACCGATGAAAATAGTGAATTTTTCGATAATTTTCCTCGACTAAGGGGCAACGATTTAATTTTCTTCTCTCTTTCTTGGAGAAATTAAAAACTTCGCACCTGGGTAAGAAAGTTGACAGGGCTTCTTTGCTAGGGTGGATTCTGGTTTCTGGGAATCTAAATAGGGCTTCCATACTATATTTCTAGAATTGGAATCCTCATTGAAAATTTAGCAGGGCTTCCACGCCATATTCTTAGGGTTGGAATTAGCTCTGAAATTTGGGCAAGGCTTCTGTGTCGTATTTCTAGGGTTGGAATCAGCTTTGAAATTTTGGACAGGGCTTTTGCACCGTATTTTTAAGGTCGGAATCAGCTCTGAAAATTTGGACAGAGCTTCCGTGCTGTATTCCTAGGGTCGAAATTGGCTCTAGAAATTTGGACAAGGCTTCCGTTGAATTCCTAGGGTCGAAATCAGCTCTGAAATTTTAGACAGGGCTTTCGTGCCTTATTCCTAAGGTTGAAATTAGCTCTGGAATTTTGGTAAAGCTTCCACGCCATATTTCTAGGGTTGCAATCAGCTCGAAATTTAGACAGGGATTCCAAGCCGTATTCCTAGGGTCGGAATTAGCCCTAAAAATTTGGGCAGGGCTTCCACGCCGTAATAAAGATATCAAAATTAAATAAAAATAAAATTAAATAGAAGTTTCGTACTAACCTAAAATGGGTGACATGGAGTCTGTCAACTTTAGCAAGCTTGGTTCAATAAGCTCGGGTCGGTCTATTCTTTTTCTTTCCTCTCTCTCTCTCTCTCTCTCTTGTAAAGCCTCTGGAACAATTTTTTTTTCTTCAGGCATTCTTCCCTATATTTTTTTCTGGGGTTTTACAATGACTCGGGGTCACTATATATAGACGGAGGAGGGGTAGTGGTGTAAAAAGCCCTAAAGAGGGCCAAATCCTTGTAAGCCCCTCTCAAATCCGTGTAAGGGCTTACAAGATTTTGTAAGTCCTTACAAATCCGTGTAAGGCCTTACAAGGATGTGTAGATCTTACACAGATCCCCTTGTGTCATCCCGTTGTGTTGGTGAAAAAGATACGTGTCGCCCCGTTAGCATTGAAAAAGTACATGGCACCTCGTGAGGCTTTCAAATACCCTGTGGGACCCTCTTACACCTCCAGATACTCCCCTAGACGGTAGCTACTCCCTAGCCTGGGCGGTAGTAGCCTTTGGTGGAAATCTTATCATGTAGGTTGGTCGGCAAGACAAGTTTGGTTTAGGGTGGCTTGGTTTGGTTTAGGTTTAGGTTTAGGTTGGGTTTAGGATTTGATTTAGGTTCAATTGAGGTTAGGGGTTTTGGTTCAGGTTTAGGTTTAATTTAGGTTATGGTTTTGGTTTGGATTTAGGATTTGGTCTAGAGTTTAATTTAGGTTAAGGTTTTGGTTCGGGTTTAGGGTTTGGTTTAGGGTTTAATTTAGGTTAGGGTTTTGGTTCAGATTTAGGATTTGCTTTAGGTTTAATTTAGGTTAGGGGTTTTGGTTCTGGTATAGTGTTTGGTTAGGTTAGGGTTTTGGTTTGGGTTTAGGGTTTAATTTTGGTTAGGGGTTTTGGTTCGAATTCAGGGTTTGGTTTTTTTTTGGTTTAGGGTTTGGTTTAAGTTAGGGTTTAGGGTTTGGTTTAGATTAGGGTTTAGGGCTTGGTATAGGTTAGGGTTTTTGGTTTGGATTAGAGTTTAGGTTTTTGGTTTGGATTAGGATTTAGGGTTTGGTCTGGTTTGGGTTTGTTTGGTTTGGTTTGGTTGGTTTAGTCTGGTTTGGGTTAGGGTTTAGGGTTTGGTTAGGTTTGGGTTGGTTTGGTTTGGTTTAGGGTTTGATCCAATTTGGGTTAAGGTTTAGGGTTTGGTTTGGTTTGGTTCAGGGTTTAGGGTTTGGTCTGGGTTGGTTTGGTTTGGGTTAGTTTTGTTTGGTTCAGGGTTTAGAGTTTGGTCTGGTTTAGGTTGGTTTGGTTTGGTTCAGGGTTTAGGGTTTGGTTTGGTTTGGGTCAAGGTTTAGGGTTTGCTCTGGTTTGGGTTGGTTTGGGTTGGTTCAGGGTTTATGGTTTAGTCCGATTTGGGTCAATGTTTAGGGTTTGGTCTGGTTTGGGTTGGTTTGGTTCTGTTCAGGGTTTAGGGTTTGTCCATTGGGTGGTTTAGGTTTGGTCCTTTGTTTGTTGGTCAGGTTTAGGGTTTGGTCTAGGTTGGTTTGGTTTGGTTTAGGGTTTAGGGTTTAGTCCGGTTTGGGTCAGGGTTTAGGGTTTGGTCTGGTTTGGGTTGGTTTGGTTTGGTTCAGGGTTTAGGGTTTGGTCTAGGTTGGTTTGGTTTGGTTTGGTTTAGGGTTTAGGGTTTAGGGT
This sequence comes from Macadamia tetraphylla, assembly GCA_022985045.1. Lineage (NCBI taxonomy): Eukaryota > Viridiplantae > Streptophyta > Magnoliopsida > Proteales > Proteaceae > Macadamia > Macadamia tetraphylla. The sequence continues at coordinate 41,318,772 of CM040961.1, read as the reverse complement.
TTGGTCTGGTTTGGGTTAGGGTTTAGGTTTGATCTGGTTTGGGTTGGTTTGGTTTGGTTTGGGTTTAGGGGTTTAGGGTTTGGTCTAGTTTGGTCTGGTTTAATTGATTCAAAGTTCAAGTAGGCATTACGGCACACCTGGGTATCCGTTTTTTCCATACAAGTTATCAATGAGACCGTATTTTTGAATACTTTCCAATGATATGGGAATCGAGCACCTGCTAGGCTCGATTGTCATCTTCTAGCAAAAAGGTATTAATGACCACTTTCGATCACCCTCTTTGCATCATTTAAAAATATTGGGTTTTGATGATCACAAGTTATGGGATAATCTGGACTTGTGTCTAAAATTCAATTCTTTCCGAAAGTGAAAATATATGTCTCCTTATTACCTATAATTCATCATTGCCGAGGGGACAAAATTTGTTGTCTACAGCATGCCCCTCTTTGGCCGAGATTGTGGATCGGCCGAAGGGCAACGAAAAGAACAAAATAATTTTGTCACCCTAGAGCATGTACTGCTGATATCCTACTTAGGAATAGCGGAGGTGCAATGCAAAAGGTGAGCAATTAGGCTCTGATGGTCAAATTCGATAAAAACAAGAAATTAATATGACAATATATCCAATTGACTAATATCGGTATATCATACCACTAGTACTAAATCATACATAAATATGTCCTGGACTTGGCCAAGAATGAAAGTATGAGGGAATTATCTCAAAGTGCAATCATTTTCTAATGAGGAAGAGAATACATACTTGGGAGACAACTCACTGGAGAAATTGTAAGGATATCGTTCTTATAACGTACCTCAGCCCTTCTGATCAAATTGACCTCTTTGTAACATTTCTTGATACTTCTAATCTTACTGATATCTTAACATGAAAATTGACATTGAGATTAATATTTTCCAATATTGTCATGGAAAATGAGGCTGAAATTGACATTTTTGGCGTTGATGTGGAGATAATGTTCTTATTATATCATCCGAAATGTAATTGGCACTTTCTAGCGCTGCTACAGAAAAAGAATTTTCATATGCATCTTGGCACTGAAACATCATTCTTATAATGGCAATCTTGGAATAGAATTCCACTTTCTGGCTAGGTTATAGAGATAACATTCTTATTATATCATCTTTATAATGCAATTGGCACTTTTTGGCACTGTTGTAGAAATGACGCTCTTTTCGCGGCACTTTCTCACTGAAGGTATACTTATGGCACTGTCGAGGAAATGTCATTCTTATAATGGCATCATGGCATGGAATTGGCACTTTCTGGCACTGTTATGGAAATGACATTCTTATCATATCATCCTTACAATGCAATCGACACTTTCTGGCACTGTTTGTAGAAATGATGCTCTTTTCGCATCATTTAAGCACTGAAGTTGCACTTATGGCACTGTCGAAGAAAAGTCTTTATCGTAATGATATTTTGGTATTGGAATTGGCACTCTCTGGAGCTATTGTAGAAATGTCACTTTTGTAATAGCATTTGACATTGTGATCGGCACTTTTGGTTCCGTTGTAAAATGTCATTCTTGTAATGGCATCTCGACATTGGATTTGACACTTTTGGCGCTGTTGTGGAAATGACATTCTTATAATGGCATCTCAACCTTCACTAAGAATTTATGGGAAAACGGTTTCTCCATAATTCTTCTCTTATGTACATAACAATTTGTTGTGGGATTCCAAGTACAAAGCTAAGGCACATACATCCCGAAGTTTAAATGATCGTTGAGATTAATAATTGTGTAGACACATGAGAAATTAAGACTTTGGAGTGATGGGAGTATAAGAGTACAATGACAATCAAGAGATTGAGATGATTAAGAGTACACGAATACAACGGTGATCACGAGATCGGGATAATTGAAAGTACATGGTACGACGGTGATCGCGAGCTCAGAATGATTAAAAGTACACGGGTACGATAGATTGAAAGTACATGGATACAATGGTGATCACGAGATCAGAATTATTGAAAGTATATGGATATGATGGTGATTACAAGATCAGAATTATTGAAAGTATATGGATACGATTGTGATTATGAGATTGGAATGATTGGAAGTATATGGATATGATTGTGATCACGAGATCAAAATGATTGAAAGTCATGGATACGATTGTGATCACGAGATCAGAATTTTTGAAAGTATATGGGTATGATGGTGATCATGAGATCAGAATTATTGAAAGTACATGGGTACGATGGTGATCACGTGATCAGAATGATTGGAAGTACACGGGTACGATGGTGGTCACGAGATCAGAATTTTTTAAAGTATATGGGTATGATGGTGATCACAGATCAAAATTATTGGAAGTCATGGATATGATTGTGATCACGAAATCAGAATTTTGAAATTGATGTATCATGAGATCTATTGAAATCACGCGATGGTGATCACGAGATCGGGATGATATCAAATGCTTAGGTAAACATAATCCTATGCACATGAGAGGGTTGAATGAAATCTTATGTAAAATTTAAAATTTGTCTCTAGAGATTCTCCATTTTCCTGGTTCTGCACTTGTACAACACAAAATCTTATAAAATGGTTAGCACACAATTGAATATCTATGCATGATAACATTAAGTGTGATGTTGTTGCCTTCAACCTTTGGTGAAGAATGGATGATTATAACTTTATGATCAATTGTCTTTCAAGGTCAGGAAATGAATGCTTATGCAATTTTGAAATTTTTATTTGAAAATTTGTGATTATTCACATTTTAACTTGGCAAGGCACAATTCCACATTATCTGTATCTCCATCATCTATGTGGGCTTGACAAGTATTTCTGGTGAACCAAAACTAAATGATTATAAGTGGTATTGCATGATGTGGGCTAATTACTAAGCCTGGTTCTGAACAAAAGTGATGACCGGGTCATTCTTCTCAAGGATACACTTGTAAGGCAATAGCCGTGGCATTTGACCCCAGCTATATTGGCCTTTTCACTTTACAATAATTGCTCCACTTCTCAAGCTAGGACCTTCCAATGTTCAGAAGTCAATCCTCACAGATCGCGTGCCCCAAAATTAGCAAATTGCCCCATTGACAACAATTCTTCCTACCCCATTTTTCATAATAGAAATGCCACTGGTAGAAGACTTTTTTTTTTATCCACAGAAGTGAGCAGTTATCATGATTATACTGTCACAAGCAATAAATTTCTTTGATCATGAACTTCTTTCCGTTATTTCTTGCATCATTGGTTCTTCTGAGAGACCAATGTGGAGAGAGATATTGACATAGAAATATATGATGGATATAATTTGAACAACTGTGAGAGTGAGAGGACCGAACTTGATTATTATTTCATCAAGATGCCTACGTACCCCAACGTAGGGATCAAGTCAAACATAGTTCAGGATTTAAACAAAGTTGTGAACATTGAATGTTAGGTAATGGGTGGTCGCACTTTAGCATTTTTGTGGCTAAGTCGCCTACGTACCTCAAATGAGGATCAGACCTATCATAGTTCGGACTAATGACTTGATGCCAAATCCCGATAATTAAGTTCCATCATAGCCGGATGAGCTCGGAGATGTCGATGAGAATCTTTATCAACAATCAATCCAGAAGGACTTCAGTAGGCTGTAATGGGGTTTAGGACTAGGTTCCAAAGAATGGAAAAATCTCAAAATGCTTCCAAGGCCTAACCTGATCTTTGATGAATTCTTTCATATGTCAAGTAGGTAAAAGACAATTTTACCCGCAGCTTCTAAGTTTTCTTAGATCACTGGATTTTGATTCTTGAAATCAAATTTTTTTTTGTCTCAATCTGGAAAGACCCCAACTTTGGGCTATCATACATTCTCCTTTTTTTTTTTTTTTTGAACTCTTACTTTCGAGATGGCCCAAATTTGGGCATTATTCCAACTTGGAATTCCAGATTTCCTTTTCTTTTTCTAGGGAACTATTCTGTGGTTCCCCAATGACATGATATTTCATGATCAGGCCCTAGAAGATAAGGGATATGTATGAACAGAAGAGTTTCAGGATGATGAGTTATAGGTGGGATGAGATAGGCTTTCCAAAGAAAAAGCTAAGGCTCAACAGGGAGACTAGAGGAGTATTTGTCTTGGCTTTTTTTTTTTTTTGGATAACTGGTGGCCAAAGATAGCCTCCCTTGGTAGACTTACCAAGATAAGGATTCCATCTAGGCTCCGTGCTCGTTGGAAAGGGATTAGATGTATGGGAAAGCTCAAGAACTTTATCATGAATGCTTTGACACTTTTGATCATGATAAAAGAGTGAAAGAAGACAAAATGAAGTTGAAATGAAAGTAGAACTTTATTGATATAAACAAGATCCCTACATTGGAAAGAAAGGAGGAAAGAAAAATCTCTCTCGACAACGATCTCTCTTAAACCTAGCATTCTTTTATTCATGTTTCGATGTGCTTCTTATGCTCTTCTTCCTTTTTTAGCTATTCAAACATCATTACAACATATGGTCATTGCTCAATTGTTCAGTTCAAGCTTTCCATCTTCTAGAAGATCCTGTATCGCATGCCCAAGTGCGATGCACTCATCAGTTAGGTGCCCTTCTTGGGTGTGATATTCACAGAATTGATTTTGATCATACCACTCTGGCAAGGGACTTTTGACTGGTCGGGAATGAACTGTGCCTAAAATTCCTTCCTTCTTCAATTCAGCATATACTAGAAATCTAGCTATGCTTAAATCGGTGAACTGCCATTGAGGCTTCGAAGCCTGTCCTGATGACAAGCTAGGCTATGTCATAGTTGGAGGAGATGTTATGACTTGAGCTATGCTAGGTTGCTGATTCTGGCACACCAAATTTAGCCCTTGTCCTTGGTACTGGACTGGCCTTGGGATTTTTCCTTGTTCATGATGACTTTGAGAAGTTCCAGGATGTTGTGATTCTCTGAATATATGGTTTTCAACCATCTTTCCAGTTGCTAGCAACGCTGAGAATGTATCAATGTGTTGACTACATAACACATCATAGTATGGATTTGCCAAGTTATCTAGGATCATTTCAACTTGTTCTTTTTCAGTAGGTCGAGATGTCATCATGCCTGCCTTATCTTGAAACCTTAGGAGAAACTCAGTGAAACCCTCACCTAGAGCCTGTCGAACACTTTCTAACTCTCGTCAAGTTATATCTAATTCAGTGTTATAAGAATATTGCTTGGTGAATGCTTTCATAATCGTTGACCAATTCCGAGTCTGGGAAGGGTCCAACTGAGTTAACCAACGAAGAGCTAGACCTACAAGAGTAAGCAAAAATGCCTACCCCATTTGTTCTTCAGTAAATCCCCATGATCTAGAAATATTAATGAAGACCTTCAAGTGTGCCCTCGGGTCACCTTTGCCATCAAACTTATCAGTGTTCCATTTAAATTTTTCTAAAATGCGAGCTCCGAGAAAGAGGACCATCTCATCAGTTTCTGTGGCTTAAGCATCTACGGCCTTCCCCTTCTGCAACAACTTTTCAAGTATTTCTAATTGTTCCCTCATCTCTCTTTCCCTTTCAGTTCAGGGGTTCAGTTAGAAGATTTGGTTGGATTTCATCTTCATCATCTTCAACCACAAGCCTCGGTATGGTACGAGGTGCATTGGACCCATCTTGGTCCATTCCTATTCTCCTGGGGTTCAAATAGGTTCAGTTTGTTGCTGAGGCTGCTTGGCACTAGTAAACTGGTTGAATAAATGATGCAACTCTTCCAATTCTAACTACATCATATCCACTCTCCTTTTCTATTGGGCATCTGGTTGACTTTCACTAGTTTGATCCATATTCGCCGACTGTTCAGACGATGCTAAGTTAGGTGAACTTGGTGGCGTGAGTTGAACAATAAGTTCCACCGTTAGTAAGGACTTCTCAGGGGTGACTCGGATCAAACGATTATCTTAACAGGTCCACACAGATAGCGGGGAAATTTTTTTGATGCGGAATCGTGCCTGACCAAAACCAAGAAATTTAAATTTTAGATTTTTATTTTTCTTATTGTATTTTATTTATTTTTATGATGCACACACAAAATTACTCCCACTCAATAATAAGTGTCTAACTTTGGCCCAATTTTCAGTTGGTATTCACACATTTTTTTTTAGGGCCCAATTTAAACACAAATTATGGTGTGGAAAACAAATAAGTTGGTCCACACAAGAACTAACATCGCAGCTGATTTCGCATAGGTATTTTGTTTCTCCCCATAGCATGGAAATACCTAATTATTCTTGACTCTGGGATTGGTTCTATGGAACATTATTAGTTTGGAACACGTGCTAATATAATGTGGTGAAGTAGGAATCACCTCACGGCATGGTTACGTGAACCAAAACTGATATAGTTGCATCTCCCAATTCCCAATTGTCAAAGAACACATCAGGTTTAAACATATACAAGAAAAATCTCACCCTAGATGAAACAAGCTAGAAATAACTTGAACGCAAACAATTATTGAGTTAGTTTGTGGCATACCCTAGTTGTTTAATGGTCTAGTTACTATTTGATGCGATGCAATGGGTAAGGCTATAGGACAGAGCAAGGTTACCTTGATAGAACCAAAATACCTATAACTAAAAGTGAATCATGGGTACGTGGTTCCTTTGATATACCAGATGGTACTGTATCAAGGGACCGGTGATTATCCATGACATTACATGCGTTCAGTCGGCTAACCATAGGGGTATGTGTATTCGTGAGTGAGTGTGTGCATAAGTGTAGTGCAGAAAGTGGCCATTAGTTAATCTCAGAATGGCCCAATATGTTCTATCACCCTGAGGTTTTGAAATATCGACGACCATCCTCGCCAATCAATTTCACTTTGAGCACTCTTATGTAGGAAGTGGGCATCATTTGATCTCAGAGTACTTAGTATATCGTGCACTGACCTCCCCGAGGGTGTGGGCACAACAAGGAGTACCCTCGTCAACTGATTTCACTTCGAACACGATGTATGATGCAGTTAACAAGCAATATATAGACATGTTTACCCACAATAATGATGAGGGGGACAAAATTCTAACGTTCATTATAAGCTTCTGGGATAGAAAGTTTGATAGTCCCCAGCGGAGTCGCCATTGTAAGGAAAAATACCTTTTTTCTCTCTCTCTCTTTTCCGCTTCTATCCTTCCTTCTCACCTCTGGTCTGCCTCGTAGGGGATGAATGGATTGAATGGTCTCCAAAACATGGTCTGGTGAATATTGTGGGGATGGGGGAAGCATGGTGTTTGGAGTCGCCACTAGGATTAAGGGCCTAGAACCCTATGGTGGATCCCAATTTCGATCGAGGGATAGAGCTTGAATAGGGGGTTGGATTCCTATGAAAGGAAGGAGCCCCGAATTTGACTTCAGACTTTGTCTTCCAGAGATAGGGGTCTATATCAGGTTACGAGTGTGGGAAGGTGTTAGGCATCCACCTCACCCGAAATTTCGGTCTTTCTACCGAAGGTTGGATTTCAAATATTCTCCCTCAAGAATTTTAACAGTCTAAGCTAGCACAGAAGTCCTATTACATGAAATAACACAAATAAATATACATAAACTTGCTTGAAATAATTCCACATGAAATAATAAAATTTACATAAAATAATGAAAAATGCAATTATCTTATCTATATTCACGTGCAATGCTCTATGACAGAAAAATCATAATCGTTATTTCATGTGAGGAACACATGCGGTAACACATGAAATGATGAAATGAATTACATTTAATAAACATATACTAAAATTAATACACGAAACACATAAAACAATATATACAGAAATGAGGCAAATGAAATTACAATATAATATCTACATTATAATGACCGATGAAAATAGTGAATTTTTGATAATTTTCCTCGACTCAAGGGCAAAAATTTAATTTTCTTCTCTCTTTCTTGGAGAAATTAAAAACTTCCGGCACCTAGGTAAGAAAGTTGACAGGGCTTCTTTGCTAGGGTGGATTCTGGTTTTCGGGAATCTAAAGAGGGCTTCCATACTATATTTCTAGAATTGGAATCCTCTCTGGAAATTTGAGTAGGGCTTTCACGCCATATTCTTAGAGTCAGAATCAGCTCTGAAATTTGGGCAGGGCTTCCGTGCCTTATTTTTAGGGTTAGAATCAACTCTAGAAATTTGGATAGGGCTTCTGCACCATATTCTTAAGGTCGGAATCAGCTCTGAAAATTTGGACAGGGCTTTTGTGTTGTATTCCTAGGGTCAGAATTAGCTCGGAATTTTAGATAGGGCTTTCGCACTTTATTCCTAGGGTCGGAATCAACTCTGGAATTTTGGATAGGGCTTCTGTTCCTTATTCCTAGGGTCGAAATTAGCTCTGGAATTTTGGGCAGAGCTTCCACGCCATATTTCTAGGGTTGGAATCAGCTCTGGAAATTTGGATAGGCTTCGTGCCTTATTCCTAGGTCGGAATTAGCTCTAGAAATTTGGGCAGGGCTTCTGCACCATAATAAAGATATCAAAATTAAATACGAATGAACTTAAATAGAAGTTTCATGCTAACCTGATATGGATGACGTGGACTCTATCAACTTCAATAAGCTTGGTTCAATAAGCTCGGCTCGGTTTATTCTTTTTCTTTCCTCTCTCTCTCTCTCTCTTTTGTAAAGCCTTTGGAACAATTTTTTTTCTTCAGGTGTTCTTTCCCATTTTTTTTCGGGGTTTTACAATGACCCGAGGTCACTATATATAGAGGGAGGAGGAGTGGCAAATCCATGTAAGCCCTCTCAAATTCGTGTAAGGGCTTACAAGAATTTGGTAAGTCCTTACAAATCTGTGTAAGGCCTTACACGGATCCCCCCTGTGTCATCCCGTTGTGTTGGTGAAAAAGATACGTGTCACCCTGTTACTCATTGAAAAAGTACATGGCACCTCGTGAGGCTTTCAAATACCCTGTGGCACCCTCTTACACCTTTAAATACTCCCCTAGGGTGGGCGGCAACTCCCTACCCTAGGCGGTAGTAGCCTTTGGTGGAAATCTTATCACGTAGGTTGGTTGGCAAGATAGGGTTTTGTTTAGGGTGGGTTGGTTTGGTTTAGGTTTAGGTTTAGGTTGGGTTTAGGATTTGATTTAGGGTTCAATTGAGGTTAGGGGTTTTGGTTCAGGTTTAGGGTTTAATTTAGGTTATGGTTTTGGTTTGGATTTAGGATTTGGTTTAGAGTTTAATTTAGGTTAAGGGTTATGGTTCTGGTTTAGGGTTTGGTTTAGGGTTTAATTTAGGTAAGGGTTTTGGTTCGGGTTTAGGGTTTGGTTTAAATTAGGATTTGGTTTAACTTAGGGTTTAGGGTTTGGTTTAGATTAGGGTTTAGGGTTTGGTTTAGGGTTTGGTTTAGATTAGGGTTTTTGGTTTGGATTAGACTTAGGGTTTTGGTTTGGTTTAGAGTTTGGATTAGGGTTTGGGGTTTGGTCTGGTTTGGGTTGGTTTGGTTTGGTTCAGGGTTTAGAGTTTGGTCTGGTTTGGGTCAGGGTTTAGGGTTTGTTCTGGTTTGGGTCAGGGTTTTGGGTTTGGTTTGGTTCAGGGTTTAGAGTTTGGTCTTGTTTGGGTCAGGGTTTAGGGTTTGTTCTGGTTTGGGTCAGGGTTTAGGGTTTGTTCTGGTTTGGGTTGGTTTGGTTTGGTCTGGGTTTAGGGTTGAGGGTTTGGTCTGGTTTGGTCTAGTTTAATTGGTTCAAAGTTCAAGTAGGCATTACGGCACACCTGGGATCCATTTTTTCCATACAAAATATCAATGAGATCGTATTTTCGAAAACTTTCTAATGATACGGGAATCGAGCACCTACTAGGCTCGATTGTCATCTTCTAGCAAAAAGGTATTAATGACCACTTTCGATCACCCTCTCCACATCATTTAAAAATATTGGGTTTTAACCGATCACAAGTTCTGGGATAATCTGGACTTGTGCCAAAAATTCAACTTCTTTCCGAAAGAAAAATATGTCTCCTCATTACCCATAATTCATCATTGCTGAGGGGGGACAAAATTTGGTGTCTACATTTTCCATTCCTATTTTGCTAACTATGCTCATAACTTCTCAAAGTCTAGCTTGTACAGGGGCATTGGGAAGAAGGCAGTAGTGGTAGATGTAATTTTCTAACGATTTTTCTAATCCTAAGCCCATGATTGTTCCACATCATTGTTATTTCATATTGGCGGTCAAATCGCTCTTATAACTCTCTTTCTCCACTTTGGACTAATGAAGAAGGGGCAAGGGTTTGGATTTCTAATTACAAAGCCACTTTATCACCCTCTCACATCATTTAAAATATTAGTGTTTAACCGATCACAAGTTCGATAACGGACTTGTGCCAAAATTCAACTTTTAGCCAAAAGAAAATATGTCTCATTACCCATAATTCATCATTGCGGGACAAAATTTGTGTCTACATTTTCCATTCCTATTTTGCTAACTATGCCCCATAACTTCTCAAAGTCTAGCATACAGGCATTGGGAAGAAAGTAGTGGTAGATGTAATTTTCTAACGATTTTTCTAATCCTAAGCCCATGATTGTTCCACATCATTGTTATTTCATATTGGCGTCAAATCGCTCATATAACTCTCTTTCTCCACTTTGGACTAATGAAGAAGGGGCAAGGGTTTGGATTTCTAATTACAAAGCAAATGACTACTTTACCCCTTCATATTTGAAATTTAAGCATGCGTTTAATAAATTTCAACGCAAAAATAACTGAAAATCAATTTTAGCCAAAAGACATAAATGACTCTTGACCTATTTCTGGTTTTGTGTTTTATCAATTTTTTAAAATAGAAACAAGCTCCATAAATGATACCTTATGCAACTAAAACCATTTTTGTGAACAAAAATTACCCACCAAATCTTACTTTATATATATATATATATATATATATATATTTGCTAGAAGATTATTTCATTAAAAGAAGAAAAAAAAAAAAAATAGCTTCAAAAGAACAAAGACTCAAAACATACACCACTAGTCATCCCAACTCCCACCTTCGGCATTGCCATCAGTAGGAGAGGGAAAGACTCAGACTAAATAAATCTAAAGTGCGGTCTTCCATCAGCATCCCTAGCAAGAATGTCCACTATATGAGATGGAAACACCACGTTTTCAGCCGTAATCCCATACTCTGCCGCATCTCTTGCCAGGAAGTCAGCAATCGCATTCCCTTCTCTATAATTATGAGAAATTTTCCATCTAATATTATTTAGATAAGTCTGAAGAGACAGCCATCTTTGCAAAGCAAACCACAACACTTTCTTTTGTTGAAGCAAAGTCACCACCGCACTCGAGTCCGATTCCACCCATAGCATTGTAATTCTCATGTCTTTGGCTCTCATCAATCCTTCCATCAAACCCTCTATTTCTGCTTCAAAGGCTCCAACCACCCCTAGAAATGTTTTATACGAGCTTAGCACTAGCCATCCTTGGATTCCCCAAAGAGCTTCCATCAAAATTGAGTTTGATCCAGTTGACAAAAGGCTTACACCAAAAAACCTCCAACCTCTCCTTGTGAGATCCATCCTGAATAGGAACACCAAGGCGTCTACAACATAAAACGTCATTTGGAGTTTTCACTTCTCCCTTTGTCGAAGGCTCATTTCTTCTAATGTCTTCCACAACCATGATAGAAACATATTTTGCCAATCTTTCTTTGCTATCATATTTCCTGCCATTTCTTTCCCTCCATAAGTTGTCCAAAACTATTCCAAAGCTCATTGACCACGCCTCCTTACAACAAACTATTTTAAGCTTCCTTTTCCACCATTGAGCTAGCTCAAGGAGAGAAGACTGATTGCCCCTATTCAAGTTAAAGCAATCACAAACAAAGCACCAGATTTTCCTAGAGAAGGAGCAAGAGAAAAATAGATGATCCAAGGATTCCTCCTCCACTTTACATAGCTTGCATTTGGACACCAATGGAACTGCTCTCTTTTTAACCATATCATCCGTTGGGACATTTCTATGAAGAATTCTCCATGCTAGGGATGCAACCTGGGGCAGCTGCTTTTTACACCAAATTAAGGAAGCCCAAGGCACTATCTGGTTCTTCTTTCGAATATCCTCCCAGGAAGATTTGGAACTGAATTCCCCATCCATAGTTAAGCTCCACATACACCTATCGACGCATTCAAAACCTAGAATATTTATAGAAGATATAGAATCAAAAATACCTCTCATGAAATTGGAATTCACCTTAGGTAAACACCATTTGAAATCCTGAATGAAACGATGCACCTTGCCTTCCAGGTCCAGCTGATCCGCACCATCCACACCTTCTTCCAGAGCCGCCTCACCCACCCAAATGTCCTTCCAGAAATTTATAGATCTTCCGTTCCCAACAATCCATTTTCTTTTGAAGAAATAAAATTCCACACTCTTCTTATACCAGGCCAAAAGGACGATCTACCATACCCTTTCTTAGGTCTCCCTTTTTTACCAAGAAATCTGGCCCTCAGGAACCTACTAGTCGAGGAGTCTTCATGCTTTATTCGCCATGCAGTTTTATATAGCATGGCTTTATTAACATCTCTTAATCTCCTCAACCCAAGACCTCCTTCCTCCTTAGGTTTGCAACACTAATCCTAGTTGACCACAATTCTTTTCGTCGAGTCTATCTCCCCCGACCAAACAAAGTTATGCATCCACTTTTCTAGAGTCTCAATCATAGACGTAGGCCACCAATAAACAGCAAAACTATGCGATGGCATGCTCATGATCACTGATCTCACCAGCTCCACCCGACCAGCTAGGGACAACAGATTACCCTTCCATCCGAGAACCGATCTTTCACTCTATCCATGATTGGCATCATTGACTCCTTTTTAACTTTTCCTTTGAAAATTTTCACCCCCAAGTATCTTGTAGGGAACATACAAAGGGGAATCCCTAACTCCTCCGCTATAGCTTGCTTTCTCTGAGAAGATATATCCCGCAAAAAAAATTTACTCTTCTCTAGATTGATTTTCTGCCCAGAAAACTCCTGATACTTACTAAGGAAGCTCTTTAAGTTTTTAACATACCTAATTAAAGCATTTGCAAAGATGAAAATATCTTCTGTAAAAAGACTATGAGCAGGAGTGAGCACCCCATGAGGGGCCTTTGAGATAATTTTACAAAAAAAATTTCCCAAACATAATGGTCTAAATTTATCTAGAGAGCAAGCCCCCTCCGTCTTAGGAATTAACACCAAAAAATTACTGTTAACCCCATATGGAATAATTCCCCTACTGAAAAAACCTCTAACTGCGTTACAGACATCAACATAAATAATTTCCCAGCAAACTCTGTAAAACATACCTGGGAAGCCATCCGGACCTGGAGAACTCTCAGGATCAAGCTCCCAGATCGCCCCTTTGATTTCATCATTGGAAGGCATCCTATCCAACCTCCATCTATCCGCATCTTCCAAGACTTGGGGGATACAATCCAGCATGTCCAGATGATCCATAGTAGGAGAACTCTTTAAAAAATCTCATAATAATTTCTGATATAAATCTCCAACTGAGGCTTCTCAGAAATTACCTGACCAGCGCCAACCTTCAAGCTTGTGATTGCATTTTTCATTCTCCTAATTTTTGCTGATATATGAAAAAATTTGGAACTTCTATCGCCCTGTAATCTCCATCTGGATCGAGCCTTCTCAGCCCAAAGCTTCTCGTACCCCTCCATTGCCTTCAGATGTCTAGATTTAGCCTCAGCTTCCCGATCAAACAATTGATCATCCATGCCTTTCTCCTCAATCTCCATATGGATCTCTTCAAGCCCCTTAAGCACTTCCTGCACTTCCAAATTAACATTAGGAAAGGCATCTCTTGCCCACACTCTTATATCTCTCTTGAGCCTTTTAATTTTCTCACTAAAAACATATATGGGAGATCCACTAATCCAAATGTCCCAGGATCCTTTCATAATAGCAAAAATTCTCGTGCTTTGCCCAAAATCTCTGAAATCGAAACGGCCAATTCAGAGGTTTTACAAAAGCCTCAGACACCACCAATAGAGGGGAGTGGTCAGACGCACCACAGTGCAGCACTCTCTGATGGCAATCCTTAAAAATCATGAACCAATCATCTATGCAAAAACTCCGTCCAAGACTACAACTACATTCCCCCTACGCTGGTTATTAGTCTAGGTAAACTTACGCCCCTGAGAAGGAATCTGAATAAGGGAGCACCCATCAACCATTGCTCCAAACTCAGTTGTAGATCCCAGGTTAAAGGATCCTGGACCTCGTTTTTCATGAGCCTGAAGGGTCACGTTGAAGTCACTAAGAACCAACCAAGGGGTGCCATGGCACGGAGCAGACATAGCTAGGTTATTCCATAGATCCCTTCTCGTAGCCCTGAAACAATTTGCATGCACCATAGACAAAACAAAAGGCCTCTGTTGCCACCAACACCTTAACGAAACATGCTGATCAGAAAAGGAGAATACATCTGGCTTTCTCAAGCCTCTTCTCCATAAAACCCACAGGTTCGGGACCTTATCAGTCCTCTCATTATGAATAAAATCCATATCAAAGCCAATACTATTGAAGAATTTTTCCGGAAATTTTTGAATCTCCACCATAGGTTTTGCTAAACATATAATATCCGGAGCCTCCTTCCTAACCAAGTTCCCTAAGGCCAAGCCGCCAGCCTTCTTCTTGATGCCTCTAATATTCCAAAACAACACTATCATAATCACTTTTTTGGAGAGCCAACCGATCAGACTTACGAAAGGTCTGCTCATGGGAAGCCATGTTCTTCCCTTTCTATTTCGTTCTCTCCTCCATGCTTCCCTCCCGCTCCAGAGCTTGATTGTCCACTGCCTCCACATCCAAATGATGAACTGCCATCGCTCCATATGAGTATTCCTGCTACATAACAACTTCTGATTGAGCCACCCTATGAACTTTCTGAACGTCCTCATTTTGGACTTCTTTAGGATCTGACCCTGATCCAAGATCCGATCCATCATCCGCTCTAGCAATGGATCCACTATCAAGAGCCAAATCAGGCTCATTTGAGCCGTTATTCACCTCAATATTCTCCTTAGAAGATTCCAAATTAGGACTCTTTTCAAAAGGAATGACAATTTCAAACTCTCCCTGAGTTTGAACTCCTTCCATATACAACGAAATATTCTCCCTTGAGTGAGAGTGAGATAAGGAAGAATCTCCCCTAATATGGGAAGGAGATTTTCCCAAATTGGAAACTAGATTTTCGAAAATTCACCACCATGAGCAACCTCTGTCTGCTCAGCACCACCACTCTCCGCCATGGGCACCGCCACTAAATCTTCTTTCTCTCTAGTACGATCAGAGAGAATTTTCCTCTCCCTACATTCAGCAAAGGCATGACCCACCTTTTTGCAGAAACTGCATTTGAACATGTCATCTTCATATAATATTATCTGTTTGAACCAGAATATCTCATTTGAACCAGGTTGTTTTCTTTCTACATGAAGTTCCTCCACCCTTCTAGCCCCTATCACCACCTCCACTTGGACTCGTGCAAAATTTTCCACTGCAGCCGACTTTGTACATTTGTCCAATGCCAGTGGCCTCCCCGCCCAGTTGGCCATCGAAAGAAGTATCTTCTCGTGCCAGTATTCTAGAGGGAGATCTGGAAATCGGATCCAAACAAGCTTGGTAGGTTTGTGCACCTCATTGACATCGAAATCTGGTTTCCATCGTTGAAAACGAATGAAATGACCATAGACTTTTATCAGATTCCTTCTCCAGATGTTAGCCATATCACCTTCTAACTCAAACTGAAAGAGGATAAATCTTTCCCCATTGGCGACAAGGCTACTCTTCCCTTCAAATGCCATCCTTTAGCAGCGACCTTTCGAATGTCATCCATTGAAAGAAATCTGAAATTGGTCCTACCTATGAAGGCAAATTTGAACCTAACCAACCTCTCCTCATATGCCTCCTGGGGAATGACAATCTTTGTACTTGACCCAGCAATGATTGGTTCTGGAAGCAAATCTACATCGGAAGAGCTCTTCCAACCACCGACGAAAAAGTTCTCCTTGAAACATCATGACCCCCTTGTTGTTGCTCCCTTCCACCTCCTTCTTCTCCCACAGCCTTATCTGAACTCTTCTCTGCAGTCCCCTTACCTTCAAGGCCTTGGTCCGACACCTCCCTCTGTTGAGGCTTCCAAAAGTTAGTTAGACGGAGTTGTCGTCCACAATCCGGCGGGCGACCACCTCCAGGATCATGAATAGATTCAAGGTTTCCGACAGCAAAAATCTTACTTTATAAGAACTAATGTAAAGGAACCAATGTTAACTGAACATTTCCATCCACTTTGTATTGTAGTTCAAGTTTAATTAGGTTATAATAACTAATGTCAGTTGATTGCATTTACTCTTTCCCTGTATTCCTAGTTTGTCTTGTCCAAAGTACCAATGATAGTTAGACATATTCACCATTTTTTAACCTCATTTTTATTTGAATCCTTATAGATTGTTTGCTTGTCAAACTACTTCCTATTGTGTAACCGACTAAATCGAAAGATTCTCAGTCTGCAATGGTCATTATATAATATAAGTTTTACGTGCCCCTTTTGCAAATAATGAATTGTGTGATGAATTGTCAAAACTTAATCCTAAGGGGTAGCCGAGTTGGCAAGGCACCTTCACCTCAGCAAGCATGTGGTTCTGAGTACAACTCTTTCACCTCCTTGGGACCACTCACACTGGAGTGTTAAGTATTTTTCACTGTTTTCAATGAAAGTTAAATGATTCTCATTTAACCTAGTATGATTCAATCCATATAATTGTGAGGTCAGTATGAACTCATAAGATTAATTATGCCAAAGACCTAGATACCCAAGATTAGAAAAAAAAAAAAAAAGAATTATCATAATTTTCATCGTGTTTTCAGCATACACAAATGACATGCATTCTTATTCCATCGATAATTTCAATCTCCCACATCTTTGAGAAAGATGTGCGTGCAAGACTTTCTATTTCCCTTTTGATAAAATTTATAGGCATACCTTTGACTAAATGTACCCACTTGCACGCATCATGGAATTATTAATACTGTCAAGTGGGTGGCTATGCAATGTCATGTTTGCCTTATGTTCCCTTTTGGTTGGAACTTTTTCTTTTTTATAGGTTTGAGACCGACCATAGAGCCAAACAGGAGAACATTTAGGGGCAAGAGGGTCCCTTTTTCTTCTTTTATTCCTTCAACTAAATTCGTCATCAACCCGTCTCCATCCCCCACCCAAAAATAAATAAATAAAGAAAGAAAATTACACCAGCAATGTGAACCAAAACTTTATGGACAATTTTCTTTGTTACCATCAGTGATTGATTTCCAAATCAATATGAATTGTACACATTATAACTATTTCAGTAACAAAGACGTTTAGAAAACTGCTTGATAATTCTTAATAGATGGTAGACTATATAATTGATTTAGGCCATGTAATTCAACATGTGGCATATCTACAAAATTTTCCATATATCTATGGTTAGAACGAAAAAATCATCAGCCCATTTGGGGCTAGATAAAAATCTGTTTGTGTTGGAATGATTTCCGCACACTCTTCATGTGAAAATATTTATCCTTTACTCTATTGTAACATAATTAAGGTTTAGGTACAATAAGTATAGTTTTGTGGCCATTTTTTTTCCCTGGTGAATGGCAAATATGTTCAACAAAAATGTCATTCACCAAAAACACGACGAATACAAAGATATCCAAGAGAAAGAGACATGGTTCTTTTCTTTTTCAACCAAGCAGCACATCCAATTCCTTGATCTGAAGTAAGTGAGTTAACTAATGGCCAAGGACTCTCAACTTATTCCATCTCCTAGAAAATACTCCAAGGCAGCTAGGTATCTGATCTACAATATTTAAATAGCACACAGTCTCTTTAATATTTCAACAAAAGATTGTCTCATATATTGATTGGGGAGAGGGTTCCCCAGACCGTAGTGTTGGAAGCATTTCCCACCCCACATCAATGGGGTACAAGAAACAGTTTCGTGAATAGGGAGCCCACATGATCAAAGAGTAGAGAGGAGGTAAGTAGACTTGGAAATCTAACAATGTG
>CM040961.1:41263379-41300630 GCA_022985045.1 Macadamia tetraphylla | reverse complement strand
GGAAAGGCTAGCTATTGCTTCAATATTTAACTTACGTGGTTTTGATGTTGTGGCATTGCAACATATTTTTGTCTGAGTGCAGATTCTCGGTGAGAATATGGAAGAAAATATTGGATTTTTTTTTGTGTTTTCATGGCCTGGCCCAGCAGATTTAGAGCATCTGATGTTGTAGTGGAACAGAAAGAGAAGAATAGTAAGCCTGAAGGAAGCTTGATCATTGAATTTTATTGTAGTAGCAGATATTATTTGGAGAGATCGTAATGGTAGGTGATGAGGGTATTTCTCCCTAACCATAGCACGGGCAAGGAGCGTCCTGACCAATGCTACACTGATACCTTATCTGGCCGTGCTGCTACCTCGGCCCTCCATCAGGCTGAGCTACCACCTCGGCCCCCTATCAGGCCGTGCCGTTATCCCAGTACTCCATCAGCCCGAGCTGCCACCTCGGCCTTTCATCTGGCCGGGCTGCCACCTCGACCTGACGTCAACAACAAGGTTCCCAGAAACGTGCTCTCATCCACTCCTACATTCAAGGAACGTAATCCCTATTCACAAGGACATGACTCTATCCACTACACATCACCAAAGACATCTATCCCTCACACGGTTGGCATTTCCGAGATAAAAGGGGAATATTCCCCTGGAAAACCCTAAGACCCAAAATATTCCCAGAATCACAGAGCCACTCCCCTCAAGGATTCTGCGCCTAAACAAGACTCTTCACAAACATCTCCCATTCTCCCTCCATCAGCAGCCTATAAATATCACGGTAAGCCTCCATCATTGGGATCGATCACTTCTTTTACTTAAAAAGCTCTCTTGAGCATCTGTTGTGGAAAGATTTGACTTAGGCATTAGAGAGTTCCCTGTCAGGTCAGCCTGGCTCTCCCCTGTCCTCTCTTCTGTGCAGGTTGGCTGAAGCACTAGGAACTGTAGGGAATATCATCCAATCAATTTTTGTTGCATCAGATTGGCACCGTCCATGGAAAGCAATTACAAAAAGCTGTCCTGGACCAATGCAATTAAGGAGTGAGAAGGTCGTTTCTTCTGCGACAATACGAGTAAGATCCACCCGTGAGTTGCCACTTGGACATCCCCATTCCCCACCAATGGCAGAGCAGGAGAATGTCATGGCAGAGACCCCTCCATGAGGACCCCAGCAAGCCCAGCTTGATGCGTAAGTTGCCCAGGGAGAGGGGAATCAGCGCGAGCAAAACCCTCAGCTATCTCACCATGTCCCATCATCCCAGGTAACTCACACAAATATGGAAGAGCAGATGCAGAGCCTGTAGCTACAGGTGTTAGTGACAAACAACTGGTGCGAGACTTCATACATTAGTTCGGCTCGGCACTCCCTGTCACGGACTGGTTTAGCTCAACCGCCTAGTCCTATTCCGGGCAGACAACCCAACGATGAATCTCCTGACAATAGTGTCACCCCTCAATCAATAGCTAGGAGGGGGTCGGCCAGAACATCACGTACTGTTAATTCGGTACCACCCCAGTCTCCTACAGAGGGGTGCAGGCAAGGCCCCATTCCTGCCCAGAATGGGGGAGCTCGTCTTTCCGCACGTCATCGGAGTTCAGAGGCACATGATGCCCATGATCCCCACCCCGGGTAGGAAGAGGCCCGCTATCGCCTCAAAGACTCACTAGAGGCCCGTGTTCGCAAAGAAGAACACAAGAACTTTCAGAGGACAGCTCGACAAGATCGACCCCATGGGGTCAGAGCTCGTCCATCGGCCGACCAGAGGCGTACCACAACAAGGTCAGGATCGGCCTGGTGGTCACCAAGACCGAGGAAGAAGCCCTAGAAGAAGTGAAAGGGCACGTCGCTCCCTGGACCACTGAGCCAAGGCGAGAAGGGACGACCTGGAGAGCTGTATACAGTGCCTCACTGAGTGAGTAGAAGGAATGCAGAGGCAAAGGCGCCCGACCGACATAACTGTAACTCCGGCCCATAATGCACTATCTGACAAACTGATAGACGCTGAGCTACCCCAAATTTCATGATACCCATCTTCAATGGATATGACGGTTTATGGTAGGTCAGACGCCATTCTCTTCCTAGCCTTTGCAGCCTCATTAAAAGGAATTGTGATAGTTTCGATGTTGAACTTACGACCCGGTCCATCCACAGCTATGAAGAGTTGACAAGAGCGTTCCTCACACTTTTCCAAGCAAGTATGAAGCAGAAGCAAACTACGCAAAATGTGATAAACATGAGGCAGGGAGCAAGAGAGACTATAAGAGAGTTCCTTGCCTGATTCACCAAGGTGACACTGGAGGTAAAAAACCTACCATAAGGAGTGGAGTATAGCATGTTGTGCAACAGGGTAATGCACCCTGATCTAGTCCAATCTCTGGCCCTTGACTTGCCAGAAACAATGTCACACCTCGTTCACATAGAACCAGACCGGTGACAAGGTTAACTCCGGTTAACCCAAACCTGCCAGGATCATCTGATACAGTATCCAACCATAGCATACACACAACTAAGAAAATGTTCAACAGTTTAGCGAAAGACTTAATTTACCTGTAAATATTCCCGATATACTTGATACCCAAATTGTAATACATAGTTACGTACATGTGGGCCCGCAGGCATGATATTTACACAAAAAGAATACAGTTTATATATCAAGTACACAAAAGGGGTCGTCAAAAGAATAAAAAGTAACCTCAGATGGAGTCATCCGCGGTCCCATTGAAGACAACCCTCAGACGTGCAATCGCGCGTGCTCAGAGTCCTCAGGGACCCACCAATCCTCCTCGGGTAATTCCATTGTGGGGCCCGACCCTCGATCCTCAGGCTGGTGACCTGTAAAATCATCTAAAAGAGGTGCACATGTGGGATGAGCTCACTAACTCATTAAGTGAAAAGGAGGACCACACAATAGTCCACACAACAATCACAATCATATGCACTAAATGCTATGCAATTCATTTTAAATCACATCCACCAAAACAACATTACTAAGTCTTTGATTTAGTGCTACTACAACCACAGTGCGCGTATACTCCGAGTACGAGCCGCGAACTCCATCCCGCGATACGCCTATAGGGCTGTCGGAGAAGGCCCACCGTGAGTACTTGAAAAAGTAAAACATGTCGACCACCGGCTCTCAACATAAAAGTAAATGACAGAAAATAAAGGTGCTAATTTCAGCAATTTAAAAGCAGTATGATTGGCCCTCTTGAATATACCACCGAGGTTGTCGACTGTCCTAATGACCAGTCGGGCATATGTCTAACCGCCACAGTGACCCGATAATCGCGACCATTGCTTCCCCCCAAATGGTAACCCAACACCTCAACCCCTGTTGGGAAGGGTCGTAGCACGGGAAAATGATAATCCTAAACCGCATGCTCCTTTATGACATAGTACGATTGCATAGTGCCATCGCGTCCCATTCCACGGGCCACCCATGCACTCGTTTCCAAGCCGACTACGGCATCTAGTCTATTAATGCATTATGCACAATGATGTCAACATTCATCACATAAGTACATCATCATTTGACATTGAGAAAATAAACACAACACACAAGTCATAATAGTATGAGGATGGCTAAGTTACACATAATTTGCATGATGACATGACTAGTCTAGATACAATTAAATGAATGCCAAACAAGCCTTAAAATAAAGTCAAACGTCCTCTCCCCACTTACCTGATAGTGTACAAAGACTCACGCCCGGTACGGGTGAGATCCAGTGCGAGAAGCGTAAGTTTTGGTGAACCTATCATAAGTGAATGGGGTTAGTATTTCACCGCTTTGGGGTTAAAACTAATAAGAGTTGATGACAAAATCATGTTTAGAATCCTAAAAAAAGTCGCACGTCCGATTTGGGGTCCATTCGACATAAAAATCACATTGGGGGCCTCTCGGGTGGGTCGGACAGCCAGCCCACCTGTGATGACCCACCGGTCCTGACCGGTGGGTAGGTCGACCCACTAGTCCTGACCCACCGGTCATGACGGGTGGGCAGGTCGGCCCACCAGTTGGCCCACCTGGGGCTCCTGGGTCAGCCGAGGCCTGCAGGACCTGGGCTGTGTTGCCCACCGGGCCTCCGGTAGGGCTCCGGTTGGCCCCGAGGCCCTGTCCTCTCAAGTGGGTATCCTCAGGCGGGCCATTTGGCCTATCGGTCTTGGCGGGATAATGCCATTTTTCCCCGAAACCTTTCCCAATCTTTGGGGAATCAAATGGGGCTTTTACAAACCCATTCTCCATACATTCAAGGTCTCATAAGATAGTTCTAACCTAGATCTAGGTTAGATTTAAGGAATGGAAGCCATCTTACCTTCTTTGCTCAAGAACTCTTTCAAAAACCCCAAAATCACCTCAATCACCAATGCTCCTCCAACCGTGGAAACACTTCTTCAAATCCTTCAAAATCAACACATAAACCATCTATTAAACCTTAGATTCATCATCTCAAGGGGAATCTACAAGACCTTAAGAAACACTACCCAAATCAAGGGTTTTACTTGGGTATGGTGAAAGTTTAGGGAATATAGCCTTCGCTCACCTCTAAACGTAGATCTTGTGTTGGGGATCACTCTTCCGGCATCGTAATGGGAAGATCAAGCCTGCCCACTTAAATCCATTCCTTCTTCCTCTTCCTCCCGTTTCTTCTTCTCCATTCTCTTTTCTCCCTCCTTTTCTCTCTCCTCTTTACTCTTCTCACCAAACGCCTGAGTGTCATAAATGAGAAAATAAAAAACATAATAATAGCTATTTATACTTTTTGAAAACCATTAGTAACACATGGTTATCGTGGGCGGATGCGCCCACTCGTGATCGCCCACCGAGGGCCAAAATTGGCCAACAAGGGATTTTGATGGAATTCACTCGCACGAATCTCACTTTCGGCATAAGGTCTATTATACGTATGCGTTTTAGGATATGGCTACATACCTGCTTTATCCGTACATGACCTTATGATATGTGCATGTACACAGCTTGGGTACATCCGTCCCCTTTAGCACTGACTCGGACTTGTCCGGCCAACCGGTGTTCAAAGTTACCCTTGCCATCATGGTCCATAAGGAACCCGCCTTAACTCTCTCCGGTTCGGGTCCTGTATGGTTAAACTGGGCAACCGTGTAATTAGACCGGGTTTAAAAAGTAGGGTATCACATTTATCCCCCCCTTTCTGAAAATTTCATCCTCGAAATTAGCGTACCTGGTTGTTCGAAAAGATGAGGGTACTTGGCTTGGATTTCATCCTCTTTCTCCCAATATGCTTCTTCAAGTGAATGATTAGCCCATCGCATCTTTACAAAGGAAATGGAGCGGTTGCGAAGGGTTTTCACCTTTTGGTCCAAGATTTCAGCTGGTTGCTCTGTATAGGTCATATCCGCTTCTAGATATTCTGGTTCCACGGGTAATACATGAGATGGATCATGGACGTATCGCTTCAGCATGGATACATGGAATACATTATGAACATTCTCGAGTGAAGGTGGCAGAGCAAGCATCTAGGCTACTGAGCCAACCCGAGCTAAGATCTCAAATGGGCCAATGTATCTCGGGCTCAACTTCCCCTTTCTATGAAATCTTTGCAACCCTTTTGTAGGAGAGATCTTTAGAAACACCTTTTCTCCTGGCTGAAATTCAATGTCTTTCCTGCGGTTGTCTGCATAGCTCTTTTGACGAGACTGAGCTACTTTAATCCGCTCTCAAATAACATCGACCTTGTCACAAGTCATCTGTATCATTTCAGGTCCTAACATTCGGCGTTCGCCTACCTCATCCCAATACAGAGGAGTCCTGTACTTCCTACCATATAATGCCTCATACGGAGCCATCCCAATTGTAGCTTGGTAACTGTTGTTATAGGCAAACTCCATAAGGGGTATATAATCTTCCCAACTACCACACATTTCCATGGCACACGCCCTGAGCATGTCTTCTAGTGTCTGTATGGTTCACTCCGACTGACCATTGGTCTGTGGGTGGAACGCAGTACTCAAATTCAATTGTGATCCCAAGGCATGCTGGAAGCTTTTCCAAAATCTGGAAGTGAACCTTGGGTCCCTATCTGATACAATGCTTACTGGCACTCCATGCAAACGCACTATGTTATCCATATAAAGTTGTGCTAATTTGGCCATAGAGAACTTGGTCTTGATGGGTATGAAGTGAGCAGTCTTAGTAAGCCGATCAACTATCACCATATCGCATCCATCCCCTTAGGTGTACATAGTAATCTGGTGACAAAGTCTATTGTAATCCTGTCCCACTTCTAGTCTGGTACTAGGAGTGGCTGAAGAGTACCATAAGATCGATGCCTCTCAGCTTTTACTTTCTGGCATGTAAGACAAGTCGCCACATACAGGGCTATCGTGATTCTCATGCTTGGATACCAGTAATTTTGTTTAAGGTCTTTATACATCTTTGTACTTCCTGGGTGGAGTGAGTACTCAGAGCTGTGTGCTTCCCGTACTATCTTGTCTTGTATATCCAAATCATCGGGCACACACAATCTGCCTCGAAACAGTAATGCCCCATCGCAGGCTAAAACAAAATCAGGGTCATTTGTTGTTTGATCTTGAACCCTAACTCTAATCTGCTGCAATTCAGGGTCCAAAGGTTGTTTCATTATCACCTCTTGTCTAATAGTCGATGCACTCAGAGCCGCCAAAGGATACAACCATTTAAGGTTTTCTGGTTGATATTCAAGCTCTAAGGTTGCTCCTTCATATAGGAGGGTTTCATCCATTAGCGTCGCTTCTTGCAAGAGTGGTGGGCTGACTGCTAAATGTGAGAGTGATATCGTCTGTGCCTTCTGACTCAACGCATTTGCCACTACATTAGCCTTGCCAGGATGATACTGAATGTCGCGGTCATAATCCTTCATGAGCTCAAGCCATCTCCTCTGCCTCATGTTCAAATCTTTCTGGGTGAAAAAGTACTTAAGGCTTTTGTGATCACTGTATATCTCACACTTCTCCCCATACAAATAATGTTGCCAAATCTTTAGGGCAAAGATGACTGCGGCTAATTCCAAGTCATGAGTGGGGTAGTTCTTCTCATATTCCTTTAGTTGTCGGGATGCATACGCTATTACCTTGCCGCGTTACATGAGGACACAACCCAAACCAACCTTAGAAGCGTTAGTGTAGACTGTCATTCCACCTGTGCCTTTAGGAATGGTCAACATAGGGTCGACACCAACCTCTTCTTCAATTCCTAGAAACTCTTCTCACATTCCTCTACCCAGTCGAATTTCACACCCTTTTTGGTTAATTTAGTCATTGGTGCTGAGATTTGAGAAAAATTCTCAATGAAGCACCGGTAGTACCTAGCCAAACCCAAGAAACTTTGAATTTCAGTAACATTCTTAGGCTTTCCCATTCTACTACTGCTTTCACCTTGTCAGAATCCACCTCGATTCCGGCCTTAGACACTAGATGTCCCAGGAATCCAACTTGCTCAAACCAAAATTCACATTTACTGTATTTGGCAAACAATTGTTGTTCTCTCAGCCTCTGTAACACCATTCTCAAATGTTGAGTGTGCTCCTCTTCTGTCTTAGAGTAGATCAAGATGTCATCAATAAAAATAATTACCCATTTGTCGAGGACATCATGAAATACTCGATTCATTAAATCCATGAATGCTATCGGTGCATTGGTTAACCCAAAAGATAACACTAGGAACTCATAGTGACCATACCGAGTCCTGAATGCTATCTTGGGTATGTCACTGCTCTTTATCTTGAGCTGATAATAGCCTGATCTAAGGTCTATCTTTGAAAATACCCTTGCACCCTGCAATTGGTCAAACAAATCATCAATGCATGGCAATGGGTACCGGTTCTTAATAGTTAGCTTATTCAATTCCCGGTAATCAATGCACATACGTAAGCTTCCATCCTTCTTCTTGACAAACAATACTGGGACACCCCAAGGTGAAACACTTGGGCGAATAAACCCCTTCTCCAACAATTCTTGCAACTGCATCTGTAACTCCTTCAATTCGGCTGGTGCCATCCTGTATGGGGCTTTAGACACTGGAGTTGCTCCAGGAACCAAGTCTATAGCAACCTCCAACTCTCTATCAGGCGGTAAATACATCAGATCATCTGAAAAGACGTCAAGAAATTCTTTAACCACCTTTACCTCTTCTAGAGGTGTTAACCCTTGCATCAACATCAAGTACCGATGCTAAGTAACCTTGACATCCACTCTCCAACAACTTTACCGCTTGAAGGGTGGAGACGAGGACCTTTCTCGCCCGTTTCATTTTATCTGCTCGGTATACCAATTCTTTTCCTTCATCATCTGTCACCCTGATTAATTTTTCAGCACACATCACATTAGCCCGATGGGCCGATAACCAATCCATGCCCAGTATAATGTCAAAGTTCTGCATATTGAACTTAATGAGTTGTGCATCCAATTTCTTCCCACTAATTTCCACTGGGCACGGTCCATACACCTCCTTCAACTGTGTAACTTTATCCATAGGCATACTAATAATCATCCCATGATCTAGGGTCTTGGGTGGCATACCAAGTTTCTCAGTAAATCTCTTAGATACGAATGAATGTGTAGCTCCTGAATCGAATAAGACATAGGCTGGTATGCCTGATATAGATAGGACACCTAGTGTAACAATGCATATAAGTACAGTAGGTCATCAATAGATAACATAAGGAATTTCTTAAATTTAAAATGTACCTACTACCACCTCCGTGCTGGCCTCGACTTCCTCAGCTGATAGGGCATACATCCTTCCCTGTGGTTGATTCCCCCGAGTTAAGGGAGGTCAGTACGCAGAGGACTGACTGGAGGACAAGGCTGGTCTGACCCGACAGTCCTTAGCATAGTGCCCATAGGAATGGCAGTTAAAGCAACGGATCTGTGATGTCAAACCGTGGGGCCCTCTCGACTTGACCCGCCGTAGATGGAGGTCGGGGCAGCCTTGGGACTGTAGGCGCCATGCTAGTGTTCGAGCGAAAAGATGTAGAGCTCGAACCACCAGCTGATCGAGGAGGGTAGCCAGATGGCCTATAGGGTTGTCTATATGTAGGCCCATAACTATAAGACCCACGGTACGCCTTAGAGGAGTTGCCCATGTCCGGAAATGGATTTGACCTCTTCCACAATCCTGGTGTGAGGGACTGTTCTCCCTTCTACTTATCTTCCATGGTCTTAGCCTTCTGCATAATCTGGCCATAGTCTGTCAAATCTAAGACCTCAAGTACAGACCCAATGGATGCCTTTAGGCCCTTCAGAAATCTTACAGCCTTTTCTTCAGCTGTCCTCATATGCCTAGGGGCAAAATGGAACAAGCTTTCAAACTGCTGCTGATACTCAAGGATAGTCTTACTTCCTTGAGTTAAGGCCATAAATTCCGTCTTCTTGCGGTCTCTGAAGCTACATGGGTAATGATTGGCCAAGAACAACTCCTTGACCTGTTCCCAGATGGGTTCCGGATGTGCGGTCAACAATATGGGCTTGGAGGCTTGCCACCAAGAGTTGGCCTCTTTCTTGAGTTGCAACCCCGCACAAATAAGTTTCTGTGCTTCAGTGCACTCAATCACCTCAAATATCTTCTCCAGCTCTTGGATCCATCTGGTCCGCCGAGGATCACTTCCCACCTTAGAGAATACAGGTGGCAAGTTCCTCTTGAATGACTCCACTACCTTTGACGTATTATTCATCGGTGGGTAATTAGGAGCATAAGCTGGATAGTAAGGGTATGGAGGGGGCACCACATACAGAGGAACGTTGAATGGTAGAATTGGAGGTGTACCTCCCACTTGTGGCCCCGTATTAGACCCTACAGGCCGGTCCTGTGGAGTAAGTATCCGGGGAGGTTGACCCGTTTGTGAAAGGTCTAGCTGTTGCTGTATAGCAGCCATAAATGTTTGCTGCTGCTGAAGCATTTGTTGTTGGAAAGCCTGCTGTGACTGCTGGATTATGGTAGCAACATCCCCCGGAGTAATGACCGGTGGAGGGTCCAGAAGTGTAGTCACAGGTGGGTCCCCTTGTGCCACATCCTGACCAAAGGTCTCTGGAGGTTGTGGAAGTGGGGTTTGCCCCACAGAGCGAGACCTCCTGGGATTCGATGGTCGACCGATCGGACGAGAACCACGCGAGGTACCTCGTGCATTGCTACCGGATCTAGTACGTACCATCGTATCCTTACACCTGGAACATACCATACACAACATTGGTTAAGCACCTTAGAATTTATATCGGCACATAATCATATGCCAACGCACAGGGTATTATAGTGTATAAAGGTTTTACAACTAGCCATAAATTAATCCCGAAAATACGGTGCTAGTGCTTCAACAAGTCGAATGATGGTCCCACTCGACCATATGGTACTATCCACACACCTTTCTTTTTTTTTTTCAGGTATATTATTATAAGAATAATACCCCCACTTTTCTTCCTTTTTTTTTTTTTTTTTTTTTCAACCGTAATACATCGGCAGTAAAGTTGGCCGCGGTCCGACCGAAGGAATATGAACGGGCTTTTAAGCCCCTGTTCCTCATTTTCTTTTATTCCTTCCCCCTTTCTCTCTTAGGCGATTTTTGAGAGCTCCTTGACGCTTCCACTCGCGATCTCACTCAACGATCCGGCGGTTTTGGGAAGATTCAACTCCTCTACTTCCAAGTAAGTCTCTTCCCCATTTTTCTTCTTAGATCGTATACTTTGGAGGTAAAAACCATGTGTAGTCCTTAATCTTGATTTCTTTCCATGTTTCTTTCCATAGAACAGTGATTTCATGAAAATGTGATGTTTTCTTTGTGATTTATTTCCAGTTTTAGGATTTACTTCTCAATTTTTGAGAGAAAACCCAACCGTGCCCTAATTTTCTCTAATTTGGGGCTTTCTTCTTTCTCCACCCTTTTCTCCCCAACTAACAACTCAAATGCAATTCCTTATGTTTGATTTGTACTTGAAATGTTGTAGAGATCATGAAAAGTTACGTATGCTTGAAATCCCATCTCTTTGTGTTGGGTTTCTTTGATTCTCTTTCCATCCCTTCATACTTGTGGATTCCTTCCACCTCAATATCATAATAGTAGATGTTTTTGCATATTCTAGATTGTAGAATGAAGGCATTCGTCCATGAACATGTAAGACCTTGCTTTACTCTATTGTGAGACTTTTCATTTTTCTTAGGTTGACCTTGCACATTGAGAATTGGGGTCTTTCTATCATTCCTTGCTTGCCATGCTTTATATGCCTTTTATCGCATTTTTGTTTTGCCAAAATTTCTATCTTGTCACTGGCCATGCATTTCATCCATAGACTTTCTAGCATTCCTCACTTGTCACATTTTTTATTTGCAAGACTTGGGTTTTAGGGCTTCCTCTTATTGCTCACCCATCTATTTATTCACTTTGTTATTCCTTTTTCTTACTCACCATTCTTTCTCCTCTTTTCTTACCAGGATGTCTTCTCGCAAGGGCAAAGAACCCGCATCCTCTTCCACTCACAGAACACCACCCCCTAAAAGGAAGAGGGGACTAGTTCTCCAACCCTCCACAAGGCTTACCCGGACCTGCCCCTATTGATCCTTTCAACTACGATGAGGAACTCTTCCGCTGTTCAGAGGTAGCAACCAACTGGCAGGCCTTCCTGAAAAGGTTTGTAATGATGGAGAAGACCGTGGTAGTCGGCGACTTCCACAAGGTTCAGCTTCAGGAGAGGTTCGCCGCACTGGGTTGGCAGCCTATCCTCAACATAGACCGTCCATGCTACGAGCAACTGGTTCGTAGATTCTACTGCAACTTGGAGGTCTCGTACCAGTACGGAGAGTATGCGATAACTAGTATGGTGAAGGGGGTGGACATTTAGTTGACTGTGGATACCCTGGCTAGCATCTTAGACATTTCCTCAGCTGGGCAGCATTTCTACAAT
The DNA here is from genome assembly GCA_022985045.1 of Macadamia tetraphylla. Taxonomy (NCBI): domain Eukaryota; kingdom Viridiplantae; phylum Streptophyta; class Magnoliopsida; order Proteales; family Proteaceae; genus Macadamia; species Macadamia tetraphylla. Next base: position 41,288,734 of record CM040961.1, on the reverse strand, counting down.
CCTCCTAGGAGTAAGCCCGTGGACCCATTCTTGAGTTTGGAGACACAGGACCACATCTATGAGACCATCTGTGGCAGCAGGGAGCATCCAGATTCCGAGACGTCGTTTTACCCAGAGGTTCGTGTGTTTGGCCGTTTGGTCCAGTTCAACTTGCTCCCCAGAGGAGGTCACCGGAACCAAGTGGGCTTCATGGCAGCCTTCTTAGCCTTCTGCATTTATACGGACTTAGAGGGAGGTGCCGAGCACTTGTGCTTGCCTTACGTCATCCTTAAGACGATGGACCACCATACCTCACACCCCGAGGACGGAGGGTTTCCATATGGTAGGATCCTCACTAGGATCTTTGTGTTCTTTGGGGTGGACTTGAGTGGTGAGGAGGGGAAGACTCCAGCAGACAAGTTCGACAGGGGAAACCTACTGAGGATGGATCTCCACACACTCATGGATGTGCCTCAGAGAGCAGGGGCTCAGAGAGGCAGGGATAGAAGGACTGCCCATAGGGAGGATGTTCCCATAGAGGAGGAGACTAGTGAGGAGGATGAGGACTACGTTCCTCCGTGTGAGGAGGATTTTGTGGATAAGGATATCCTCGAGGAGGAGCCTCTTGAGTTGAGAGGTGCTGACCTTGGCTTCACAAGGGCTGCAGGCCCACAGCATAGAGCCCCACCACCTGAGAGCGGTACCTTTGATTTTGAGGGCATGATGACTACCATGAGGGCCCTGAAGGAAGGGCAAGATCAGCTGCTAAGGAGACTAGATGAGAGTGCTTCCAGAGAGGAAAGCATCCTAGAGAGATAGGCTACCTTAGAGAGTTCCTTCCTCAGATTGGGCCAGGACTTGGATACAATGGCCAATACCATTTCAGCAGATTTTTCCCAACTTTGGAGGGATGTACAGCTGGTGAACTCGAGATTTGACTACTACGACCGTCGACTCAACGTTAACTCTAGACCTCAGGTGAACGGAGTAGTAGTATTAGACGATGACGATGATCTTTGAGGACTTAGCTCGCCCGTCGTCACCAGCTTCTCATTTGTTTCTATGTTGTTGATTATGTATTTCTTTCTTTTCTCATCCCTTTGTATTTTTTTTTCTGTAACTGGTCTTACTTGTGGGGTGGTATCTTTTGTTGGTGGCTTGTGCTAGTTGTGGTGTCATTTGTGATTTATGATTGTTGCTATTTATATATATATATATATATATGTTGTTTATCAGGTATTTGTGTGTGAAAATTTTTGGAATCTTGTTTTAGCGCCGTTATACTGCCGAAATTTTGTTAAATTCGTACTCGATGGGTTATAACATCAAATGACTAATCTTTTATTTATTCTAAATAGCTTTCTCTAATGTACGCCATGCATGCAATGACTAAATGCAACCATTTTTATTACTTTATTTCCTTGGCTTTTAACTCTTTAAAGTTTTACATTTACCCAATCCCATTTCCTATTATAAATTCTATGGGGTCTAAATGGTATACTGTGAGTGAATAGAGCATCACGCTCTGATACCATAATTGTCACACCCCGTTCACACAGAACTAGACCGGTGACAGGGTTAACTCCGGTTAACCCATACCTGCCAGGATCATCTGATACAGTATCCAACCACAGCATACACACAACTAAGAAAATGTTCAATAGTTCAGCAGAAGACTTAATTTACCTATAAATATCCCGATATACTTGATACCCAAATTGTAATACATAGTTACGTACATGTGGGCCAGCAGGCATGATATTTACACAAAAAGAATACAGTTTACATATCAAGTACACAAAAGGGGTCATCAAAAAAAATCAAAAAGTAACCCTGTATGGAGTCACTGCTGTGGTCCCACAGCACAACCCCCTCACGTGCAATCCGTGCTGTGCTCATAGTCCTCGGGGACCTACCAATCCTCCTCGAGGAATTCCACTGTGGGGCCCGACCCTTGATCCTCAGGCTGGTGACCTGCAAAATCATCTAAAAGAGGTGCACACGTGGGATGAGCTCACTAGCTCAGTAAGTGAAAAGGAGGACCACACAACAGTCCACACAACAATCACAACCATATGCACTATATGCTATGCAATTCATTTTAAATCACATCCACCTAAACAACATTACTAAGTCTTTGGTTTAGTGCTACTACAACCACAGTGCGCATATACTCCGGGTACGAGCTGCGAACTCCATCCCGCGATACTCCCATAGGGCTGTCAGAGAAGGCCCACCGTGAGTACTCGAAAACGTAAAACATGCCGACCACTGGCTCTCAACATAAAAGTAAATGATAGAAAATAAAGGTGCTGACTCCAGCAATTTTAAAGTAGTAGAATTGGCCCTCTTGAATATACCACCGAGGTTACCGACTGTCCTAATGACCAACTGGGCGTATGTTTAATCGCCACAGTGACCCGATAATCGCTATCACTACTTCCCCCCAAATGGTAACCCAACACCTCAACCCCTGTTGGGAAGGGTCGTAGCACGGAAAAATGAGAATCCTAAACCGCATGCTCCTTTATGACATAGTACGATTGCATAGTGCCACTGCATCCCATTCCACGGGCCACGCATGCACTCGTTTCCAAGCCGACTACGGCATCTAATCTATTAATGCATTATGCACAATGATGTCAACATTCATCACATAAGCACATCATCATTTGACATTGAGAAAATAAACACAACACACAAGTCATAATAGTATGCGGATGGCTAAGTTACACATAATTTGCATGATGACATGACTAGTCTAGATACAATTAAATGAATGCCAAACAAGCCTTAAAATAAAGTCAAACGTCCTCTCCCCACTTACCTGTAGTGTACAAAGACTCACACCCGGTACGGGTGAGATCCGGTGCGAGAAGTGTAAGTTTTGGTGAACCTATCATAAGTAAATGAGGTTAGTATTTCACCACTTTGGGGTCAAAACTAACAAGATTTGATGATAAAATCATGTTTAAAATCCTAAAAGAAGGTCGCACGTCCGATTTGGGTCCATTCGAATGTAAAAATCACGTTGGGGGCCTCTCGGGTGGATCGGACAGCCCACCTGTCATGACCCATCGGTCCTGACCGGCGGGTAGGTCGACCCACCGCTCCTGACCCATCGGTCATGACCGGTAGGGCCTGCTGGTTGGCCCCGAGGCCCTGTCCTCTCAGGTGGGTACCCTCAGGCGGGCCATTTGGCCCACCGATCTTGGCCCACCGGTCTTGGCGGGATAATGCCATTTTTCCCGGAAACCTTCCCCAACCTTTGGGGAATCAAATGGGGCTTTTCTAAACCCATTCTCCACACATTCAAGGTCTCATAAGATGGTTCTAACCTAGATCTAGGTTAGATTTAAGGAATGGAAGCCATCTTACCTTCTTTGCTCTAGAACTCTTTCAAAAACCCCAAAATCACCTCAATCACCAATGCTCCTCCAACCGTGGAAACACTTCTTCAAATCCTTCAAAATCAACACATAAAACATCTATTAAACCTTAGATTCATCATCTCAAGGGGAATCTACAAGACCTCAAGAAACACTACCCAAATCAAGGGTTTTACTTGGGTATGGTGAAAGTTTAGGGAATATAGCCTTCGCTCACCTCTAAACGCATATCTCGTGTTGGGGATCACTCTTCCGGCATCGAAATGGGAAGATCAAGCTTTGGCGCCGCTTAAATCCATTCCTTCTTCCTCTTCCTCCCCTTTCTTCTTCTCCGTTCTCTTTTCTCCCTCCTTTTCTCTCTCCTCTTTACTCTTCTCACCAAACGCCCAAGTGTCATAAATGAGAAAATAAAAAACATAATAATAGCTATTTATACTTTTTGAAAACCATTAGTAACACATGGGTGGGTCACTCAGGTGGGCGGATGCGCCCACCTATGACCGCCCACCTGAGGACCAAAAATTGACCAACAAGTGGGATTTTGATGGAATTCGACTATCGGCACGAATCTCACTTTCGGCATAAGGTCTATTATATGTATGCACTTTAGGATACGGCTACATACCTGCTTTATCCGTACATGACCTTATGATATGTGCATGTACACGGGTTGGGTATACCCGTCTCCTCTGGCACTGACTCGGACTTGTCCGGCCAACCGGTGTTCAAATTTACCCTTGCCATCATGGTCCATAAGGAACCTGCCTTAACCCTCTCCAGTTCGGGTCCTGCATGGTTAAACCGGGTCAACCGTGTAATTAGACCGGGTTTAAAAAGTAGGGTATCACAAACAATGCCCGAGCTGTTAAGACGATGCAATCAATACACCAACATAGAGGAAGTCCTAGCCACCAGAGGGATAGTTGACAAGGGTGATCAGTTAGAAAAGGAGAAGAAAAGGACTCTGAGGCCTAGGGACGATTCTCGCTAGCCGAAGAAGAACATAACAGATCGATCACTTAACACTGCTGAACCCAAGCGATATAAACTTGATCATTCCCAAACAAACCTGCTCTTAGAGATCCAGGATCAGAAGTATTTTCAATGGTCCAGGCTAATGACGGCTAAACCAAAGGAGAGGAACCCTAACCGATACTGTCGATACCACCGAGACCATGGGCATGACACTGAAGACTGTAAGTCTCTGAAAAGAAAAATTGATGAGCTCATCAAGGTTGGATGCCTTAATAAGTATTTGAAGCAAAAATATGGAGGAAACTTGGCCGACCCGAGGAGAGATGATGACAGGCCGAGTCGAGAGATGGTCGAGCCGCCCAAGGAATCAACCACGAATCGAGTTGACGCATATGATAACCAACCAATGGGACCATCCATTCTAACAATCATGGGCAGACCCACGTGGAATCAGTTAGAAAAGCCAAAGTACACGCATGGTTCATGTGCATCGTGGAACAGCCTATCAAAGCCCTCAGAACGGATCCACCCATAACGTTCTCTGACAGAGATCTAGAAAATTTGAACTGGCCTCACAACGACGCTATTGTAGTTCAATAAGTGGTGGCCAACCACCCCTTCCACAGTGTCCTAGTGGACATAGGAGCCTCCGTTGACCTCATGTCCTATGAAGCCTTCATAAAACTGGGACTTGGCACTGGGGCCCTAAAGCCAAGCCTAGGACCCTTGTACGGATTTTCAAGCACACTAGCAGAGCTGGAAGGAATTGTAGACTTGCCTGTAACCATCGAACAGGGAGCGAAGACAGCCACTACCATGGTCTCTTTTATTATTGTTAAGGTCACCTCACCCTACAATGCAATCCTTGACCGACTTGGTCTCAATGGCCTTGGGGCGATTGTGTCCACTAAGCACCTGAAAGTCAAATTCCCTACTAGTAATGGAGTCGGAGAATGCAAGTCTAGCCAGAAGAAAAGTGGAGGATATCATAGACTACACTAACCTGAACAGGGCTTGTCCCAAAGACTGCTATCCTTTGCCCTGGATTAACTCCCTCATAGACTCGACTGCGAGCCATGAGATGCTGACCTTCATGGACGCATATTCCGACTATAACCAGATAAAGATGAAGGTGGAAGATGAGGAGAAAACTACTTTCCTTACCACTCAGAGCAACTACTGCTACACTGCAATGCCTTTTGGCCTAAAGAATGTTGGACCCACTTACTAGAGGATGGTGAATACAATGTTTCGAAGCTAGATCGGAAGAAATATGAAATTTTAAATTGCTGATATGCTGGTCAAGAGCACGAAAGGCATTGATCATGTGCTAGATCTGAAGGAGGCCTTCGGTGCCCTACGGCAGAACCAGATGAGACTAAATCCAACCAAGTGTGCATTTGGAGTAACCTCTGGGAAATTCCTGGGCTTTCTATTATCACAAAGGGGAATAGAAGCAAACCCCTCCAAAATCAAGGCCATTCAAGAAATACGTCCATCAATAAACATTCGCGAAGTTCAGAAACTGATAGGGTGCCTGCCGCACTCAATAGGTTCTTGTCCTGGGCTAGGGATAGGTGTCTTCCTTTCTTCAAGCTACTAAAAGGAGGAAAAGGTCAATAGCAATTTTACTGGATGGAAGAATGTGAGGTAGCTTTTGATGAAATCAAAGCCTGCCTAACCCGGCCCCCTCTGCTGAGCCGGCCAAAGCCCGGAGAGGAGCTATAGCTTTACCTCACTACCTCTACGGTGGCCGTTAGTGCAGTTCTTATGAGAGAAGAGGGAAAGACCCAAAGGCCCATCTACTATGTGAGTCATATGCTCCTAGAAGCGAGACAAGGTACTGAAGAATTGAGAAGTTTGCACTGGCATTGATCGTGATAGCTAGGAAGTTAAAGCCCTACTTCCTAGTACACACCATCGCTATACTAACTGATCAACCGCTAAGAAAGTCACTTCACAGCCCCAACGTAGCAAGGCGTATGGTGAGTTGGGTTGTCGAGTTAAGTGAGCATAACATTGAATTTCGACCAAGAAGCGTAATCAAGGGCCAGGCACTGGCTGATTTCTTGATAGAATGTACACAAACTCAAGAAGCAGTAGAGCCTAAGGCCAGCTGAGACAAAAGTGGGAACTCTTTGTTGATGGATCCAGCACCACAAGGAGCGACGCAGGACTTGTGTTGCGAAGACTTGAGGAATTCACGATACAATACGCCCTTAGATTTGCATTGCCCACAACAAATAACGAAGCAGAATATGAATCCCTAATATCGGGAATCAAACTGGAAAAGACAGTAATAACAGATGACCTGGTCGCACATAGTGACTCCAAACTAATTGTGAACCAAGTCAATGGGCAATATAAGGCCAAAGAAGAGAGAATGGCCAAATATTTCAAAAAATTACATCATCTGGTGACTATTTTCAACACATTCGCAATAGTGCAGATCCCGCAGAAAGAAAATGTAATAGCAGATGCCCTCTCCAAACTAGCTACAGCAGAACTCGAGGATTGTGCAAGCTCAGTATATTTTGAAGTACTAAACCAACCTACCTATGAACAAGAATTGGTGTGCAAATATACAGCAATCCGAGCCAAGTTGGATGGACCCCATTGTGGACTATTTACGTGACGGACTTCTCCCAAAAGATCAGATAGAAGCAAGGGCAGTCAAAAGGAGAGCAGTTAAATACACCCTCCAAGGTGGAGCACTTTACAAAAGGACAATATCCTGACCCCTACTGAAGTGCCTGCCCCCGAACCAAGCTGAAGAGACACTTTGTAAAGTCCATGAAGGAATTTGTGGGGGACACATCGGGGGAAGGGCACTGGCCTATAAGGTATTGCGCCAAGGATTCTACTGGCTAAAAATGCAATAAGATGCAATGCAGTTCATTCAATGGTGCTTTAAGTTCCAAGTACACGCCCTAGTACCACACGTCCCAGCTACAGAACTTAGTTTTGTGATCTGCCCGATCCCGTTCGCAATGTGGGGAATGGATATCCTAGGTCAGTTCAAGAAAGGAAAGGGCAGCGTTCAATTCTTGATTGTTGCTATTGATTACTTCACTAAATGGGTGGAGGCACGTCCCCTAGCCAAAATCACTGACTAGGCAGTGGAGAAGTTCGTAAGGGACGACGTTATATACCGCTATGGTGTCCCAAAGGTACTGATCATAGATAATGGTCGATAATTTGACAATCAAAATTCAGGCTCTTCTCCAATAACTTTAACATTGATTTTCACAACACTGCTGTAGCACACCTGCAATCGAATGGCCAGGCAGAAAAAGCCAACCACATACTTCTAGATGGAATAAAGAAGAGGTTGGACTATGAGAAGAAAAACTGGGCAGACCAGCTACTCAGTGTACTTTGGGCATATCGCACCTCAGCTCGAACCCCCACAAAGGAGACGCCGTTCCGATTGGTATAAAGGACCGAAGCGTTAACCCCAGTGGAGGTGACCCAAGCCTCGTTCTGATCAACAATGTTCGAAGCTTCACAGAAAAAAGTTGGGCTTCAAGCAAACATTGACTTTATAGACGAAGTTCGGGAAGAAGCACTTTTGCGAAATGAAACCTACAAGCAGAAAGTCTGGCAGTATCACAACCGAAGGGTGAAAACATGGGGATTCATAGTTAGTGACTTGGTCCTCAGGAAAGTAACTACAACGGACCCAAGAAGTGAAGGCAAGCTAAGCACGAACTGGGAAGGCCCATACAGTCTCCAAAGTGGTGCGCCCTGGTACTTACCACTTGTAGACTCAGGGGGTATAGCTACACCAAGGGCATGGAATGTTGAAAATCTCAAAAAAAATTACCAATAGATAATTTTATCAGTAGATTGCATTGAAATCCCATCGATTGGGTGATAGTCTTGTAGCTTTATATTGTCAGCATCTTAGCTTCCATATCTCAGTTATTCAATTTTATTCACGGAGCAGAATAGATTCTATTTCGAAGCAATGTATTTGTCCCAATTGCATACCACACATCAATATACTATAAAGCTTCTCCCAAATATCTAGCTGTTCTAAGGAAACAAAGACCTTAATATCTAAGGCATATAGACCGAGCTCTAGCTCAGTAGCATCTAAGACCGAGCTCAAGCTCGGCACTACCAAGACCAGACCCTAGTTTGGTGACTCAAAGACCTTAACATCTAAGGCATAAAGACCGAGATCCAGCCCGGCAGCATCTAAGACCAAGCTCCAGCCTGGCACTACTCAAGACCAGACCCTAGTTTGGCGACTCAAAGACCTTAACATCTAAGGCATAAAGACCGAGATCCAGCCCGGCACTACTCAAGACCAGACCCTAGTTTGGTGACTCAAAGACCTTAACATCTAAGGCATAAAGGCTGAGCTCCAGCTCGGCAGCATATAAGATCGAGCTCCAGCCCAGCACTACTTAAGACTAGACCCTAGTTTGGGAATCAAAGACCTTAACATCTAAGGCATAAAGACCAAGCTCCAGCCCAACACTACTCAAGACCAGACCTTAGTTTGGTGACTCAAAGACCTAACATCTATGGCATAAAGACCGAGCTCTAGCTCGGCAGCATCTAAGACTGAGTTCCAGCTCGACAGCATTTAAGACCGAGCTTCAGCTCGGTAGCATCCAAGACCGAGTTCCAGCTTGACAGCATCTAAGATCGAGCTCAAGCTCGGCACTACCAAGACCAGACCCTAGTTTGGCGACTCAAAGACCTTGACATCTAAGGCATAAAGACCGAGCTCAAGCTTGGCACTACCAAGACCAGACCCTAGTTTGGCTACTCAAAGACCTTAACATCTAAGACATAAAGATCGAGCTCCAGTTCAGCAGCATCTAAGACCGAGCTCCAGCCTGGCACTACTCAAGACCATACCTTAGTTTGGCAACTTAAGACCTTAACATCTAAGGCATGAAGAACTAACTTTAGCTCGGCACCATCAATTCCAAATCCGGATTGGGCATACTTGTACTGCAGTCCAGGTCTAGGCATGATGCTTCACCATACTAAGACACACAAGACTGAATCAAGTTCAATTAAATAATGGAACTACCTTACAAAAATTGAAGAAACACAATGAGTGAAGAAAAAATATTTTTTCCATTAATGAAGGAGGGAAGAAACCCTCAAAAGTTACATCAAACCCCAAATGAGATTTTTACAAAAACAAAAAAAAAAAAAGAGAAAGAAGAGAAGGAAGAAGGTTACATTGCTCTGCAAAGAAAAAAAAATCTACAAGAAGCACAACATCAGAACTGCAGAAACCGGGGGGCTGGATCAGGAGGAAGTGAGGTGGTTCACTTGGTGGCTTTAGGGTCGACTTGGGTCATTTACTTACTAACCTCGGCCTGACCAACGAGCTATACAGAGGGAGCTGGGGCAGGAGCACACTGCTCATACTCAGAGAAATCATAATCTGGCGTCTTGCTAAGGACGAACTGTATGGCGTCTTCTGAGGCAGCCTGAAATGAGGAGACATTGACGTCAACTAGCCATTTCTGACCAACTTCAAAGTTCAGCCATCTCACAAGAACGCCCATCGCTCGGCCACTTCCGACAGTTTTTCCACTCGAAATGAGCTGAGTGTTCAACTTCTTTCTATTTGCTGGCTTCCTGAGCCTTGGCTAGCTCGCTCTAGAGTGTGTCCTTCTCCTTGACAAGGCCATTGTTGATCCTGAGCTGCTTAGCCACCTCGTGCTCCAGCTCACCAACCCTCTCCTCATGGTCTCTCGTCCTCTGCTCCTTAGATCGGGCCTTTCTTTTCTCACTCTCCATCTGACCCGTGGCCATTTGAAGCTTCCCCCGTAGGCGCTTTACCTTATCATCCAACTTGCTACGAGCAATGGTCATATTCTCGAACCGACTAGTGGTCTCCACCACATAAGCGAAACCCTACATTCATCCAACGGAGCCATGAATACTAGGAACTTAAATAAACATAAAGGGTAAGAGGCAGAAAATACTTACATCGCCCATTCGGGCATAGACCTGTTTGAGAAGTCGATATTAGACAACTTCCTCACACGGGCAACGTCCTTCTTGGGACAAATGGACAACACCAAACCGAAGCCGAACGGGTCCGAATCTGCACTGCTTTCGCAGCCCCAAGGGTCCACGGGCTGCTTCCTCGTTCGAGCCACCTTGGGAGGGTTACTGTCTCCCTCGCCCACGGCGAAGCGCCTTTTTCGGTCATCGCCCTGCCCACTCGATCGCATGCCGGTCTCCCTGTCTTCTCCAGACCAACTGGCTCCTTCCCTTTCAGAGAGCCCAGAGCCCCATGCCGAGCTGAATATTGGACTGGAGGGGGCATCTCCTTCCCTTGCTTACCTCTAATAATTAGGGGCAAGGACTTATTGCCCGTGCTAAGGGGAGGATCGACCTTGGCGCCTGGGTTGGGGCTCACCACGGCCTTGCCCTTATCGTTGGCCTTCTTGGCAGCCTGCTCAGTCACCTCTTTCTTCCTCACCTCCGCTACCGCAGCCAGGGCTTTATTGTCTACTTTCACATTAACCACTGCAAGACAAGAAAGAGCCGAGCTGCGTCAATAATGGAAACAAGCTAAAACTATAAAAATACCGAGCTGAACCACCATAATTGGATGCGATCGGACCCTCACCAGGGACTTCACTAAGCTCAAACTCCCAGAGGAAGTCTTCATCCTGCAGCATGTTAACATCCACAACCTCCCCTTCCAAATACATCTGATATGTTTGGAGGTCACCTGGGGAGAGATTGGGTGCTCGGTTCAACATGGAGAGGGTGGGCTTGACCCAGCTGCTCTTGAAGGGGTTCCCCTCCATCGCCACGTAGAAGTACCTCTCCTTCCACTTTTTCACTGAGGAAGGCATGTTGAGGAACATCTTCATGTCGCTAAAAGGACTGTCCCTCTCCCTCTTGGTGAAGTAGTACCACCCTGAGGTGTGCCTCTTCACCAATAACATCTTCTAATAGGTCCGATCCAAGACCATTGAGACAAACACCTCAAAGCCAAGAAAAGTCCGCCATGAGTTCGAGTCACCGGTGGAGCAAGGCACCGTGCTCCAGACCGAAGGACCAGTCGCAGTGAATCCTCGCCGCCTGAAGGCTACATCATAAAGGGTAACCTCGTCCCCAGAGGCGTCCACTCGTTCGTTCTCATCTGGGATGCGCATCACCATATAATCTGGGATGCCATATCGATTCTGGATCAGGTCGATTACCTTGGGTGTCAGGATGCTTGGGGTATTCACCGCAGTTTCTTCTCCCGAGGAGGAGGCCAGCTTCCCTCGAGCCCTAGCCGCCTTAGGGACTTCAAGACTAAGGGGCTCGCCTTGAGTGCCTACTATCGTGGCACTGGGGGGCTGAGCTGAGGCAACTGAACTAGCTCCAACCCTGGTCTGGACGGTCTTAGGGGAGACCACCTCCATAGACTCAGAGCCCGAGCTGCTGCCCGAGCCCGAGCTACCATTAGAACAGGAGCTGTCGTCAGAGCCCTGACTGTTGGTAGTATCATCACTAGAGGATGATGGATTGGGATTGGGGCACTTAGGGTGACTTTCCCTAGGCCTCACGGTTGTCAAGGGAGTCTGGTTGGGTAAGTCTGGATCAACGGATGTCATATTGAGATCTCCGGGGCCAGTGCTAGGGTACATGGAGGGCTGAGCAGAGGATCGATAAGTCACAACCATTATTGTACTTACTTTTTGCAAGACGAACTGGTAAGGACGAGCGAGAAGGAGCGTTGTCCACGACATCGGGCTGCTCTGAAATTCTGTGAAAGTCCACCCTGATGATAGGAGCGAGCTGAACTGACTTTATCACAAGATCGAATGACAAGACTTCTTCTAGAAAAAATGTACCCTATTTATAGGAGAAGGCGATGGAGAATGAATGGCTGGATCTTGTTGGAATCAACGATGAACAGGAGCAGTCACTTCGCCTGGCCGAGGTGAAATAACGGCTCCGAGACACATGGCACATCAAGCTCATTTCATCCTGAGTGGATGGCGCACAATCAAAAAAGTCAATGGAATTTAATACTCTAGCTGTCCGAGCCGAAACGTTAGAGCGGGGGGCTGGTGATGAGGGTATTTCTCCCTAACCATGGCACGGGCAAGGAACGTCCTGACCAATGCTACACTGATACCTTATCTGGCCGTGGTGCCACCTCGGCCCTCCATCTGGCCATGCTGCTACCTCGGCCCTCCATCAGTCCGAGCTACCACCTCAGCCCTCATTGGGCTGTGCTGCTATCTCGGCCCTCCATCAGGCTGAGCTACCACCTAGGCCCCCTATCAGGCCATGCTGCTACCTCAGTACTCCATCAGCCCGAGCTGCCACCACGGCCACTCATCTGGCCGTGCTGCCACCTTGGCCCGACGTCAACAATAAGGTTCCCAGAAATGTGCTCTCATCCACTCCTACATTCAAAGAACATAATCCCTATTCACAAGGACATGACTCCATCCACTACACGTCACCAGAGACATCTATCCCTCACATGGTTGGCATTTTCGAGATAAGAGGGGAATATTCTCCTGGAAAACCCTAGGACCCGAAATATTTCCAAAATCACAGAGCCACTCCCCTCAAGGACTCTGCACCTAAACAGGACTCTTCACAAACGTCTCCCATTCTCCCTCCATCAGCAGCCTATAAATATAATGGTAAGCCTCCATCATTGGGATCGATCACTTCTTTTACTAAAAAGCTCTCTTGAACATCTGTTGTGGAAAGATCTGACTTAGGCATCGGAGAGTCCCCTATCGAGTCAACCCGACTCTCCCCTGTATTCTCTTTTGTGCGTGGCTGGAGCACTAGGAACTACAGGGAAGATCATCTAGTCAATTTTTGCCACATCAGTAGGTATCAAGAATAAAAAGATAATTGCAGGAAGCTTGTGAGCCAAGCAGTGACGTAAATAGCCAAGCGGACCTCATCATAAGTCATTGGCTTAGCCTGAAATCTTATCCTACTAGAGCATGAAGAATCCTTGAAGTCTTTGGTGCAAATCTCATAGGCCGGGGCTGGATTAAGCTAAATATTGATGGGTGTTCATTGGGAACCAGGAAGAGACTTCAGAGATTGCACAGGAAGAACCATTGGATCATTCAACTTCTTTCTTGGAAATCAGACAAATCACTTTGCTGACTTTCAAGAGCTCACTGAAGGTATAAAAATGGCAAGTAATATGGGAATGGACCCATTGTGGATTGAAATGGATTCATTAGTAGTTGTGATCTTGGTTCAATCCAAATCGATTCTATGGTATGCAATGCAGGATTGGTTAGCTTTGCAACCTTTGCTGAGCTCAAGAACATGAAAAATCACTCATTGTTACAAAGAGGCAAATCCAGTTGCTGATTTTCTAGCAAAGGAAGCCCCCAATTTAGCTCTTTAGGATATAACATATTCTTTCCGACTCATATAAGAAAATAGATTGAGCATGATATTGCATCAAGACCAAGATATCGATTATGTTAGGAGATTCAATCTTCTTTTCAAATGGCAATGCCGAAGGTAGAGATTATTAAATCTGTTCAAATATTTTCTAGCTGATAGTGTGAGTTTCTTGCTAATGACAATGTCAAAGATGAAAAATCTCGCATCACTACATTTTTTTCTTGATGTATATTCTGTTCTCTTTATTTTTAATACAGTTCATGAATTTCTAACGAAAAAAAATTAGAGGTTATAAAGTTGGTTTAGAATTATAAAGGTCTATTTATCCCAAAAAGATGATTACAATTATAAAACAAGACTCTTCAAGTCGTCAATGATTTGTTAACCATGTGCCCATCCTTGCCAAGGTTCAAGCCTTGTATCGGATCAACATCAGTCAATAAGAAAAAGGTCAAAAGAAACACATGCAGCTTGCAGGGTATTTACCGATTAAAGCCTAATAGGTCCTGATGGGACAAATCACTTGTCTGTCACCTCGCAAATCTTATCACATTAGCCATCGAATCGGACTAGAGCGCAGACACAAACGTGTGAAAATCAGCAATTTCATTCATGTGCATCGAATGGTTGGAAATTTTCTCTAATGCGTTTTCAAATGTTTTCAGCTGTCTGATGCGTATCGCATCTCATCACTCTGTGGTGACCGTGGACCCGATGCAAACCCGCTTTTTGGGGGGTCTTCGCACCAGAAAGCAGAGATTGATGACTAATAATTTTAAGGAAATGTATCATATAAATATCAAGCGAACCAAAATCCCTAGTATCAAATTCCCAAACTCAAAACCATGGAGATTACTATTCAAATACAAGCAATGGCAGTCTTTGTAGTCCTAATCTTGCTCTACAGCCAATGGAAAGGAAAGGCCAACAGTGACAAAAACAAGGGAAGAATGGTCCCTGAACCATCCGGTGCCTTGCCAATTGTAGGTCACCTGCATTTGCTGGAAGGACAAGAGACGGTTGCACGAACACTTGTGCCATGGCCGACAAATACGGGCCGGCCTTTATGCTTCAGCTTGGTGTGCATCGTACCTTTGTGGTGAGTAGTTGGGAGATGATGAAGGATTGCTTCACTATCAATGATAGGGTTTTCGCCACACGCCCGCTCAGTGCAGTTGGGAAGCAGCTATACGATTATGCGATAATTGGGTTTGCACCTTACGGACCATACTGGCGTGAGATTAGAAAGATAGCCACAACTGAGCTCCTCTCCAAAACAAGGCTAGGGATGCTCAAGCATGTAAGGATCAATGAAATAGATGTATGCATCAAAGAGTTGTACTCTCTTTGGGCCAAGGGTAGTACTAGTACTACCCATCTTGTAAAGATAGAGATGAAGCAATGGTTTGAGCATCTAAGCTTTAATGTCATCACCAAAATAATTGCAGGCAAACGATACTTTGGGAACATTGATCCTAGATATGAAGATGAGGCCCTGCGATTCAGAAAGCGATTGATGAGATAGCACATTTAAGTGGGGTGTTTGTCATCTCGGATGCACTCCCCTATCTCAAATGTTTCGACTTGGGAGGATATTTGAGATCTATGAAGTGTGTTGCAAAGGAAAAGACTCTCTAATAGGAAATTGGCTAAACGAACATCGTCTCAAGGCACCATCTGGTAAGATGGAAGGTGAGCTATCAATCATTCATGATCATGGTGATTATTTGAAGTATAGTTACGATGGAGATACCATCATCAAGGCAACTGTATTGGTATGTTCCTTCTTCTTTATGGTTAAATCTATTTTTCCTTTTGACATTAAGAGCATTGTCCGAAAAGTCAGCTATATTGTTGGAAAATCAGGTATTTCGATTCTATTCTTTCTTAACAAGACTTGGTGACTGAACAAGTCAAACATTTTCTGGTGAATCATATTTGTTTTCATAATAAATATAAAGGAAGGAGAAGCCAAAAAGGCAGCATGGCCCTGTGCCCAAACATAGATGGGGGTGGGGAAGGGGAATGATCGCCCCACCCTCGTGAAATGTGTAAATCCTGCCCCTATTGATACTTTTACTGATTCTTCCAATTGGTCTATGCTCTGGTGTAGGTAATGGCCATGCTGCATTTTATGCAACCCTCTCAGTAAATATAAATGAGTCTATTACCAAGCAAAAAATATATAAATAAATCATATGGAACATTTTATGCATGGGCTATGTACATACACTTATGTGTCATTCAACTGTTGGATGGGGTAGGGAAAAACTGTGAGAACCCATCCCCCTCTATCCTATCCAACATTTGAAGGCATGACTATGATAAAACTTTTGCCATAAACCATTAAGATTTTTAAAAAAATTGAAAAAAAAAAAAAAATAGAATTATGAGTTTTAATTCTTCAAATTAGGCAGACAAGTTACAATACAAAATTATTGTTATATATCATAAGTATGGTCTAAGAATTCAAATAAGGGAGAGGTGAAATGATCAAACTCGTAGAATTTGGTTTATTTGGACAGAAAAACTGAGATTTTTGGTCTAGTTGGACAAAAATACTGAGGCACAAGCTATTTGGGAATTCTTAAAATGAATACTAGATTGTTTTATTTTCTATTTTTTTTAATTCAAATTCAAGGGTATATTAGTAATTACATAGTAGACCCACATAGACCAACCCTCAGGCACATACTCCACTGAGCACTGCAAACCACTGAACCAAGGCCCAGGTATACAAATGAATTCTAAATTGATTTCACATTATGAGATAATAAAATCAGATATTTTCATAATTTCAAAATGCATAATTGACTTAGAATGTTTTCCACGATTGCATATCAGACTAAGTATCTTAACCAGTTTTCTTTCCGTTCTCTTCTTCACAATCTACAGTCTCTGATAGCAGCTGGCTCGGAATCTACATCAGTCACCCTGACCTGGGCCCTCTCCTTGTTACTAAACAACCGCCACGTATTAAAAAAAGCCCAATATGAGTTGGACAACCATGTTGGTAGAGACAGAAATGTGGACGAATCAGATGTAAAAATTCTGGTATAATTAAATGCAATCGTCAAGGAAACATTGCGTTTATACCCTGCCACACCCATAGGAATACCACATCAAGCTATGGAAGACTGCCAAGTGGGTGGATATTATGTTCCTAAAGACTCACAATTACTGGTGAACATTTGGAAATTGCATAGAGATCCTCGTGTTTGGTTAGACCCTCACGATTTCAAACCAAAGAGATTTCTCACTACACATGATAATGTAGATGTGAGAGGCCAGCAATTTGAGTTCATTCCTTTCGGCTCTAGGGTGCGATCCTGCCCAGGTATCACATTCAC
This sequence comes from Macadamia tetraphylla, assembly GCA_022985045.1. NCBI lineage: Eukaryota > Viridiplantae > Streptophyta > Magnoliopsida > Proteales > Proteaceae > Macadamia > Macadamia tetraphylla. The sequence goes on along the minus strand of CM040961.1, from coordinate 41,271,660 downwards.
CATGCAGATCCTACACTTAACACTGGCTCGTTTACTACATGGGTTTAATTTAGAGATCCCTTCATGTGAATCAGTAGACATGAGTGAAGGGTTAGGCCTTACCCTTCCCAAAACCACCCCTTTGGTAGCCCTGCTCTTCCCACGCCTTCCATCTAAGCTATATGAAATGTAATTGGAAGAGTACGTCAACACAAAGAAGTTGCTTGTAATTATTATTGTGATAATGGGAGGAGGTATAATCTATCAGTGTATGAGTTTCATGATTTATATATACAACGTATGTTTATGTATTTATTTAGGCTCAGGTTTGGTTCAACTCATATGTTGACCCATAAATTTGGGCCCATTTTTTTCAGAGATATTTTCAGAATGTTTTATTTTCATCCTTAATATTCCCAAAATGCCCCTAAGCTTCCCCCTATAATTATGTGATGAATTTCAACACCAATCTTCACAGACAACCAAACTCTATTAGATGTGGATCAGGTTCTTGTATGAGAATAGATCCATTTCTGTATGGGTTGATCTATACAGATGGAATCCACTACAGAGTTGGTTGTTTGATAGATTTATCTGTCCAAATCAGCTCCTTACAAGAATAGATCTCGTACAATGACTTGATCCGCTCTCAACTCTATTTTAGTTTCCTTGGTCAGAATAAAAACCATATATCTAAAGCTCTACTCTAAGTGCCGAACCTCTACTTTCAAATTCCTTAAGTCTATATCGGTATTGAACCTCCATTCCCACCATTCCAAAGCCGACACCTATCCCGAACTTTCGTTCCCAAAGTTCCAAAGCCGATACCAATGTCAAACCTTTGTTCCCACAGCTCTAAAGCTCGTACTGGTTCTGAACCTCCATATCAATTCCATACCACCATTGTCAACCTTCCAACTCAAGTAATTCTTCCAATCTTAGTAGGCATAATGTAGACATCATTTATAACCATGTGTAGGATTTAATAGAACTAAACCACCTTGAAGTTGTAATACAAGTTGTAACAGAACACGTGTACTGTGTACTTGTCCACTTGTGTCAAGATCCTTATTATGTATAAATATGTAACTCCTGACCTTGATTAAACATATGAGAAAAGGTATTCTTTCATGGTATAGGAAGCCTTTCTGCTCTAGCGAGCTCTTCTCTCTGTATTTCAGATCTTGATCTGGGTTCTTGATTCGGGTCTGCCTTTTCTTTGCTCGGATCTCTATTTCAAATCTGGTCTTTCTGATCTTCATCTCAGACCTTCGTTGTGGTCAGATTTTGTTTCTTGACTTTCAGATCTGGTTTCTTGGTCTTCATATCTGGTTTCTTATTTCTTGTTTCTGGTTTCTGATCTTGGATCTTGGATCTTGGAATAGCTATGGCATCTCCTACAACTTCGATCACTGATGACTCACCTTCCGCATTTGTTGCTCCGAATGTCACGCCTCAACTATCGCTCAAGCTCAATTCCATCAATTATATTCTATGAAGAACTCAATTTGTTCCTTTGCTTCGAGGATATAATTTGCTTGGCTACGTTACTAGCTCGTTTCCACGACCTTCTGGAGATGGCTCTGCAACTCTAACCTCTGAGCTTTGGGAGCGTTAAGATCAGTTGATCCTAAGTTGGATCATCTCCTCCCTTTCTAAAGTTGTTGTTCCTCACATTGCCAGTGCTTCCACTTCTCACGAAGCTTGGACAATCTTGGCTCAAGTTTTTGCCCTTTGTCGCGCACCAGAGTCTTAGATCTCAAAGATCGGCTCTCACACCTACTGAAGAACTCTAATTCTGTAATAGATTACTTGTTTTCGGTTCTCTGTTCCGACACACTTGCGGCAATTGATCACCTTGTGTCGGATGAGGATCTTGTTCTTGCTATACTCCGTGGAATGGGAGCTGACTACCGTGACTTTGCCACATCAATCTGACTTCGTGCTGCCTCTGTTTCTTTTACAGAGTTATATGGTCTACTCATTAGTCATGAAAGCTTCGCATTGATTTCTCTTGATGGATCTAGCTTGATTACTACGGCAAATGTTGCATCGGTTGGATCCTCCAATAGAACACGTGGTTCTCTGAACAACCGTGGCTCTCATAATCGTAGGGCTTATTAGAATCGCAATGGATGTCAAAACCGTAGAGGATATCAGAATCAAAATCATGGTTCCTATCAGAATCAAAATCAATCTCCAAATCAGAATCGCTTCTCTGGTTCTCCAAACCAGAACCAGAACTTTGGTTTTAAGAATCAAAATAGTCATGGAAATGCCTCCAACAATGGTCCATGACAAGGTTATGGTTACAATAATCCCATGGGAAATTCATCGGCCAATGAGTGTCCTACCTCACCTACCTTTCTGAATCATCCAAGATCCTCCTGTCAAATTTGCAACACACCAGGACATCTTGCCTCACACTGGCCACAGCGTTTTAATCACGCATTTGTTGGTATGAGTTCTTCTACTTTTCCACCCTCTTCATCTTGGCTTCTTGACTCTGGTTCTAATAGTCATCTGACTATAGATGTTAGCAATTTGGCTCTTAGTTCACCCTATTATGGTCCTGAGCAGATCATAGTAGGCAATGGACAAGGTTTGCCTATCACTTATATTGGCACCTCTGTTGGATCCCGATTGACACTGAGAGGGGGGTGAATCAGTGTGCCAAATATTTTTTCATTTTTAGTTGTACCCTTGATGTGGCAATCACTATTTACACTTCAATAGCACAGTCTACTGATGCTGCCCAGAGCTGTTATGTATATTATTGACCATTCTTACTGTTGTAGGGAACTTACTCACATAACCTGTATTGCTGCCCAGAGCTGTCTCATAAACCTCACACGGTAATCACTGTCACATACATACACAGTCGTATGCACATCCACACTTCACCACCAAGTGATCAGGTCCACCAGATGTACACACCCATTTTGCAGCCAAGCACTCCAATCCACAAAACAAATACGAGCATATACATCCACAACACAAGAAATATGTGCTTCAGCCAGTTGCCTACATGCACAGAGTAATGCCCACTATTGGGCTCAGTATTTACTCAATACTAATTATGACTGCATCCACAGCCAAGGGAACAGATTCCCAGTTTCCACCAATGACATACAATGGTTAGGTCTTCACCCTAGTTTTCTCATAATGATATGAGAGGCCGCACCCACGGCAAATAGGTTTGGTAGTTGTAACTACCAAGGAACACATAGCCCTTGTGTCCAGCACCCACTGAACACCAAAAAAAAATAAATAAAGTTGGGCTTATAATAATGCCCTATAGTGAAGCACTCATACATGTAAATTTTCCCCCAAATAGACTACAACTATCACTTAGGCATTTTATCAAACATCTTGCCTACAATGATTTACAATAATAAAATTTGGCAAAAGTGAGGTTACCTTGGCAAGGAGTAACCATCGGAGATGCAATAATATCGATCTCCACTTAATGCAGACCATAACCACGTTGTCTCGGTGCCGCCAATGCTTCAACCCTAATTGGCACTTGGGTTTCTTGAAGCAACTCACAAGAACCAAATTCTAGGTTCTTGTTCTTCTTCTTTCTTTTATCCTTGTCTTTACTTTCATGGAGCAACAATGGCATTCACATTCACACACACACTCCTCTCTCACTCTCTCTCTCTCTCTCTCTCTCTCTCTCTCTCCTCTTCTAGTCTTCCTTGTAAATAAAGCTTTAATGGAGAAATAGTATTCTCAACAAGAATCATCAAACTCCATTAATTGGATTTGAGAAAATCTTTCTTGAGAGGCATTCAAGACACACAAAAAGAGAGAGAAAAACTTCTTCTCTATTTCACTCTTCTTCTCTTCTCTTCCATTTTCTTTTTCTTTCTCTTGGAAACAACCAATAGAGCTTACTTCCTTGGTTTCCAGCAGCTTCCTAAGCCTCTAATGGGGGCTATAGATGAAGTGCAAGAGGATGGAAGTCTTTCATTCAAACCCTTATCCTTCCATGAGCTTCAACTCATTTTTCTGACCACCTCAGCAACCCCTCTTCCTAATTTCTTCCCTCCGTGTGTAGAGCTCGGAGAGATGAAGAATCTTCAACTTGAATCACCCAAATCCGAGTTAAATGAGGGAGATATGATTATTTGAAGTTAGAGCAATGAGATAACCTGAAATAGAATCTTCGTAGGGGTGCGTAGGCTACACCGGCGGTGCACGCAACAGAGGCACAGATCTGGCCGTAGATCTCATAAAAAAGTATCTCTTAATCTGAGGCGTCCGATTAAACCAACGGACAATAGATCTAAACCATAGGTTTTGAATCTCGATGACGTCATCATGACGTACGCACTGACATTGTCAGACGCGTTGTCGATCACCGATTGGTTGGTGTAGCGAGTTTCATGGTACACCGTTGGCTAACTTTAATAAAGCTCCATCGATCTTGACCGTTAGATCGGAATCGATCTGATATGATTGGCTCAGATCAAGATATGGAGAATCTCTTTATAGATTCTATGCACATGAGCTACACACAATCAAAACTAATATGGTGAGGCGCCACACCATCATATCTAATACACTTCACCAATGAGAAGCCTCAGATAAGCATCTTCAACGCAAGATGTTGCACGAATTGTCAGATCTGAATCTGACCGATGTGGCTCAATCTAAACCGTGTATTAAGGATCCCTCTAATTCTCTTATATACACATAAGCCCCTGCCTTCATATTTCCAGTTCTAAACACCCCTTATCAACTAAGACCTTCAAAATCTCAAAATTACATAAAATCCCTTCAAATTTCAAAAATAAATTCCAAAAAATCCACCCAACACCGAGAGCATACTGATGAATTTTCGGTTTGAATTTTTGAACCGGTTTTACGAAAACACTTATAACTTTTTCATACGATATCCGATCGAGATGAAACAAAGTGCGTTGGAACCGTAACTAGATGCTCTACGATTTTCAGAAGACTCAATCATCTGACTCAATCATGTAAAAAGACCAAAATTCCCCTAGACCTTTCCAATGACGCATCTTTCTCATACAGAATCGAACACGATAAAATCAAAACCGTTGGAAAGATTGGATTTTTTTCGTATTGTTACATGGAGAACACTTCCTTTAAAAAAGCCATCTTCAATGCTAAAATTGCCCTCGACTGTCACAAATGCCATAACTTCTTCATACGGTATCGGAATGTGACGAAATCAAATGTACTGGACTAGGTAAATTACAATCTATCTTTTTTATGAAGAACCGATCTTCGAAAAATGTCATTTTCATTACTGAAAATACCCCCGAGCATAAATAGGTCAATTTTACCAGTTTTGACCCAGAAACCCACACCACCTACTAAGGATGTATTAAACCACTCCATGCATACCAAGCGGCTCTGTTATCTCATCGGTGACACTAGACACTACCATGTTATCATTTTCATCCATGTCACCCAAACTGGCCATGTCATCACCGCCATGTGGCCGGGTTGCCAACAAGGACAACCATAAAACAATAACCTCCACATTTTGTTTGTTCTTCTAAAAATTTCAATATCTCAAATATCTTTTGTGTTTCCTCTATACATTGCAATTTACTCTCGGTTAGTCGATTTTTATAGAAAATGATGTCTATTTTGAATTCCATTCTCACCATTTTTTGGTTAAGGATGAACATACGGGGAAAATACTTCACCGGGCTAGAGTAAAAATGGTCTGTATTTGATGCCATTGTTGTCCCTTCCTACTTCCTTGAAGGTGGCTCTCACCAGTGTTCATCTCTTGTCACCAATTGGAATTGTCACCTTGGTCATCTTGCTTACAAAACTGTATGCTCAATTGTTAAAAAATTTAATCTCCTTGTTTCTAATAGTCTACAACTTTCTATGATGCTTGCCAGCGTTCTAAAAGTCACAGACTACCTTTTCAGATTTCTTTGTCCATTAGTTCTGCTCCTTTAAGCTTCTCCGTTGTGATGTATGGGGGGTAGCCCCTGTTACTTCTCTAGATAATTACAGATACTATGTGTTGTTTGTCGATGACTATAACAAATATAGCTGCTTTTTCCATTGCTTTAAAATCAGATATACTCTCTGTTTTCATCTTTTTGAAATCTCAAGTTGAAAATAATTTTGGATGTAAAATCAAATCATTACAATTTGATGGGGGTGGGGAATTTCAGAAGCTGGACCCATTTCTTGGCCAACATGGCATCTCCCACAAGCTCTCTTGTCCACATACTCAAGCCTAGAATGGTGCTGCCGAGTGCAAGCACCGGCATATTATTGAAATTGGGCTTGCTCTCCTCTTTCATGCCAATTTACCATCTACCTTCTGGACTTATGCCTTTCTTATGGCAACATACCTCATAAATCGTCTTCCTTCATCTTTAATAGGCCATATCAGTCCTTTACAATGTCTTTTTGGAACTGCTCCAGATTATATGTTTTTACGGACATTTTGTTGCATTTATAATCCTTGGTTGAGGCCTTATTGTCATAACAAGCTTGAACCACATTCTCATCCTTGCATTTTTCGTGGTTACTTCTTACATATCGAGGGTATAAGTGCCTAGATGCTACAACCAATCGTCTCTATATCTCTAGACATGTTGTCTTTGATGAAAATGTATTTCCTCATTCCTCTGTTCCATGGTCCTCTTCTTGAACTGCCCTTGACATAGAACCGTGGTTTCAATTCTCACCACCAATCTTCCTTCCTTGCACTTGTCCATCGCCTTTACAAAATTCTATTCCGAGCCCAACTTTGCATGACATTTCTCAGCCCACAGTTATAGCTCCAGACCCATCTTTGCCCAACATTTCTCAGCCCACAGCTACAATTCAAGGTCCATCTTTGCATAACATTTCTTAGCCCAATACTATAGTTCTAGACTCTTCTATACCTACCAGTCCTCTGCCCATTAATCCAGTTCGTGAGACAGCCCATCAATCTACCTTGGTCCCTATTCATCCCATGGCTACACGGTCTCGCATTGGTGCGCCTCAATGCCCTCCACCTCGTCTAAATCTCACTACAACTAAGTACCCTATGGATACTAAATCTGAACCTTCCTATTACTCCCAAGCATTGAAGCTCCCTCCTTGGTTCCAAGCAATGCAAGAGGAGTTTAATGCCTTGCTCCATAATCAGACATGGTGTCTGGTTCCTTCTTGTTGATCTCAAAATATAATTGGTTGCAAGTGGGTTTTTTTCCTTAAGCGTCGATCTGATGGTTCCATTTAGTCGCTAAGGGGTTCCATCAACGCCCCGGGCTTGATTTTAATGAAACTTTTAGCCCAGTAATTAAACCAGTGACAGTTCATGTTGTCTTATCCCTTGCTGTTGGTAATGGCTGGCCTCTCCACCAACTTGATGTGCAAAATGCATTCCTACATGGGACGCTTCAAGAAACTATGAACAGCCACCTGGCTTCGTTGATCCTTTGTGGTCCACTCATGTGTGTTGTTTGCAAAAGTCACTCTATGGCCTAAAGCAGGCGCCTCGGGCCTAGTATAATCGATTAAGTACTTTTTTAATCTCTCAAGGCTTTCGCCCTTCCAAGATGGATACATCTCTATTTGTATTTCAACACGACAGTACCATCATCTATTTTCTGGTGTATGTCGATGATCTGATTGTTACTGGTTCATCCACTACTGCAATCAACGCTCTCCTTACTACTTTGTCCAAAACATTTGCAGTCAAAGATTTAGGACAACTGCATTATTTTCTGGGAATTGATGTATCTCGCATGCCTACAGGGCTATTTCTTAATCAAAAAAATATGCTTCTGATCTTCTTATCAATACTGCTATGGATGGCGCTAAACCAGTGAATACCCCAATGTCTATTAGAGTCCGTCTTACTGCTACAGCTGGATCCCCTTTAACTGATGGGTCTGAATATCGCCGAGTGGTTGGGGTGCTTCAATATCTAACAGTAACACGACCCGATATCAACTTTGCAGTCAATCGTGTTGCTCAATATATGCATAGGCCCACTGATATGCATTGGTTGGTTGTTAAACGAATACTGCGTTATATCAAATCTTTTGTTTCTGATGGGTTATTCTTTCATGCCAAATCACCCATTGTTTTAAAGACGTACTCCGATACCAATTGGGCAGGGTGCCCTGACGATCATAAATCCACCACTGGATATGGTGTTTTTCTAGGATCTAATCTTGTCTCATGGTCTTCTCACAAATAGCATACTGTCTCTCGATCATCAACTAAAGTTGAGTATCGGGCAGTAGCTGTTGTTGCTACTGAACTAGTGTGGCTTCGTTCCTTGTTTCAGGAACTTGGT
>CM040961.1:41224513-41263279 GCA_022985045.1 Macadamia tetraphylla | reverse complement strand
TTAAGAAACCCCCAAAAGGGGCATGGAGATACATAAATTTCCCGAAAATAATGCAGTTGTCCTAAATCTTTGTTGCAAATGTTTTGGAAAAGTAGTAAGGAGGCGTTGATTGCGAGTGGATAAACCCGGGTAACAATCGGATCATCGACATACACCGAAAATAGATGATGGTACTGTCGTGTTGAAATACAAATAGAGATGTATCCATTTTGGGAAAGGGGCGAAAGCCTTGAGAGATTAAAAATTTATGTCGATTATACTAGGCCGGCGCTGCTTTGGGCCATAGAGTGACTTTTGCAAACAACAAAATGAGTGGACCACAAAGGATCAACGGCGGTGGCTTCATAGTTTCTTAGGCGCCCCATGTAGGAATGCATTTTGCACATCAAGTTGGTGGAGAGGCCAGCCATTCCCAACGAAAAGGGATAAGACAACATGAAATCCTTTGGTTTAATTCTTGGGCTAAAGTTTCATTAAAATCAAGCCGGGTTGAGGGAAACCCCTTAGCGACTAAATGGGCTTTCGTTCAATGGAACCATCGGATCGGCTTAAAAAAAAACCCCCTTTGCAACCAATTATATTTTGAGATCAACAAAAAGGGAAACCCGGGACACCATGTCGATTATGGAGCAAGGCATTAAACTCCTCTTGCATTGCTTGGAACCAAGGAGGAGCTTCAATGCTTGGGAGTAATAGGAAGGTTCAGATTCAGTATCCATAGGGTACTTAGTTGTAGTGAGATTTAGCGAGGTGGAGGGCATTGAGGCGCACCAATGCGAGACCGTGTAGCCATGGGATGAATAGGGACCAAGGTAGATTGATGGGTTTCTCATTTTTGGATTAATGGGCGAGGACTGGTAGGTATAGAAGAGTCTAGAACTATAGTATTGGGCTAAGAAATGTTATGCAAAGATGGACCTTGAATTGTAGTGGGGTTTGAAAATGTTGGGCAAAGATGGGTGCGAGCTATAGCGTAATGAGAAATGTCATGCAAAGTTGGGCTGGGAATAGAATTTTGAAAAGGGCGATGGACAAGTGCAAGGAAGGAAGATTGGTGGTGAGAATTGAAACCACGGTTCTATGTCAAGGGCAGTTCAAAAAGGGAGGACCATGGAGCAGAGGAATGAGGAAATACATTTTCATCAAAGACAACATGTCTAGAGATATAGGGGCGATTGGTTGTAGCATCTAGGCACTTATACCCTCGATATGTAAGAAAGTAACCACGAAAAATGCAAGGATGAGAATGTGGTTCAAGCTTTTTGACAATAAGGCCTCAACCAAGGATTACAAATGCAACAAAATGTCCGTAAAACATAAAATTTGGAAAGCTTTCCCAAAAAGACATTGTAAAGGACTGATATGGCCTATTAAAGATGAAGGAAGGCGATTTATGAGGTATGTTGCCATAAGAAAGGCATAAGTCCAAGGTAGATGGTAAATTGGCATGAAAGGAGAGCAAGCCCAATTTCAATAATATGGGGTGCTTGAAAACCGACACCATTCTAGGCTTGAGTATGTGGACAAGAGAGCTTGTGGGAGATGCCATGTTGGCCAGAAATGGGTCCATTTCAAAATTCCCCACCCCATCAAATTGTAATGATTTGATTTTACATCCAAAATTATTTTCAATTTGAGATTTAAAAAGATGAAAAGCGGGGTATATCGATTTTAAAGCGGGGGAAAAAAAAGCATGCTATATTTGTTATAGTCATCGACAAACAACACATAGTTTTGTAATTATCTAGAGAAAAAAGGGCTACCCCATACACCCAGGGAACTTTAAAGGAGCGAACTAATGGACAAAGAAATCTGAAAAGGTAGCTGTGACTTTTAAGACTGGCAAGCATCATAGAAATTTTAAAAACTATTAGAAACAGGAGATTAAATTTTTAACAATTGAGCATAGGGTTTTTTAAGCAAGGATGACCAAGGTGACAATTCCAATTGGTGACAAGAGATGAACACTGGGGGGGCCCCACCTTCAAGGAAGTAGGAAGGGACAACAATGGCATCAAATACAGACCATTTTTACTCTAGCCCGGTGAAGTATTTTCCCCGTATGTTCATCCTTAACCAAAAAATGGTGAGAATGGAATTCAAAATAGACATCATTTTCTATAACAAATCGACTAACCGAGAGTAAATTGCAATGTATAGGGGGAAAAAAAAAAGATATTTGAGATATTGAAATTTTTAGAAGAACAAACAAAATGTGGAGGTTATTGTTTTATGGTTGTCCTTGTTGGCAACCCGGCCACATGGCGGTGATGACATGGCCAGTTTGGGTGACATGGATGAAAATGATAACATGGTAGTGTCTAGTGTCACCGATGAGATAACAGAGCCGCTTGGTATGCATGGAGTGGTTTAATACATCCTTAGTAGGTGGTGTGGGTTTCTGGGTCAAAACTGGTAAAATTGACCTATTTATGCTCGGGGGTATTTTCAGTAATGAAAATGACATTTTTCGAAGATCGGTTCTTCATAAAAAAGATAGATTGTAATTTACCTAGTCCAGTACATTTGATTTCGTTACATTCCGATACCGTATGAAGAAGTTATGGCATTTGGGGCAATCGGCGTTTTTACATTGAAGATTGATTTTTAAAGGAAGTGTTCTCCATGTAACAATAAAAAAATCCAATTTTTCCCAACGGTTTTGATTTTATCGTGTTCGATTCTGTATAAGAAAGATGCTTTTTTTGGGGAAAAGGTCTGGGGGAATTTTGGTTTTTTTACATGATTGAGTCGGATTGAGTCTTCGAAAATCGTAGAGCATCGATTACGGTTCCAACCCCTTTGTTTCATCTCGATCGGATATCGTATGAAAAAGTTATAAGTGTTTTAAAAAACCGGTTCAAAAATTCAAACCGAAAATTCATCAGTATGCCCCGGTGTTGGGTGGATTTTTTGGAATTTATTTTGAAATTTGAAGGATTTTATGTAATTTGAGATTTTGAAGGTCTTAGTTAAAAAGGGGGGTGTTTAAAAGGGGGAAATATGAAGGGGGGGCTTATGTGTATATAAGAGAATTAGAGGATCCTTAATACGGTTTAGATTGAGCCACATCGGTCGATTCAGATCGACAATTAATTACAGACTTGCGTTGAAGATGCTTATCTGAGGCTTCTCATTGGTGAAGTGTATTAGATATGATGGTGTGGCCTCACCATATTAGTTTTGATTGTGTGTAGCTCATTTCATAGAATCTATAAAGAGATTCTCCATATCTTGACCCAGCCAATCATATGGGATCGATTCGATCTAACGGTCAAGATCGATGGAGCTTTATTAAAGTTAGCCAACGGTGTACCATGAAACTCGCTACACCAACCAATCGGTGATCGACAACGCATCTGACAATGTCAGCGCCTACGTCATGATGACGTCATCGAGATTCAAAACCTATGGTTTAGATCTATTGTCCTTTGGGTTTTAATCGGACGCCTCAGATTAAGAGATACTTTTTATGAGATCTAGGGCCCGGATCGGGCCTCTGTTGCATCGCCCCCGGTGAGCCCCACCTGAAGATTCTATTTCGGTTATCTCATTGCTCTAACTTCAAATAATCATATCTCCCTCATTTAACTTCGGTTTGGGTGATTCAAGTTAAAGGGTTCTTCATCTCCCCGAGCTCTACCCCGGAGGGAAGAAATTAGGAAGGGGGGTTCTGAGGTGGTCGGAAAAATGAGTTGAAGCTCATGGAAGGATAAGGGTTTGAATAAAAGACTTCCATCCTCTTGCACTTCATCTATAGCCCCCATGAGGCTTAGGAAGCTGCTAAAACCCAAAGGGCGATAAGCTCTATTGGTTTTTTCCCAAGAGAAAGAAAAAAAATGGAAGAGAAGAGAAGAAGAGTGAAATAGAAAGAAGTTTTTCTCTCTTTTTTGTGTGTCTTGAATGCCTCTCAAGAAAGATTTTCTCAAATCCAATTAATGGAGTTTGATGATTCTTGTTGAGAATACTATTTCTCCATTAAAGCTTTATTTACAAGGAAGACTAGAAGGGGAGAGAGAGAGAGAGAGAGAGAGAGAGAGGGGAGAGAGGGTGTGGGGAATGTGAGCCATTGTTGCTCCATGAAAGTAAAGACAAGGAAAAAAGAAAGAAGAAGAACAAGAACCTAGAATTTGGTTCTTGTGAGTTGTTTAAAAAAACCCCAAGTGCCAATTAGGGTTGAAGCATTGGCGGCACCGAGACAACGTGGTTATAGTCGCATTAAGTGGAGATCGATATTATTGCATCTCCGATGGTTACTCCTTGCCAAGGTAACCTCACTTTTGCCAAATTTTCATTATTGTAAATCATTGTAGGCAAGATGTTTGATAAAATGCCTAAGTGATAGTTGTAGTCTTTTTGGGGGAAAAATTTTAAATGTATGGTGCTTCACTATAGGGCATTATTATAAGCCCAACTTTATTTTTTTTTTTGGTGTTGGTGGGTCGGGGACACAAGGGCTATGTGTTCCTTGGTAGTTACAATTACCCAAACCTATTTGCCGTGGGTGCGGCCTCTCATATCATTATGAGAAAACTAGGGTGAAGACCTAACCATTGTATGTCATTGGTGGAAACTGGGAATCTGTTCCCTTGGCTGTGGATGCAGTCATAATTAGTATTGAGTAAATACTAAGCCCGATAGTGGGCATTACTCCGTGCATGTAGGCAATTGGCTGAAGCACGTATTTCTTGTGTTGTGGATGTATATGCTCGTATTTGTATTGTGGATTGGAGTGTTTGGCTCGGAATGGGTGTGTACATCTGGTGGACGACCACTTGGTGGTGAAGTGTGGATGTGCATCGTGTGTATGTATGTGATAGTGATTACTTGTGAGGTTTATGAGACACTCGGGCAGCAATGGGGTTATGTGAGTAAGTTCCCCGAATAAGAATGGTCAATAGTATACATAGCTTGGGAAAGATCGGGATGTGCTATTGAAGTGTAAATAGTGATTGCCACATCGGGGTACAACTAAAAATGAAAAATATTTGGCACGGGATTCCCCCCCTCTCGGTGTCAATGGGGATCCAACAGAGGTGCCAATATAAGTGATAGGCAAACCTTGTCCATTGCCTACTATGACCCTTTCAGGACCATAATAGGGTGAACTAAGAGCCAAATTGCTAACATCTATAGTCGGATGACTATTAGAACCAAGTAAAGGGCCAAGTGAAGAGGGTGGAAAAGTAGAAGAACTCATACCAACAAATGCGTGTTTAAAAACCCATGTGGCGGTGTGAGGCAAGATGTCTGGTGTGTTGAAAATTTTGGGAAGGAGGATCTTGGATGATTCAGAAGGTAGGTGAGGTAGGACACTCATTGGCGATGAATTTCCCATGGGATTATTGTAACCATAACCTTGTCATGGACCATTGTTGGAGGCATTTCCATGACTGTTTTGATTCTTAAAACCAAAGTTCGGTTCGGTTTGGAGAACCGAGAAGCGATTCGATTTGGAGATTGATTTTGATTCGATGGGAAACCCCGATTTTGATTCGATATCCTCTGGTTTTGACATCCATTGCGATTCTAATAAGCCCTACGATTATGAGAGCCCCGGTTGTTGAGAACCACGTGTTCTATTGGGGGATCCAACCGATGCAACATTTGCCGTAGTAATCAAGCTAGATCCATCAAGAGAAATCGAATGCAAAAGCTTTCATGACTAATGAGTGACCATATAACTCTGAAAAAGGGGCAGAGGAGCACGAAGTCAGATTGATGTGGCAAAGTCACGGTAGTCACTCCCATTCCACGGAGTATAGCAAGAACAAGATCCTCACCCGACACAAGGTGATCAATTGCCGCAAGTGTTAAACGAGAGAACCGAAAACAAGTAATCTATTACGAATTAGAGTTCTTGAGTGGTGTGAGCCGATCTTTGAGATCTAAGACTCAGTGCGACAAAGGGCAAAACTTGAGCCAAGATTGTCCAAGCTTAGTGAGAAGTGGAAGCACGCAATGTGAGGAACAACAACTTTAGAAAGGGAGGAGATGATCCAACTTAGGATCAAGCGATCTTAACGCTCCCAAAGCTCGAGGTTAGAGTTGCGAGCCATCTCCGGAAGGTCGTGGAAGCGAGCTAGTAACGTAGCCAAGCAAATTATATCCTCGAACAAAGGAACAAATTGAGTTCTTCATAGAATATAATTGATGGAATTGAGCTTGAGCGATAGTTGAGGCGTGACATTGAGCAACAAATGCGGAAGGTGAGTCATCGTGATCGAAGTTGTAGGAGATGCCATAGCTATTCCAAGATCCCAAAATCAAGATCAAAAAACGAAGTCATGTCATCATGCAAATTATGTAACTTAGCCATCCGCATACTATTATGACTTGTGTGTTGTGTTTATTTTCTCAATGTCAAATGATGATGTGCTTATGTGATGAATATTGACATCATTGTGCATAATGCATTAATAGACTAGATGTCAGAGTCGGCTTGGAACGAGTTCAAGGTGGCCCGTGGAATGGGAGTGGGCACTATGCAATCGTACTATGTCATAAAGGAGCATCGGTTTAGGATTTTCATTTTCCCGCATAATGCACCTTCGCAACGGGGGTTGAGGTGTTAGGTTACCATTTAGGGGGAAGCAGTGATAGCGATTGTCAGTCATCGGATGATTAGACATACGCCCGATTGGTCATTAGGATATGGTAACCCTCGTGGAATATTCAAGAGGGTCAATTTACTACTTTTAAATTGTCAAGGCCAAGACCTTTATTTTCTATCATTTACTTTTATGTTGAGAGCCAAAGGGTCGGCATGTTTTACGCTTTTTGAGTACTCAATGGGCCTTCTCCGACAGCCCTATGGAGCGTATCGCTGATGGAGTTCGCAGCAGCTCTTGCAGTGAGTATAGCAATCGTGGTTGTAGTAGCACTAAACCAAAGACTTAGTAATGTTGTTTAGGTGGATGTGATTTAAAATGAATTGCATAGCACATAGTGCATATGGTTGTGATTGTTGTGTGGACTGTTGTGTGGTCCTCCTTTTCACTTCATCGAAGCTAGTGAGTTCATCCCACGGTGCAATTCTCTTTAGATGATTTTGCAGGTCACCAGCCTGAGGATCAAGGGTCGGGCCCCACAGTGGAATTTTTCGAGGAGGATTGGTAGGTCCCCGAGGACTATGAACACAGACGAATTGCACGTGAGGGGGTTGTGCTGTGGGACCACAGCAGTGACTCTATACAGGGTTACTTTTTGATTTTTTTTTACGACCCCTTTTGTGTACTTAATATGTAAACTGTATTCTTTTTGTGTAAATATCATGCCTGCGAGCCCACATGTACATAACTATGTATTACAATTTGGGTATCAAGTATATCGGGGATATTTATAGGTAAATTAAGTCTTCCGCTGAACTGTTGAACATTTTCTTAGTTGTGTGTATACTGTGGTTAGATATCAGACGATGATCTCGGTGTTTGGGTTAACTGAGTTAACCCCGCCACGGTCCGATTCTGTGTGAACGGGGTGTGACAATGGTGATATCAGAGCGTGATGCCCTATTCACTCACAGTATACCATTTAGACCCCATAGAATTTATAATAGGAAATGGGATTGGGTAAATGTAAAAACTTTAAAGAGTTAAAAGCCAAGGAAATAAAGTAATAAAAATGGTTGCATTTAGTCATTGCATGCATGGCGTATATGAGAGAAAACTACTTAGAATAAATAAAAGATTAGTCATTTGATGTTATAACCCATCGAGTACGAATTTAACGAAATTTCGGCAGCATAACGACGTTAAAACAAGATTCCAAAAATTTTCATACACAAATACCTGATAAACAACATATATATATATATATATATATATAAATAGCAGCAACAATCATAAATCACAAATGACACCACAACTAGTACAAGCCACCAACAAAAGATACCACCCCACAAGTAAGACCAATTACGAAAAAAAAATACAAAGGGATGAGAAAAGAAAGAAATACATAATCAACAACATAGAAACAAATGAGAAGTCAGACGACGGGTGAGCTAAGTCCTCAAAGATCATCATCATCGCTCAATAATACTACTCCGCTCACCGAGGTCTAGAGTTAACGCTGAGTCGACGGTCGAGTAGTCAAATCTCGAAGTTCACCAATGACATCCCTCCAAAGTCGGGAAAATCTGTCAAATGGCATTGGCCATTGTATCCAAGTCCCGCCTAACTGAGGAAGGAACCTCTAAGATAGCCCTGCTCTCTAGGATGCTTTCCTCTCTGAAAGCACTCTCATCTAGTCTCCTTAGCAGCTGATCTTGCCCTTCCTTCTGTGGCCCCTCATGGTAGTCATCATTCCTCAAAATCAAAGGTACCGCCTCGTGGTGGGGTTCTATGTCAGGGCCCCGCAGCCTTGTGAAGCCGTGGTCAGCACCTATCGACTCAAGAGGCTCCTCCTCGAGGATATCCTTGTCCACAAAATCCTCCTCACACGAGGAACGTAGTCCTCATCCTCCTCACTAGTCTCCTCCTCCATGGGAACATCCTCCCTATGGGCAGTCCTTCTATCCCTGCCTCCCTAAGCCCCTGCTCTCTGAGGTACATCCATGAGTGTGTGGAGACCCATCCTCGAGGGTTTTCCCATCGAACTTGTCCTGCGGAGTCTTCCTCCTCACCACCAAGTCCACCCCAAAGAACACAAAGATCCTAGTGAGGATCCTACCATATGGAAACCCTCCGCCCCTCGAGTGTGAGGTATGGTGGTCCATCGCCTTGAGGATGACGAAGGCAAGCACAAGTGCTCGCACCTCCCTCTAAGTCCGTGATAAATGCGTAAGGCTAAGAAGGCTGCCATGAAGCCCACTGGTTCCAAAGGACCTCCTCCGGGAGCAAGTTGAACTGACCAAACGGCAAACACACGAACCTCCAAATAAAATGTCTCGAATCGGATGCTCCCTACCGCCACGAGATGGTCTCATAGATGTGGTCCGTGTCTCCAAACTCAAGAATGGGTCCACGGGCTTACTCCGGGAGGATTGTAGAAATGCTGCCCACCGAGGAAATGTCTAAGATGCTAGCCGGTATCCACAACAACTGAATGTCCACCCCTTGACCATACTAGTTATCGTGATACTTCCGATCGGGTACGAGACCTCCAAGTTGCGAGAATCTACGAACCAGCTGCTCATAGCATGGACGGTCTATGTTGAGGATAGGTCGCCAACCAGCCATGTATAACCTCCCAAGCTAAACCTTATGGAAGTCGCCGACTACCACGGTCTTCTCCATCATTACGCACCTTTTCAGAAGGCCCGCCAGCTTGGTTGCCGCCTCAATGGGAAGAGTTCCTCATCGTAGTCGAAAGGATCAATAGGGGCAGGTCCGGGTCGCCTTGTGTGAGGGGTTGGAGAACTAGTCCTCGCACTCTTCCTTTTGGAAGCGGTGGTGTTACGCTGAGTGGAAGAGGATGCGGGTTCTTTGCCCTTACGAGAAGACATCCTGGTAAGAAAAGAGGAGAAAGAATGGTGAGTAAGGAAAAGGAATAACAAAGTGAATAAATAGATGGGTGAGCAATAAGAGGAAGCCCTAAAACCCAAGTCTTGCAAATAAAAAATGTGACAAGTGAGGAATGCTAGAAAGTCTATGGATGAAATGCATACAAAGGACAAGATAGAAATTTTGGCAAAACAAAAATGCGATAAAAGGCATATAAAGCATGGCAAGCAAGGAATGATAGAAAAACCCCAATTCTCAATGTGCAAGGTCAACCTAAGAAAAATGAAAAGTCTCACAATAGAGTAAAGCAAGGTCTTACATGTTCATGGATGAATGCCATCATTCTACAATCTAGAATATGCAAAAACATCTACTATTATGATATTGAGGTAGAAGGAATCCATAAGTATGAAGGGATGGAAAGAGAATCAAAGAAACCCAACACAAAGAGATGGGATTTCAAGCATACGTAACTTTCCATGATCTCTACAACATTTCAAGTACAAATCAAACATAAGGAATTGCATTTGAGTTGTTTGTTGGGGAGAAAAGGGTGGAGAAAGAAGAAAGCCCCAAATTAGAGAAAATTAGGGCACGGTTGGGTTTTCTCTCAAAAATTGAGAAGTAAATCCTAAAACTAGAAATAAATCACAAAGAAAACATCACATTTTCATGAAATCACTGTTCTATGGAAAGAAACACGGAAAGAAATCAAGATTAAGGACTACACATGGTTTTTACCTCCAAAGTATACGATCTAAGAAGAAAAATGGGGAAGAGACTTACTTCGAAGTAGAGGAGTTGAATCTTCCCAAAACCGCCGGATTGTTGAGTGAGATCGCGAGTGGAAGCGTCAAGGAGCTCTCAAAAATCACCTAAGAGAGAAAGGGGGAAGGAATAAAGAAATGAGGAACAGGGCTTAAAAGCCCTGTCAGATTTCCGCCGGGTTGGACTGACGGCCAACTCCGGCCAGGATGCCACAAAGTTGAAAAAAAAAAAAAAAAAAAAAGGAAGAAAAGTGGGGGTATTATTATTATTATTCTTATAATAATATACCTGAAAAAAAAAGGTGTGGATAGCACCATATGGTCGAAAGGGACCGCTATCCACTTGTTGAAGCACTAGCACCGTATTCGGGATTAATCTATGGCTAGTTGCAAAACCTTCATACACTATAATACCGTATGCTAAGCATATGATTATGTGCCGATATAAATTCTAAGGTGCTTAACCAATGTTGTGTATGGTATGTTTGTGCAAGGATACGATGGTACGATTAGATCCGTAGCAATGCACGAGGTACCTTATGCGGGTTCTCGCCCCGATCGGTCGACCATCGAATCCTGTGGAGGTCTCGCCTATGGGGCAAACCCCACTTCCACAACCTCCAGAGACCTTTTGTGGCACAAGACCCACCTGTGACTACACTTTGGACCCTCCATCGGTCATTACTGGGATGTTGCTACCATAATCCAAAGAACTATAGTGTGCTTTCCAACAAATGCTTCAAAGAAGAAGAACATTTATGGCTGCTATACAGAACAACTAGACCTTTCACAAACGGGTCAACCTCCTGGATACTTACTCCACAGACCTGCCTGTAGGGTCTAGTACGGGCCACAAGTGGGAGGTACACTCCAATTCTCGCCATTCAGCTGCCCTCTCAGATGTGGTGCCCCTCCATACCCTTACTATCCAAATTTTATGCTCCTAATTACCCACCGACTAATATACGCCAAAGGTAGTGGAGTCATTCAAGAGGAACTTACACCAGATTCTAGGAAAGTGATCCTCCTGAGCCGGACCAAGGATCCAAGAGCTGGAGAAGATATTTGAGGTGATTGAGTGCATCAAGCACGTAAACTTTTTTAAAGGGTTGCAACTCAACAAGGAGGCCAACTTGGTGGTAAGCCTCCAAGCCCATATTGTTGGCCGCGACATCCTAACCCACCGAAACAGTCAAGGAGTTGTTCTTGGCCAATCATTATCCACGTAGCTTCAGAGACCGCAAGGAGACGAAATTTATGGCCTTAACTCAAGGAAGTAAGACTATCCTTGAGTATCAGCAGCAGTTTGAAAGCTTGTTCCATTTTGCCCCTAGGCATATGAGGACAGCTGAAGAAAAGGTTGTAAGATTTCTGAAGGGCCTAAAGGCATCCATTGGGTTTGTACTTGAGGTCTTAGATTTGACAGACGCCAGACGACAGTGTATACTAAGACCATGGAAGATAAGGTAGGAAGAACACCCCACACCAGATTGTGGAAGAGGTCAACCATTTCCGGACATGGGCAACCCTCTAATGCATCATGGGTCTTATAGTTATGGGCCTACATATAGACAACCCTATAGGCCATCTGGCTACCCTCCTCGATCAGCTGGTGGTTCGAGCTCTACATCTTTTCGCTCAAACACTAGCACGGCACCTACAGTCCCAAGGCCGCCCCGACCTCCATCTACGGCGGGTCAAGTGCAGAGGGGCCCCACCCCAGTTTCGACATCACAGATCTGTTGCTTTAACTGCCATTCCTTTAGCCACTATGCTAATTAGCAAGAAACTCACACTATCTAGAAAATATTTGAACAGTTTTAATAATCTCTACCTTCGCATTGCCATTTGAAAAGAAGATTGAATCTCCAACATAATCGATATCTTGGTCTTGATGCAATATCATGCTCAATCTATTTTCTTATATGAGTCGAAAGAATATGTTATATCCTAAAGAGCTAAATTGGGGCTTCTTTGCTAGAAAATCAGCAACCGGATTTCCCTTTTGTAACAATGAGTGATTTTTCATGTTCTTGAGCTCAAAAAAGGTTGCAAAGCTAACTAACTCGCATTGCATACCATAGAATCGTTTTTGATTGAACCAAGATCACAACTACTAATGAATCCATTTCAATCCACAATGGGTCCTTTCCCCATAATGGGCCATTTTTATCCCTTCAGGAAAGTGAAAGTGAGCCCGATTTCCAAGAAAGAAGTTGAATGATCCAAGGGTTTCCCCCGCAATCTCAAGTCTCCCCCCGGGTTCCCCTGAACACCCATCAATATTTAGCTTAATCCAGCCCCCCATGAGATTTGCACCAAAGACTTCAAGGATTCTTCATGCTCTAGTAGGATAAGATTTGTGCTGCCAATGACTTATGATGAGGCCCCTATTATTTACGCCATGGGCTAGCCACAAGCTTCCCAATTATCTTTTATTCTTGATACCACCGATGTGGCAAAATTGACTAGATGATCTCCCTGAGTTCCAGTGCCCACCCCCCCGCACAAAAGAGAAGATGAGAGTCGTGCCCTTTGGGGACCTCCGATGCCTAAGCCGATCTTTCCACAACAGATGTTCAAGAGAGCTTTTTATAAAAGAAGTGATCATCCCAATGATGGAGGCTTACCATTATATTTATAGGTCAGATGGAGGAGAATGGGAGACGCTTGTGAAGAGTCCTTTAGGTGCGAGTCCTTGAGGGAGTGGCTGTTTTTGGAAATATTTCGGTCCTAGGGTTTTCCAGAGAATATTCCTCTTATCTCAAAATGCCAACCGTGTGAGGGATAGATGTCTCCGTGACGGTAGTGGATGGAGTCATGTCCTTGTGAATAGGGATTATGTTCTTTGAATGTAGGAGTGGATGAGAGCAATTTGGAACCTTATTGTTGACGCCAATAAGGCAGCACGCCCAAATGAGGGGGGGGGTGGCCTGGCCGATGGAGCACCGAGGTACCGCATTCGATAGGGGGCCGAGGTGGTAGCTCACCGATGGAGGTCCGAGACAAGAGCACCCCCCAAATGACTACCGAGGTGGGCTCGGACGATGGAGGCCGAGGTAGCAAAGATGGTTGATGGAGGGGAGGTGGCACCACGCCAGATTTTATCCAGTAGATTGGGCAGACGCCTTGCCCATGCCATGGTTGGGGAGAAATTCATCCCCAAAATTTTCCCGCCTAACGTTCGCCGGAAAATAGAGTATTAAATTCCATTGATTTTTTTGATCGGGCGCCATCCACTCAAAGATGAAATGAGCTTGAGGGCCATGTGTCTCGAGGGGTTATTTTACTCCCCGCAAAGAGATCGCCTCGCTCATCGCTGATTCCAACAAGACCCAAAAATTCATTCTCCATCGCTTTCTCCTATAAATAGGGTACTTTTTTTCTAGAAGTCTTATCATTCGATCTTGTGATAAAGCACACCGCTCCTATCATCGTGGTGGACTTTCCCCACTTCAGAAAGGATGTCGGGACAACGCCCCCTTCTCGCCCTTACCACCCTGCCTTGCAAAAGTAAGTACAATAATGGTTGTGACTTATCAACCCTCCGCTCCTCCGTACCCTAGCCCCGGGCCCCGGGAGATCTCAATATGACATCCGCGTGATCCGCATTGCCCAACCGATTCTTGACAACCGGAGGCTTGGGAAAGTCACCCAAGTGCCCCAACCCAATCCATCGCCCTTCAGTGATGATACTTCCAATAGTCGGGGCCCTGACGATGTGCCTCCTGCTCTAATGGTAGCTGGGCCCCCCTGGGCTCGAGTCTATGGAGGTGGTCTCCTAAGACCGCCCTGCACTGGGGTTTGGGAGCTGTTCTTTGCCTCCCCAAACCCCCTGCCACGATAGTAGGCACTCGCGAGCCTTGAGGCCGTTCCCCGAGGTCGGCTAGGCAGAGTCCGAGGGGAAAGCCACCCCCTCCGGAGAGAAAAAAACTACTTGAATACCCCAAGCATCCTGACACCCAAGGTACTGGACCTGATCCAGAATCGATATGGCATCCCAGATTATATGGTGATGCGCATCCCAGATGAGAACGAACGAGTGGACGCCTCTGGGGACGAGGTTACCCTTTATGATGTAGCTTCCAGCGGCCGGGGATTCCCGCCTAAGCCGGTCAATTTCCCCCGAGCATGGTGCCTTCCCAGCCGACCCCAACTCATGGTGGACTTTTTCTTGGCTTTGAGGTGTTTATCTCAAGCCGGGTCGATCATGGAATCGACCTATTCAGAAGATGTTCTGGTGAAGAGGCACACCTGTGGTGGTACTATTTCACCAAGAGGGAGAGGGACGTCCTTTTAGCGCCCAAGATGTTTCTCAACATCCCTTTCCCTTTGAAAAGTGGAAGGAGAGGTACTTCTATTTTGATGGGGGGGAACCCCTTCAAGAGCACCGGTCAAGCCCCCTCTCCATGTTGAATCAGCACCCAATCTCTCCCTGTGTGACCTCCAAACATATGTATTTGGGAAAGGGGAGGTTGTGGATGTTCACATGTCAGCGGGATGAAGACTTCCCCCGGGGAGTTTGAGCCGAGTGAAGCCCCTCGTGAGGGTCCGACGGCCCAATTATGGTGGTTCACCGGTATTTTTACGCTTTAGCTTGTTTCCTTATTGACGAGCTCGGCTCTTCTTGTCTTGAAAAGGTTAATGTGAAAGTAGACAATAAAGCCCGGCGCATGGTAGCGGAGGTGAGGAAGAAAGAGGACGAAAGGGCTGCCAAGAAGGCCAACGATAAGGGCAAGGCGGGGAGCCCCAACCAGCGCCAAGGTCGATCCCCCCTTAGCGGGGCAACAAGTCCTTGCCCAATTATTGAGGTAAGCAGGAAGGAGATGCCCTCCCCCCAATATTCGTTTTGCATGGGCTGGGGCTTCGGGGAAGGGAGCTGGCCGAGAGGGCACGGGGCACGGCATCCCCGATCGAGCGGAGCAGGGCCGATGACCGTAAAGGGTGCTCGCCTGGGAGGGGAGCACGTAATCTCCTAAGGTGGCTCAATGAAGCCTGTGGACTTTGGGCGAATCGGAGAAGGGTAGCTTGACCTCCGGGTCGGTTTTGGTTTTGTGAGTTGTCCAAGAAGGACGCGCCCTGGTGAGGAAGTTTCAATATCGATTTCCCAAAAAAGTCTATGCCCGGGGCATGTAAGTATTTTCCCCCTTTTACCCTTTATGTTTATTTAAGTTCCTAGTATTCATGGCCGCTGGATGAATGTAGGGTTTCGCTTATGTGGTGGAGACCCCCAAAGGTTCGAGAACATGACCATTGCTCGTTTTGGGATGATAAGGTGCGCCACGGGAAGCTTCAGATGGCCACGGTCGATGGAGAGGAGAAAGAAAGGCGATCTAAGGAGCAGAGGGAGAGACCATGAGGAGAGGGTTGGTGAGCTGGAGCATGAGGTGGCAAGTCAGATCAACAACGACCTTGTTAAGGAGAAGGACACACTTAGAGCGAGCTGGCCGAGGCTCGTACCCAAAAGAATAGAAAGAAGTTGAACACTCAAATTTTCCCGAACCGAGAAGAAATATCAGCCGATGGTTCAACGATGGGCCGCCATCGGAGATGGCTGAACTTTGAAGTTGGTCGAAATGGCTAGTTGACGCCAATGTCTCCTCTTTTTCTGCCTAGACGCCACACCCTCTCCTAGCAAGACGCCGATTATATCTCCAGTATGAGAGCATTTCCCCCGCCCCAGCCTCTCAGAAGCTGCTGGTCGCCGGGTAAAGAAGGAAGTGACCCAAGCCCACTTAAAGCCACCAAGTGCACCACCTCACTTCCCCCCGACCCCATCTGCCTGGAGCCTATTTTGTGCTTCTTGTAGATTTTTTTTCTTTGTGAGAGCAATGTAACCTTCTTCCTTCTTCTTTTTTTTTTTTTTTTTTTTTTTTGAAAAAATCTCATTTGGGGTTTGATGTAAATTTTGAGGGTTTCTTCCTCCTTCATTAATGGAAAAATTTTTTTTCTTCACTCATTGTGTCTCTTCAATTTTGTAAGGTAGTTCCATTATTTAATTGAACTTGATTCAGCCTTGTGTGTCTTAGTATGGTGAAGCATCATGCCTAGCCCTCGACTGCAGACAAGTATCCCCAAAACCGGATTTGGAATTGATGGTGCCGAGCTAAAGTTAGTTCTTCATGCCTTAGATGTTAAGGTCTCGTTGCCAAACTAAGGTATGGTCTTGAGTGGGCCCGCCGAGCCCGCCTTAGATGCGTTGAACCGGAGCTCGATCTTTATGCCTTAGATGTTAAGGTCTTTGAGTAGCCAAACTAGGGTCCGGTCTTGGTAGTGCCAAGCTTGAGCTCGGCTTTATGCCTTAGATGTCAAGGTCTTTGAGTCGCCAAACTAGGGTTTGGTTTTGGTAGGGGCCGAGTTTGAGCTCGATCTGAGGGCAACCCGGAGTTTGGTCTTAGATGCTACCGAATTTCGGCTTAAATGCCCCGAGCCGAACTCGGCCTTAGATGCGGCCGAGCTGGAGCTCGGTCTTTATGCCATAGATGTTAGGTCTTTGAGTCACCAAACTAAGGTCTGGTCTTGAGTAGTGCTGGGCTGGAGCTTGGTCTTTATGCCTTAGATGTTAAGGTCTTTGATTCCCAAACTAGGGTCTAGTCTTAAGTAGTGCTGGGCTGGAGCTCGATCTTAGATGCTGCCGAGCTGGAGCTCGGCCTTTATGCCTTAGATGTTAAGGTCTTTGAGTCACCAAACTAGGGTCTGGTCTTGAGTAGTGCCGGGTTGGATCTTAGTCTTTATGCCTTAGATGTTAAGGTCTTTGAGTCGCCAAACTAGGGTCTGGTCTTGAGTAGTCCCACCCAGAGCTTGGTCTTAGATGTCCCTGGGATCTTGGTCTTTATGCCTTAGATGTTAAGGTTTTGAGTCACCAAACTAGGGTCTGATCTTGGTAGTACCGAGCTTGAGCTCGGTCTTAGATGCTACTGAGCTAGAGCTCGGTTTATATGCCTTAGATATTAAGGTCTTTGTTTCCTTAGAACAACTAGATATTTGGGAGAAGCTTCATAATATATTGATGTGTGGTATGCATTGGGACAAATACATTGCTTCAAATAGAATCTATTCCGTGAATAAAATTGAAAAACCCGAGATATGGAAGCTAAGATGTCGATAAATAAAATCTATAAGACTATCACCCAATCGATGGGATTTCAATGCAATCTACTGATAAAATTGTCTATTGGTAAATTTTTTTGAGATTTTCAACATTCCATACCCTTGGTATAGCTGTACCCCCTGAGTCTACAAGTGGTAAGTACCAGGGCGCACCACTTTGGAGACTATGTATGGGCCTTCCCAGTTCGCGCTTAGCTTGCCTTCACTTCTTAGGTCCGCTGTAGTTACTTTCCTGAGGACCAAGTCACTAACTATGAATCCCCATGTTTTCACCCTTCGGTTGTGATACGCTGCATTTTCGCTTGTAGGTTTCATTTCGCAAAAGTGCTTCTTCCCGAACTTCGTCTATAAAGTCGATGTTTGCTTGGAGCCCAACTTTATTCTGTGAAGCTTCGAACATTGTTGATCGGAACGAGGCTTGGGTCACCTCCACTAGGGTTAACGCTTCGGTCCTTTATACCAATCGGAACGGCGTCTCCTTTGTGGGGGTCCGAGCTGAGGTGCGATATGCCCAAAGTACACTGAGTAGCTGGTCTGCCCAGTTTTTCTTCTCATAGTCCAACCTCTTCTTTATTCCATCTAGAAGTATGTGGTTGGCTTTTTCCTCGCCATTCGACATGGTGTGCTACAAAGAAGTTGTGAAAATCAATGTTAAAGTTATTGTAGAAGACCCTGAATTTTCGATTGTCAAATTATCGACCATTATCTATGATCAGCACTTTGGGACACGAGAAGGGTATATAACGTCGTCCCTTACAACTTCTCCACCCCCTTAGTCGCTGATTTTGGCTAGGGACGGCTCCACCCATTTAGTGAAGTAATCAATAGCAACAATCAAGAATTGACGCTGCCCTTTCCTTTCTTGAACTGACCTAGGATATCCATTCCCCACATTGCGAACGGGATTGGGCAGATCACAAAACTAAGTTCTGTAGCCAGGACGTGTGGTACTAAGGCGTGTACTTGGAACTTAAAGCACCACTGAATGAACTGCATTGCATCTTATTGCATTTTTAGCCAAGAGAATCCTGGAACACCTTATAGGCCAACGCTTCTTCCCCGATGTGTCCCCACAAATTCCTTCATGGACTTTACGGTTCTTCACTTTTTCGGGGCGTGCACTTCAAGAGGGGTCGTGATATTGCCCTTTTGTAAAGTGCTCCACCTTAGAGGGTGTATTTAATCATTTCTCCTTTGACGCCTCGCTTCTATCCGATCTTTTGGGAGAAGTCCACACTAAATAGTCCACAATGGGGTCCATCCAACTTGGCTCGATTGTCAGATATTGTTGCACACCAATTTTGTTCATAGGTAGGTTGGTTTAGTACTTAAAAAATATACCGAGCTTGCACAACCCTTCGGTTCTCAGAGCTAGTTTGGAGGGGCATCGCTATTACATTTTCTTTTCTGGGATCCACTATTGCGAATGTGTTGAAAATAGTCACCGATGATGTAATTTTTTGAAATATTTGGCCATTCTCTTCTTTGGCCTTATATTGCCCATTGACTTGGTTCACAATTATTTTGGGAGTCACTATGCACTGTGTCACCCGTTATTACCGCTTTCCCAGCTTGATTCCCGTAATTAGGGATTCATATTCTCGCTATTTGTTGTGGGCAATGCAAATCTAAGGACGATTGTATCGGAATTTCCCTCAAGTCTTCACAAAGACAAGTCCTGTCAGCTCCTTGTGGTGCCGGATCCATCAACAAAGAGTTCCTATTTTTGTCTCAAAGGCCTTAGGTTCACTTCTTCGCTTTTTACATTCTATCAAGAAATCAGCCGCCCGCCCTTGATTACGCTTCTTGGTCGAAATTCAATGTTATGCTCATTTTAACTCGACAACCCAACTCACCATACGCCTTGCTACGTGGGGTCGGAAGTGACTTTCTTAGCGTTGATCATTAGTATAGCGATGGTGTGTACTAGGAAGTGGGCTTTAACTTCCTAGCTATCACATCAATGCCAGCAAAACTTCTAAATTCTTCAGACTGTCTCCGCTTCTAGGAGCATATGACTCACATAGTAGATGGGGTTTGGGTCTTTCCCTCTTCTCTCACAAGAACTGCACTAACGGCCACCGTAGAGGTAGTGAGGTAAAGCTATAGCTCCTCTCCGGGCTTTGGCCGGCTCAGCAGAGGGGGCCGGGTTAGGCAGGCTTTGATTTCATTAGAAGCTACCTCATCCAGTAAAATTGTTATTGACCTTTTCCCCCTTTTTAGTAATGAAGAAAGGAAGACACCTATCCCCAGCCCGACAAGAACCCTGGGCGGCTAGGCACCCTATCGCTTCGAACTTCGCTAATGTTTATTGATGGACGATTTTTGAATGGCCTTGATTTTGGAGGGTTTGCCTCATTCCCTTTGTGATAATAGAAAGCCAGGAATTTCCTGAGGTTACTCCAAATGCACACTTGGTTGGATTTAGTCTCACCCTGTTCTCGCCAGAGGGCAATCAAGGCCTTTTAGATCTAGCATATGATCAATGCCTTCGGTTTTGACCAGCATATCAAGAATGTAAAATTTCATATTTCTTCCGATCTGCTTCAAACATTGTATTCACCATCCTCAGTAAGTGGCTCCAACATTCTTGGGCCCAAAAAGGCACAAAGGAAAGCAGAGTTGCCGAGTGGTAAGGAAAGTAGTTTTCTCCTCATCTTCCACCTTCATCTTTATCTGGTTATAGTCGCAATATGCGTCCATGAAGGTCAGTATCTCATGGCTCGCAGTCGAGTCTATGAGGGAGTTAATCCAGGGCAAAGGATAGCAGTCTTTGGGACAAGCCCTGTTCATGTTAGTGTAGTCTATAATATCCTCCACTTTTCTTCTGGCTAGACTTGCATTCTCCGACTCCATTACTAGTAGGGAATTTGACTTTCAGGTGCTTAGTGGACATAATCGCCCCAAGGCCATTGAGACCAAGTCGGTCAAGGATTGCATTGTAGGTGAGGCGACCTTAAAATAATAAAAGAGACCATGGTGGGGTGGGCCTTCCCCCCTCGCTTGATGGTTACGGTGCAAGTCTACAATTCCTTCCACTGCTAGTGTGCTTGAAAACCGCATAAGGGTCCTAGGTTTGGCTTTAGGGCCCAACCCAAGTCCCGTTTTATGAAGGCTTATAGGAAAATGAGGTCAACTGAGGCTCCTATGTCCACTAGGACACTTTGTTTGGAAGGGGGGTTTTTCTAGATCTCCGCCGAGAACGTTATGGGTGGATCCGCTCGAGGGCTTTGATAGGTCGTTCCATGATGCACATGAATCATGCGTACTTTGGCTTTTCTAACCGATTCCACCGGGTCCGCCCATGATTGTTAGAATGGATGGTCCCATTGGTTGGTTATCATAGCGCCAACTTGATTCGTGGCGATTCCGGGGGTGGCTCGACCATCTCACTCGCCCGCCATCATCTCTCCTGCGGCCCGTTTCCCTATATTTTTGCTTCAAATACTTGTTAAGGCACCCAAACCCTTTGATGAGCTCATCAATTTTTCTTTTCGTAGACTTGTAGTCTTCAAAGTCATGCCCATGGTCTCGTGGTATCGAAGATCGTTGGGGTTCCTCCCCTTGGTTTAGCCATCATTAGCCCCGACCAAGGAAAATACTTCCGATCCTCGGATCTCTAAGAGCAGGTTTGTTTGGGAATGATCAAGTTTATATTTTGGGTTAAAGGCAGATGATCGATTCAGAATGTTCTTCTTCAAAGCGTAGAATCGCCCTAGGCCTCGAGTCCTTTTCTTCTCCTTCTAACTGATCACCCTTGTCAACTACCCCTCCGTGGCTAGGATTTCCCTCTATGTTGGTGTATTGATTGCATCGCCTTAAAAATGGGCATTTTTTTGGATACTATTTTTAAAACCCCGGTCTAATTACATGGTTGACCGCTTTAACCATACAGGACCCGAACCGGAGAGGGTTAAGGTAGGTTCCTTATGGACCATGATGGTAAGGGTAAATTTGAACACCGGTTGGCCGAACAAGTCCGAGTCAGTGCCAGAGGAGACGGGTATACCCAAGCCGTATACATGCACATATCATAAGGTTATGTACGGATAAAGCAGGTATGTAGCCGTATCCTAAAGTGCATACATATAATAGACCTTATGCCGAAACTGAGATTCATGCCGATAGTCGAATTCCATCAAAATCTCACTTGTTGACCAATTTTCGGCCCTCAGGTGGGCGGTCACAAGTGGGCGCATCCGCCCACCTGAGTGACCCACCCATGTGTTACTAATGGTTTTCAAAAAGTATAAATAGCTATTATTATGTTTTTTATTTTCTCATTTTTTGACACTTGGGCGTTTGGTGAGAAGAGTAAAGAGGAGAGAGAAAAGGAGGGAGAAAAGAGAACGGAGAAGAAGAAAGGGGAGGAAGAGGAAGAAGGAATGGATTTAAGCGGCGCCAAAGCTTGATCTTCCCATTCCGCTCAAGAGTGATCCCCAACACAAGATCTACGCTTAGAGGTGACCCGTTATATTCCCTAAACTTTCACCATACCCAAGAAAAACCCTTGATTTGGGTAGTGTTTCTGAGGTCTTGTAGATTCCCTTGAGATGATGAATCTAAGGTTTAATAGATGTTTTATGTGTTGATTTTGAAGGATTTGAAGAAGTGTTTCACGTTGGAGGAGCATTGGTGATTGAGGTGATTTGGGGTTTTTAAAAGAGTTCTAGAGCAAAGAAGGTAAGATGGTTATTCCTTAAATCTAACCTAGATCTAGGTTAGAACCATCTTATGAGACCTTGAATGTGGGAGAATGGGTTTGAAAAGTCCCATTTGATTCCCCAAAGGTGGGGAAGGGTTTTTGGGGAAAAAATTTATTATCCCGCCAAGACCGTGGGCCAAGATCGGTGGGCCAAATGGCCCGCCTGAGGGTACCCACCTGAGAGGACAGGGCCTCGGGGCCAACTAGCGGGCCCTACCGGGGGGGCCCCCCCGGGTATGGATCAAGGGCCAACCTGCCCCTGGTCATGACCGATGGGTCGAGGGGTCGACCCACCGCCGGTCAGACCGAGGTCAGAAGTCCGACCCACCCGAGAGGCCCCCAACGTGATTTTTACATTCGAATGGACCCAAATCGGACGTGCGACCTTCTTTTAGGATTCTAAACATGATTTTGTCATCAAATCTTGTTAGTTTTGACCCCAAAGTGGTGAAATACTAACCTCATTCACTTATGATAGGTTCACCAAAACTTACGCTTCTCAAGATCGATCTCACCCACTGGTGTGAGTCTTTGTACACTAAGGTAAGTGGGAGAGGACGCTTGACTTTATTTTAAGGCTTGTTTGGCATTCATTTAATTGTATCTAGACTAGTCATGTCATCATGCAAATTATTTTAACTTAGCCATCCGCATACTATTATGACTTGTGTGTTGTGTTTATTTTCTCAATGTCAAATGATGATGTGCTTATGTGATGAATATTGACATCATTGTGCATAATGCATTAATAGACTAGATGTCAGAGTCGGCTTGGAACGAGTTAAAGGTGGCCGTGGAATGGGATGGGCACTATGCAATCGTACTATGTCATAAAGGAGCTTTCGGTTTAGGATTTCATTTTCCGAAAATTTTACCTTCGCAACGGGGTTGAGGTGTTAGGTTACCATTTGGGGGGAAGAAAGGATAGGATTGTCGTCATCGGGGATTAGACATACGCCCGATTGGTCATTAGGAATGGAAACCCCTCGTGGAATATTCAAGAGGGTCAATTTACTACTTTTAAATTGTAAAGGGCCCAAAAGACCTTTATTTTCTATCATTTACTTTTATGTTGAGACCCAAAGGGTCGGCATGTTTTACGTTTTTTGAGTACTAAATGGGCCTTCCCCGACAGCCCTAGGGAGCGTATCGCTGATGGATTTCCCAGCAGTTTTGCATGAGTATAGGCAATCGTGGTTGTAGTAGCACTAAACCAAAGACTTAGTAATGTTGTTTAGGTGGATGTGATTTAAAATGAATTGCATAGCACATAGTGCATATGGTTGTGATTGTTGTGTGGACTGTGTGTGGTCCCCCTTTTTCACTTCATCGAAGCTAGTGAGTTCATCCCAGGTGAAACCTCTTTAGATGATTTTGAAAGGTCACCACCGAGGATCAAGGGTCGGGCCCCAAAAAGGAATTTTTCGAGGAGGATTGGTAGGTCCCGAGGACTATGAAAAAGCATTTAATTGCACGTGGGGGGGTTTTGGCCGTGGGACCACAGAAGGACTCTATGTGGTTACTTTTTGATTTTTTTTACGCCCCCTTTTGTGTACTTAATATGTAAACCGTATTCTTTTGTGTAAATATCATGCCTCATGAGCCCACATGTACATAACTATGTATTACAATTTGGGTATCAAGTATATCGGGATATTTATAGGTAAATTAAGTCTTCCAATGAATCTGAACATTTTCTTAGTTGTGTGTATACCGTGGTTAGATATCAGACGATGATCTCGGTTTTTGGGGTTTAAACCCGAGTTAACCCCGCCCCCGGTCCGTTTTCTGTGAACGGGTGTGACAATGGTGATATCGAGCGTGATGCCCTATTCACTCACAAGATACCATTTAGACCCCATAGAATTTATAATAGGAAATGGGTTTGGGGTAAATGTAAAACTTTAAAGAGTTAAAAGCCAAGGAAATAAAGTAATAAAATGGTTGCATTTAGTCATTGATGCATGGCGATATGAGAGAAAACTACTTAGAATAAATAAAAGATTAGTCATTTGATGTTATAACCCATCGAAGTACTAATTTAACAAAATTTCCCAAAAGATAACGACTTTAAAACAAGATTCCAAAAATTTTCATACACAAATACCTGATAAACAATATATATATATATATATATAAATAGCAGCAACAATCATAAATCACAAATGACACCACAACTAGTACAAGCCACCAACAAAAGATACCACCCCACAAGTAAGACCAATTACAGAAAAAAAAAATACAAAGGGATGAGAAAAGAAAGAAATACATAATCAACAACATAGAAACAAATGAGAAGTCGACGACGGGTGAGCTAAGTCCTCAAAGATCATCATCATCGCTCAATAATACTACTCCGCTCACCGAGGTCTAGAGTTAACGCTGAGTCGACGGTCGAGTAGTCAAATCTCGAAGTTCCCCAAATTGACATCCCTCCAAAGTCGGAAAATCTGTCAAATGGCATTGGCCATTGTATCCAAGTCCCGCCTAACGGGGAAAGGGAAACCCTCTAAGATAGCCTGCTCTCTAGGATGCTTTCCTCTCTGAAAGCACTCTCATCTAGTCTCCTTAGCAGCTGATCTTGCCCTTCCTTCGTGGCCCCCATGGTAGTCATCATTCCTCAAAATCAAAGGTACCGCCTCGTGGTGGGGTTCTATGTCAGGGCCCCCGCACCCCTTGTGAAGCCGTGGTCAGCACCTATCGACTCAAGAGGCTCCTCCTCGAGGATATCCTTGTCCACAAAATCCTCCTCACACGAGGAACGTAGTCCTCATCCTCCTCACTAGTCTCCTCCTCCATGGGAACATCCTCCCTATGGGCGCCCCATCCCCGCCCCCCCAAGCCCCCGCCTCCGAGGTACATCCATGAGTGTGTGGAGACCCATCCTCGGGGGTTTTCCCTATCGAACTTGTCTGCTGGAGTCTTCCCCTCCTCACCACTCAAGTCCACCCCAAAGAACACAAAGATCCTAGTGAGGATCCTACCATATGGAAACCCTCCGCCCTGGGAGTGTGAGGTATGGTGGTCCATCGCCTTGAGGATGACGAAGGCAAGCACAAGTGCTCGACCTCCTCTAAGTCCGTGATAAATGCGTAAGGCTAAGAAGGCTGCCATGAAGCCCACTGGTTCCAAAGGACCTCCTCCGGGAGCAAGTTGAACTGACCAAACGGCAAACACACGAACCTCCTAAAATGTCTCGAACGGATGCTCCCTACCGCCACAGATGGTCTCATAGATGGGCCCCGTGTCTCCAAACTCAAGAATGGGTCCACGGGCTTACCCCGGAGGATTGTAGAAATGTCCCACCGAGGAAATGTCTAAGATGCTAGCCGGGTATCCACAAAACTGAATGTCCACCCCTTGACCATACTAGTTATCGTGATACTTCCGATCGGGTACGAGACCTCCAAGTTGCGAGAATCTACGAACCAGTTTGCTCATAGCATGGACGGTCTATGTTGAGGATAGGTCGCCAACCACCCATGATAACCTCCCCAAGCTAAACCTTATGGAAGTCGCCGACTACCACGGTCTTCTCCATCATTACGCACCTTTTCAGAAGGCCCCCAGCTTGGTTGCCGCCTCAATGGGAAGAGTTCTCATCGTAGTCGAAAGGATAAAAGGGGCAGGTCCGGTCGCTTTGTGTGAGGGGTTGAGAACTAGTCCTCGACTTTTCCCTTTTTAAGCGGTTTTTAAACTGAGTGGAAGAGGATGCGGTTCTTTGCCCTTACGAGAAGACATCCCGGTAAGAAAAGAGGAGAAAGAATGGTGAGAAAGGGAAAAAGGGAATAACAAAGTGAATAAATAGATGGGTGAGCAATAAGAGGAAGCCCTAAAACCCAAGTCTTGCAAATAAAAAATGTGACAAGTGAGGAATGCTAGAAAGTCTATGGATGAAATGCATACAAAGGACAAGATAGAAATTTTGGCAAAACAAAATGCGATAAAAGGCATATAAAGCATGGCAAGCAAGGAATGATAAAAAAACCCCAATTCTCAATGTGCAAGGTCAACCTAAGAAAATGAAAAGTCTCACAATAGAGTAAAGCAAGGTCTTACATGTTCATGGATGAATGCCATCATTCTACAATCTAGAATATGCAAAACATCTACTATTATGATATTGAGGTAGAAGGAATCCATAAGTATGAAGGGATGGAAAGAGAATCAAAGAAACCCAACACAAAGAGATGGGATTTCAAGCAAAAGTAATCTTTCCATGATCTCTACAACATTTCAAGTACAAATCAAACATAAGGAATTGCATTTGAGTTGTTTGTTGGGGAGAAAAGGGTGGAGAAAGAAGAAAGCCCCAAATTAGAGAAAATTAGGGCACGGTTGGGTTTTCTCTCAAAAATTGAGAAGTAAATCCTAAAACTAGAAATAAATCACAAAGAAAACATCACATTTTCATGAAATCACTGTTCTATGGAAAGAAACACGGAAAGAAATCAAGATTAAGGACTACACATGGTTTTTACCTCCAAAGTATACGATCTAAGAAGAAAAATGGGGAAGAGACTTATCAAGTAGAGGAGTTGAATTTTCCCCAAAAACCGCCGGATTGTTGAGTGAGATCGCGAGTGGAAGGCCAAGGAGCCTCAAAATCACCTAAGAGAGAAAGGGGAAGGAATAAAAAAAATGAGGAACAGGGCTTAAAAGCCCTGTCAGATTTCCGCCGGGTTGGACTGACGGCCAACCCGGGCCGGCCAAAAGTTGAAAAAAAAAAAAAAAAAAAGGAAGAAAAGGGGGGGTATATTATTATTATTCTTATAATAATATACCTAAAAAAAAAAGGGTGTGGATAGCACCATATGGTCAAAAGGGACCGCTATCCACTTGTTGAAGCACTAGCACCGTATTCGGGATTAATCTATGGCTAGTTGCAAAACCTTCATACACTATAATACCGTATGCTAAGCATATGATTATGTGCCGATATAAATTCTAAGGTGCTTAACCAATGTTGTGTATGGTATTTTTGTGCAAGGATACGATGGTACGATTAGATCCGTAGCAATGCACGAGGTACCTTATGGGTTCTCCCCCGCGGTCGACCATCGAATCCTGGGGAGGTCTCGCCTATGGGGCAAACCCCACTTCCACAACCTCCAGAGACCTTTTGGGGGGCAAAAGGGGACCCACCGTGACTACACTTTGGACCCTCCATCGGTCATTACTGGGATGTTGTACCATAATCCAAAACTAAGGTGCTTTCCAAAAAAAATGCTTCAAAGAAAAAAACATTTATGGCTGCTATACAGAACAACTAGACCTTTCACAAACGGGTCAACCTCCCCGGATACTTACTCCACAGGACCTGCCTGTAGGGTCTAGTACGGGCCACAAGTGGGAGGTACACCCCAAACCTCGCCATTCATGCCCTCTCAGATGTGGTGCCCCTCCATACCCTTACTATCCAAATTTTATGCCCCCAATTACCCACCGACTAAAAATACGCCAAAGGTAGTGGAGTCATTCAAGAGGAACTTCCACCGATTCTGGGGGAAAGTGATCCTCCTGAGCCGGACCAAGGATCCAAGAGCTGGAGAAGATATTTGAGGTGATTGAGTGCATCAAGCACGTAAACTTTTTTAAAGGGTTGCAACTCAACAAGGAGGCCAACTTGGTGGTAAGCCTCCAAGCCCATATTTTTGGGCCCGGGACATCCAACCCACGAAAAAGTCAAGGAGTTGTTCTTGGCCAATCATTATCCACGAAGCTTCGAGACCGCAGGAGACGAATTTATGGCCTTAACTCAAGGAAGTAAGACTATCCTTGAGTATCGCAGCAGCTTGAAAGCTTGTTCCATTTTGCCCCTAGGCAAAAGGAGGACACCAAGAAAAGGTTGTAAGATTTCAAGGGCCTAAAGGCATCCTTTGGGGTTTGTACTTGAGGTCTTAGATTTGACAGCCCCAGGCCGACAGTGTATACAAGACCATGGAAGATAAGGAAGGAAGAACACCCCACACCGGGATTGTGGAAGAGGTAAAACCATTTCCGACATGGGCAACCCTCTAATGCATCATGGGTCTTATAGTTATGGGCCTACATATAGACAACCCTATAGGCCATCCGCTACCCCCTCGATAAAGGTGGTTCGAGCTCTACATCTTTTCGCCAAACACTAGCACGGCACCACAAAGTCCCAAGGCCCCCCCGACCTCCATCTACGGGGGGGTCAAGTGTGGGGGGCCCCACCCCGACATCACAGACCCGTTGTTAACCGCCATTCCTTTAGCCACTATGCTAGAGGTGACCCGGGTTATTCCCAAACTTTCACCATACCCAAGTAAAACTTTGATTTGGGTAGTGTTTCGAGGTCTTGTAGTTTCCCCCTTGAGATGATGAATCTAAGGTTTAATAGATGTTTTATGTGTTGATTTTGAAGGATTTGAAGAAGTGTTTCAGGGTTGGGAGGAGCATTGGTGATTGAGGTGTTTTTGGGTTTTAAAAGAGTTCTAGAGCAAAGAAGGTAAGAGGGTTTTTATTCCTTAAATCTAACCTAGATCTAGGTTAGAACCATCTTATGAGACCTTGAATGTGTGGAGAATGGGTTTGAAAAGTCATTTGATTCCCAAAGGGGGGAAGGGTTTTTGGGAAAAATGGTATTATCCCGCCAAGCCCGGGTGGGCCAAGATGGGGGGCCAAATGGCCCCCGAGGGTACCCCCCCGAGAGGACAGGCCGGGGGCCAACTAGGGGCCCCTACGGGGGCCCCCACGGTTGATCAAGGGCCAACCTGCCCGCTGGTCATGACCGAGGGGGGGAGGGGGTCGACCTCCCCCCGGGCCGGTCAGATTTTTACCCAGAGAGGCCCCAACGTGTTTTTTACATTCGAATCCCAAATCGGACGTATGACCTTTTTTTAGGATTCTAAAATGATTTTGTCATCAAATCTTGTTAGTTTTGACCCCAAAGTGGTGAAATACTAACCTCATTCACTTATGATAGGTTCCCCAAAAACTTACGCTTCAAATGGGGACTCACCGCACTGTGAGTCTTTGTACACTAAGGTAAGGGGAGAGGACGTTTGACTTTATTTTAAGGCTTGTTTGGCATTCATTTAATTGTATCTAGACTACATGTCATCATGCAAATTATGTGTAACTTAGCCATCCGCATACTATTATGACTTGTGTGTTGTGTTTATTTTCTCAATGTCAAATGATGATGTGCTTATGTGATGAATATTGACATCATTGTGCATAATGCTTTAAATAGACTGGGTTTTGGGTGGTTTGGGAAAACGAGTTCATGGGTTGGAATGGGATGCAAGGGGACTATGCAATCGATTGTCATAAAGGAGCATTCGGTTTAGGGTTTATTTTCCTAAACCCCTTTGCAACGGGGTTGAGGTGTTGGGGTTTCCATTTGGGGGGGAAACAAGGATGGGATTGTCCACGTGGGATTGACATACGCCCGATGGTATTAGGACGGGAACCTCGTGGAATATTCAAGAGGGTCAATTTACTACTTTTAAATTGTCGGGGCCCAAAAACCTTTATTTTCTATCATTTACTTTTTTGTTGAGGGGTTGGTCGGATGTTTTACGCTTTTGAGTACTCAGGGGGGCCCTTTCCCCCACAGCCCATGGGGTACCCGGGTGGATTTCCCAAATTTGCACCGAGTAAAAAAAACCCCCTGGTTGTAGTAGCACAAACCAAAGACTTAGTAATGTTGTTTAGGGGGGTGTGTTTTAAAATAAATTTTAAAAAAATTAGTATATGGTTGTGATTGTTGTGTGGACCTGTGTGGTCCTCCTTTCACTTAAAAAAGCTAGTGAGTTCATCCCATGTGCACCTCTTTAGATGATTTTGGGCCCCCACCCGAGGATAAAGGGGGGGGGGCCCCCCACTTTGGAATTTTTCGAGGAGGATTGGTAGGCCCCCGAGGACTATGAACATGCTTTTAATTGCAGTGGGGGGGTTTGGGCCGTGGGACCAAGAAGGACTCATGGGGTTATTTTTTTTTTTTTTTTACACCCCTTTGTGTACTTAATAAAAAAACCCCGATTTTTTGTGTAAATATCATCCATGAGCCCACATGTACATAACTATGTATTACAATTTGGGTATCAAGTATATGGGGATATTTATAGGTAAATTAAGTCTTAAATGAATCTGAACATTTTCTTAGTTGTGTGTACCCGTGGTTAGAAAATGGGACGATGATCTGGGTTTTGGGGTTTAAACCCGGGAGTTAACCCCCCCCGGGGGTCCGTTTTTTCGTGAAGGGGTGTGACAATGGTGATATGATGATGCCCTATTCACTCAAAGATACCATTTAGCCCCCCTAGAATTTATAATAGGAAATGGGTTTGGGGTAAATGTAAAACTTTAAAGAGTTAAAAGCCAAGGAAATAAAGTAATAAAATGGTTGCATTTAGTCAAAGCATGGCGATATGAGAAAAACTACTTAGAATAAATAAAAGATTAGTCATTTGATGTTATAACCCATCGAAAACTAATTTAACAAATTTTCCCAAAAGATAACGACGTTAAAACAAGATTCCAAAAATTTTCATACACAAATACCGATAAACAAATATATATATATATATATATATATAAAAGAACAATCATAAATCACAAATGACACCACAACTAGTACAAGCCCCCAAAAAAAAGATACCCCCCCACAAGTAAGACCAATTACAAAAAAAAACAAAGGGATGAGAAAAGAAAGAAATACATAATCAACAACATAGAAACAAATGAAAAGGGGGGGTGACGAGGGGTGAGCTAAGTCCTCAAAGATCACCCCCCCGCCTAAAAAACTACCCGCTCACCGAGGTCTAGAGTTAAGGGAGTCGACGGTAGTAGTCAAATCTCGAGTTCACCATTGACATCCCTCCAAAGTGGGGAAAAATCGGGAAATGGCTTGGCCATTGTATCCAAGTCCCGCCTAACCCGAGGAAGGAACTCTAAGATACCCTTTCTCTAGGATGCTTTCCCCCCCAAAGCACTCTCATCTAGTCTCCTTAGCAGCTGATCTTGCCCTTCCTTCGGGGCCCCATGGTAGTCTTTTTTTCCCCTCAAAATCAAAGGTACCGCCTCGTGGGTGGGGCTCTATGTCGGGGCCCCCCCCCCCTTGGGAACCCGTGGTCAGCCCCTATCGACTCAAGAGGCTCCTCCTCGAGGATATCCTTGTCCACAAAATCCTCCTCACACGAGGAACGACCTCATCCTC
Organism: Macadamia tetraphylla; assembly: GCA_022985045.1. Lineage (NCBI taxonomy): Eukaryota > Viridiplantae > Streptophyta > Magnoliopsida > Proteales > Proteaceae > Macadamia > Macadamia tetraphylla. The sequence continues at coordinate 41,232,064 of CM040961.1, read as the reverse complement.
CTCACTAGTCTCCTCCTCCATGGGAACATCCTCCCATGGGCGCCCTTCTATCCCCGCCTCCCCAAGCCCCCCCGAGGTACATCCATGAGTGGGGGAGACCCATCCTGAGGTTTTCCCATCGAACTTGTCCGGAGTCTTCCCCCCTCACCACCAAGTCCCCCCCCAAAAAACACAAAGATCCTAGTGAGGATCCTACCATATGGAAACCCTCCGTCCCCGGAGTGTGAGGTAGGGGGCCATCCCCCTTTAGGATGACGAAAAGGCAAAAAAGTGCCTTTCCCCCCCTAAGTCCGATAAATGCGGTAAGAAGGCTGCCATGAAGCCCACGGGTTTCCCAAAAGGGCCTCCCCCGGGAGCAAGTTGAAGGGGCCAAAGGGGCAAACACACGAACCCCCGGGGGAAAATGTCCCGGGAACTGGATCCCCCCAAAAAGGTCTCATAGATGGGTCCCGTGTCTCCAAACTCAAGAATGGGTCCAGGGGGTTCCTCGGGGGATTGTAGAAATGTGCCACCGAGGAAATGTCTAAGATTACCCGGGGATCCAAAAACAATGTCCACCCCTTGACCATACTAGTTATCGGGTTCTCCACGGTACGAGACCTCCAATTTTGGAGAATCTACGAACCGTTGCTCATAGCATGGACGGCTATGTTGAGGATGGGGCCCAACCCAAACCCAAACCTCCCCGGGCAAAACCCCTTTTGGAAGTCGCCGACTACCACGGTTTTTCCCCCTCATTACGCCCCCTTTTTAAAAGGGGCCCCAGTTTGGGGTTTCTCCTCAACAAGGGGGAAAAGTTTCATCGTAGTCGAAAGGATCAATGGGGGGGTCCGGTCGCCTTTGTGAGGGGTTGAGAACTAGTCCTCGACTTTTCCCTTTTTGGAAAGGGGGGTTAAACCTGAGTGGAAGAGGATGCGGTTCTTTGCCCCAGAAGACACCCCCGGTAAGAAAAGAGGAGAAAGAATGGTGAGTAAGGAAAAGGAATAACAAAGTGAATAAATAGATGGGTGAGCAATAAGAGGAAGCCCTAAAACCCAAGTCTTGCAAATAAAAAATGTGACAAGTGAGGAATGCTAGAAAGTCTATGGATAAAAAGGGAAAAGGGACAAGATAGAAATTTTAAAAAAAAAATGCGATAAAAGGATATAAAGCATGGAAAGGGGAATGATAGAAAACCCCAATTCTCAATGTGCAAGGTCAACCTAAGAAAATGAAAAGTCTCACAATAGAGTAAAGCAAGGTCTTACATGTTCATGGATGAATGCCATCATTCTACAATCTAGAATATGCAAAACATCTACTATTATGATATTGAGGTAGAAGGAATCCATAAGTATGAAGGGAGGGAAAGAGAATCAAAGAAACCCAACACAAAGAGATGGGATTTCAAGAAAAAGTAATTTCCATGATCTCTACAACATTTCAAGTACAAATCAAACATAAGGAATTGCATTTGAGTTGTTTGTTGGGGAGAAAAGGGTGGAGAAAGAAGAAAGCCCCAAATTAGAGAAAATTAGGGGGGGGTTTTGGGGTTTTCCCCAAAATTGAGAAGTAAATCCTAAAACTAGAAATAAATCACAAAGAAAACATCACATTTTCATGAAATCACTGTTCTATGGAAAGAAACAGGGAAAGAAATCAAGATTAAGGACTACACAGGGTTTTTTACCCCAAAGTATACGATCTAAAAAAAAAAGGGGGGGAAGAGACTTACTCAAGTAGAGGAGTTGAATCTTCCCAAACCGCCGGATTGTTGAGTGAGACCCGGGGGGGAAAGGGGCCCAAAGGGGCCTCAAAATCACCTAAGAGAGAAAGGGGAAGGAATAAAGAAAATGAGGAAGGGGTTAAAACCCCCGTCAGATTTCCGCCTTGGATGAGGGGGCCCAAACCCCCCCCGCCAAAAATTTTCCAAAAAAAAAAAAAAAAAAAAGGGGAAAAAAAGGGGGGGTATTATTATTATTTTATAATAATATACCTGAAAAAAAAGGTGTGTGGATAGCACCATATGGTCGAGTGGGACCGCCATCCCACTTTTTTAAGCACTAGCACCGATTTTGGGATTAATCTATGGCTAGTTGAAAAAACCCTTCATAACTATAATACCGTATGTTTGGCATATGATTATGTGCCGATATAAATTCTAAGGTGCTTAACCAATGTTGTGTATGGTATGTTCCAGTAAGGATACGATGGACGATTAGATCCGTAGCAATGCACGAGGTCCCTTTAAGGTTCCGCCCCCCGGTCGACCATCGAATCCTGGGGAGGTCTCGCCTATGGGGCAAACCCCCCTTCCACAACCTCCGAGACCTTTGGTCGGGGTGTGGCACAAGGGGACCCAGGGGGCTACACTTTGGACCCTCCATCGGTCATTTTGGGATTTTTCCATAATCCAAAAGAAAAATGCTTTCCAACAACAAATGCTTCAAAGAAAAACATTTATGGCTGCTATACAGAACAACTAGACCTTTCACAAAGGGGGCAACCTCCCCGGATACTTACTCCACGGGGCCTGCCTGTAGGGTCTAGTAGGGGGCCCCAAGTGGGAGGTACCCCCCCAAATTCGCCATTCGCCCTTTTCCGATGTGGTGCCCCTCCATACCCTTACTATCCAAATTTTTTGCTCCCAATTACCCCCCCCTTAATAATACGCCAAAGGTAGTGGAGTCTTCAAGAGGAACTTGCCACCGATTTTTATGGAAAGTGATCCCCCGGAGCCGACCAAGGATCCAAGACCCGGAGAAGATATTTGAGGTGATTGAGTGCATCAAGCACGTAAACTTTTTTGTGGGGTTGCAACTCAACAAGGAGGCCAACTTTGGTGGTAAGCCTCCAAGCCCATATTGTTGGCCGACATCCGAACCCCCCGGGGAACAAAGTCAAGGAGTTGTTCTTGGCCAATCATTATCCACGAAGCTTCAGAGACCGCAAGGAGACAAATTTATGGCCTTAACTCAAGGAAGTAAGACTATCCTTGAGTATCGCTAGCAGCTTGAAAGCTTGTTCCATTTTGCCCCTAGGCAGGGGGAGGACACCAAAAAAAGGGTTTGTAAGATTTCAAGGGCCTAAAGGCATCCATTGGGTTTGTACTTGAGGTCTTAGATTTGACAGACTATGGCCAGACAGTGTATACAAGACCATGGAAGATAAGGAAGGAAGAACCCTCACACCGGGATTGTGGAAGAGGTCAAATCCTTTTCCCGGACATGGGAAACCCCTCAAAGGGCCCATCATGGGTCTTATAGTTATGGGCCTACATATAGACAACCCTATAGGCCATCCGCTACCTCCTCGATCAGGTGGTTCGAGCTCTACATTTTTTTCGCCAAACACTAGCACGGCACCCACAGTCCCAAGGCCGCCCACCTCCATCTACGGGGTCAAGTGCGAGGGCCCCACCCCGCCGACATCACAGATCTGTTGTTTTAACCGCCTTTCCCTTTTAGCCACTATGCTAAGGACCCAGTCGCACCAGCCTTGTCCTCCCCCAAATTTCTCTCAAAAACGACCTCCCTTAACCTGGAGAATCAACCACGGAAGGATGTATGCCCTATCACCGAGGAAGCCGGGGCCCAAGACGGGAGGTGGTAGTAGGTACATTTTAAATTTAAGAAATTCCTTATGTTATCTATTGATGACCTACTGTACTTATATGCATTGTTACACTAGGTGTCCTATCTATATCAGGCATACCAGCCTATGTCTTATTCAATTCAGGAGCTACACATTCATTCGTATCTAAGAGATTTACTGAGAAACTTGGTATGCCACCCAGGACCCTAGATCATGGGATGATTATTAGTATGCCTATGGATAAAGTTACACAATTGAAGGAGGTGTATGGACCTTGCCCAGTGGAAATCAGTGGGAAAAAATTGGATGCACAACTCATTAAGTTCAATATGCGAACTTTTTTTCATCGACATGGATTTTTTCGCCCATCGGGCTAAGGGTGTGTGCTGAAAAATTAATCTGGTGATAGATGATGAAGGAAAAGAATTGGTATATCAAAAGAGAAAAAATGAAACGGAAGAAAGGTCCCCCCCACCCTTCAAGCAAAGTTTTTGGGGGGTGGATTTTCGTGGTTACTTTGGATTGATTTGATAAGGGTTACACCTCTAGAAGAGGTAAAGGTGGTTAAAGAATTTCTCGACGCCTTCCAGATGACCCGATGCTTTTATACCGATAGAGAGTTGGGGGTTTTATAGATTTGGGTTTCCTGGAGCAGCTCCGGTTCAAAGCCCCAACGGGATGGCACTACCCGAATTGAAGGAGTTGCGTATGCGTTTGCAAGAATTGTTGGAAAAGGGGGTTTATTCCCCCAAGTGTTTTCCCTTTGGGGGTGTCCCAAAGATTGTTTGTCAAGAAGAAGGATGGCACCCACGATGTGCATTGATTCCCGGGAATTGAATAAGCTAACCATTAAGAACCGACCCATTGCCATGCATTGATGATTTGTTTGACCAACCGGGGTGCAAGGGTATTTTCAAAGATAGACCTTAGATTAGGCTATTATCACCAAGATAAAGAGAAAATATACCCAAGACAAAGATTCAGACTCAAGATGGTCACTATGAGTTCCTATTGTTATTTTTTGGGGTTAACCAATGCACCGAAACATTCATGGATTTAATGAATCAAGTATTTCACGATGTCCTCGAAAATGGGTAATTTTTTTTATTGATGACATCTTGATCTACTCTAAGATGAAGAGGAGCACACTCAACATTTGAGAATGGTGTTACAGGGGGAAAAGAGAACAACAATTGTTTGCCAAATAAAAAGAAATGTGAATTTTGGTTTGAGCAATTTGGGATTCGGGGACACTAGTTTTTAAAGGGCCCGGGAATCGAGGTGGATCCACAAGGTGAAAGCAGGTAGAACGAAGCCCTAAGAATGTTATGAAATTCAAAGTTTTTGGTTTCGGGTACTACCGGCGCTTCATTGAGAATTTTGCTCAATCCAACACCAATGACTAAATTAACCAAAAGGGTGAAATTGACGGGTAGAGGAATGTGAGAAGAGTTTCTAGGAATTGAAGAAGAGGTTGGTGTCGCCCCTATGTTGACCATTCCTAAAGGCGGGGAATGACAAACACTAACGCTTCAAAGGGTTTGGGTTTTGGGGTTGTGTCCTCATGCAACCCCCAAGGTAATAGTGTATGCATCCCCAACCAAAGGAATATGAGAAGAACTACCCCACTCATGATTTGGGAATTAGCGCAATATCTTGCCCTAAAGATTTGGCTACATTATTTGTATGGGGAGAAGTGCGAGATATACGGGATAAACAAAAGCCTTAAGTACTTTTTCACCCGTAAAGATTTGAACATGAGGCGAGGAGATGGCTTGAGCTCATGAAGGATTATGACCGGACATTCAAGATCATCCGGGGAAGGCTAATGTAGTGGCGTATGTTGAGTCAAGGCGATCAGATCACTCTCACATTTAGCAATACCACCACTGGCAAGAAGCGACGCTAATGGATAAAACCCCTCCTATATGAAGGAGCAACCTTAGAGCTTGAATATAAACCCAAAACCTTAAATGGTTGATCAGACATCAGGGCTCTACGTGCATCCGACTATTAGACAAGAGGTGATAATGAAAAAACCCTTTTGGGGCCCCGAATTGCCCCGGGTGGGAGTTAAGGTTCAAGATCAAACAATAAATGACCCCGATTTTGTTTTAGCCACGAGGGGGCATTATTTTGCCGAGGGGCATTGTGTATGCCCGATGTTTTGGGATATACAAGACAAGATAGTACGGAAGCACACAGCCGAGTACTCACTCCCCCCGAAAGTACAAAGATGTATAAAGACCTTAAACAAAATTATGGTAGCCAAACATGAGAATCACGATAGCCCTGTATGTGGTGACTTGTCTTACATGCCAGAAAGTAAAAGCTGAGAGGCATCGATCTTATGGTACTCTTCAGCCACTCCTAGTACCAGACTAGAAGTGGGATAGGATTACAATAGACTTTGTCACCAGATTACTATACACACCTAAGGAGATGGATGCGATATGGGTGATAGTTGATCGGCTTACTAAGGCTGCTCACTTCATACCCATCAAGACCAAGTTCTCTATGGCCAAATTAGCACAACTTTATATGGATAACATAGTGCGTTTGCATGGAGTGCCAGTAAGCATTGTATCAGATAGGGACCCAAGGTTCACTTCCAGATTTTGGAAAAGCTTCCAGCATGCCTTGGGATCACAATTGAATTTGAGTACTGCGTTCCACCCACAGACCGATGGTCAGTCGGAGCGAACCATACAGACACTAGAAGACATGCTCGTATGCAGCCATGGAAATGTGTGGTAGTTGGGAAGATTATATCCCCTTATGGAGTTTGCCTATAACAACATTTACCAAGCTACAATTGGGATGGTTCAGATGAGGCATTATATGGTAGGAAGTGCAGACTCTCGATTGGGATGAGGTAGGCCGAATGTTAGGACCTGAAATAAATGATGACTTGTGACAAGGTCGGTGTTATTCGAGAGCGGATTAAAGTAGCTTAGTCTCGTCAAAAGAGCTATGCAGACAACCGCAGGAAAGACATTGAATTTCAGCCAGGAGAAAAGGTGTTTCTCATGATCTCTCCTACAAAAGGGTTGCAAAGATTTCATAGAAAGGGGAAGTTGAGCCCGAGATACATTGGCCCATTTGAGATCATAGCTCGGGTTGGCTCAGTAGCCTACATGCTTGCTCTGCCACCTTCACTCGGGAATGTTCATAATGTATTCCATATATCCATGTAAGGGATACGCCCATGATCCATCTCATGTATTACCCGTGGAACCGAATATCTAGAAGGGATATGCCCTATACAAAAAGGGCCAAAAAATCTTGGACCAAAAGGTGAAAACCCTTAAAACCCCCTTATTTCCTTTGTAAAGATGCGATGGGCTAATCATTCACTTGAAGAAGCATCTTGGGAGAAAGAGGATGAAATCCAACCCAAAACCCTCATCTTTTCAAAAACTAGGTATCCCAATTTCGAGGATGAAATTTTCAAAAGGGGGGGATAAATGTGATACCCTATTTTTTAAAACCCCGGTCTAATTACACGGTTGACCCGATTTAACTATAAAACTAAACCCAAAGAGGGTTAAGGCGGTTCTTATACCATGATGGCAAGGGTAACTTTGAACAGGGTTGGTCGGACAAGTCCGGGCAGAAGTATGTACCCAAGCCGTACATGCACATATCATAAGGTCATGCAGGATAAAGAAGGTAGTGTATCCTAAAGCGTATACGTATAATAGCCCTTTATGTCAAAAGTGAGATTCATGCCGAGAGTCGAATTCCATCAAAATCTCACTTGTTGACCAATTTCGCCCTCGTGGGCGATCAGGGGGGTGCACCCCCACCCCGAAAGGGACCCACCCATGTGTTACTAATGGTTTTAAAAAAGTATAAATAGCTATTATTATTTTTTTTATTTTCTCATTTATGACACTGGGCATTTGGTGAGAAGAGTAAAGGGGAGAGAAAAAGGGGGGAGAAAAGAGAACGGAGAAGAAGAAACAAAGGAAAGGG
>CM040961.1:41206404-41224413 GCA_022985045.1 Macadamia tetraphylla | reverse complement strand
AATTTATGCAAGTAAGGGTGAAAGATGTCGTTCATAGTGGCACGGAAGGTCGAGGGGGGATTCGTGAGGCAAAAGGCATCACACAAAACTCATAGTGCCCGTTATGAGCACGGAATCTGTTTTGTGAGTGTCCTCCTTACGCACCTAATCTAATGGTAGCGGGCGGAGATCCAACTTAGAAAAAATTCTGCGTCATGGAGTTCATCTAACGGTTTCAACCGTAGGGATTGGGAAGCGATCCTTGATGGTCATGGCGTTGAGGCTCTGTAATCCAGCATAAAACGCCAAATGCCGCCCTTTTTTTAACCAATAACATTAGCGGAGAATGGACTAATCTTGGGTCGGATTATATTGTCTCGTAACATCTCGGTGACCAATCTCTCAATTTCCGTCTTTTGGATATGGGGATAATGATAGGGTCAAACATTCACGGGCCGAGCATCAGGGTGAAGGTGGATCGGCGTGATCGTGGGCTCGGGTGGCAGCAGTCTTGTGGAGTTGCAAAAGCAGGAGAATTCATCCGAGTGGCGAAGACCATCATCAACAATCGGTGAGGCACCTTGTAAGCCCGATTGGACATCCAATGATAGAGAGCCACAAGACCATCGGTGGCAACCGACGACAAACATGATGTAACTATAATTGTCTTTGAAGCGGTGAGGAGATTCCTGGGCGAATTGGGGTGCCCTGTCGAGAAGTGCCAATTGTCATCTTTTGCAATCGAACACAACGGTCCCAATTGAGAAAGCCATTGTACCGAGGATCAAATCGGCGCGAATAAGGGTAATACAAAGGCATCAATGGTGATAGCATGCGTAGGGAGCATGACGGTCGGGTTATAAATGACTCGTTGCTCGAAAGCGTCGTCATTACCCACCGGGGCGTGCATAGGTGAGGTAACCTCAACCGTAAGTCCAGATGCTCATGAGCGCTCTTGAATAAAGTTATGCTGTTTCGCCATCGATAAGGACTAAATGGGGGCGCCGCCAATGGAGCCGTTGAGCGTAAGGTAGTGGGAGAGGCATGACCAGCTAGGGCATGATACAAGATCTCGGTGAGAGAGTTGGAATCGGAGAATCCATAGGAAAAGCAACCGAGGTTGATTTATCCGCAGAGTATCCTCAAGGTGTAAATCGCCTTCTCAAGTTCGATGAAAAAACGGCGGGTCTTGCAATAGTGACGAAGCTTTTCATCCATTGTTATGAGGCCTTTTTCCCGGCATTGTTGCATCTCGCCGGTGATAGTCTCCTGATGGAAATGCATGGTGGAGTAGCCGATTCAGTGGTTGGTGGAGTAGGTAATAAGGAAAAGTGGGCCCACTAAGCCAGTTGGATGGGAGGCGGATCATATGCTGTCTGCGAGATGATTTAAATTGGTCTTCTTGGGTGAAGCCGTTAATTTATTTATTCAAAATTTTACATCTTTTTGTTTTCCTATTTTAAGGGAAATTTCCCAAAATTTTTCAGATTTTATTAACCTATTTTATCTCCTTTATTTAGGAGGAGTTTCAAATCATGGATATGTATCCCACATATCTCCTTTTTTGTATTTTTATCTTCCACATATCTCATTTTTTATCTGTCTCTTTATATTATAGTAATCCGACTCATTAACCTTCTACAAAAAAAAAAAATCCGACTCATTAACCCATCTCCTCTCATTTACATTCCAAGATAAGAATTGACAATGAGTGATCTAATTCATCTTTAAGAAGATTTTGCATACCTTTAGTCAATTCTTCTCTCAAATTTCTTATGTTTCATTGTAGATGATCTTCACCCACAAAGACAATGATCAGCACTCATTCAAACACGCACATGATCCGCTACTCCATTGGAAATTTTTGGTTACTAACAAGATTGAAATCGAAGAAAATGACGAAAAACAATACTCCAATTACTAAAAAGGTTTGAAATTAAAGAAAAACGAGAGAGAGAGACGTGGAGGATACTACTCCATTTGAAAATTTTGGAGATAAAATTGAAAAAAATATATATTTACTTATATATATATATATATAGATAACTAATGAAAATCGGTAATGGCTTATCTTAAGAGATTGTTTTTCTAATGTTCAATTCCCAAATTTTAATTCCAATTAAAGTGGGATAAATGAGGAGATGGGTTAATGAGTCGGATTTTTTTTTTTTTTTTGATAGAAGGTTAATGAGTCAGATTACTATAATATAAAGAGATGTGGAAGATAAATAAGGAGATATGTGGAAGATAAAAAAAAAAAAAAAAAATGAGATAATTGTGATATAAAATCTGAATAATTTGGAATTCCTTAAAACAGAAAACAAAAAAGATGTAAAATTTTGAATAAATAAATTAATGAGCGTTACCTCGTAGGAAGTTGGACACATGGCATCTTCAACTTGAAGACTAGTTTAAATCATCCTTTCGTACAAACAGATGATCCAAGCTATGATAGTCGACGTGTCTCTAGGAATTTAGCCTCCGGAGACTAGCTAAACCCGGCATGAGCCATGGAAGATGGTTGAAGGCCATCACCTCCATTCGATATCGAACGCAATCCATAGATAAAGCGGTTGATCAAAAATGCGGTGAGATGTTGGTGATGCGGTTGGCGAGGTCTCGAAATGGCTCTAATAATCAACCACCGTAGAGGTGCGGACAAGTTTGGCGGGGCTCCTAGAATCTTCAAGTCGGAGGGGCCAAAGCGAACCTCCATAGCACAGTGAACCGCGACCAGATGGGAACGTGCGTTCGAAATAGCCTGGAACCATTGCAAAGGCGGGGCCATCCATATGAAAGGAGGAAATCGTAATCGTTGATCGTGCAGGTACTATGCTAATAAAAAAATGATCGGGCTTGAGTGACCACCCAACCGGATCGATTCCTTCAAATCAAGGACAATCCAGGGATCGAGCGGGTATGAATGGTTGTAGACGAAGCACTTGAGAAGAACCGGTGAAAAGCAATTGGGGCGGGGTTGGCGGCGGAAAATGGAGTGCTGTTCGATCTGCCATCCATAGCGGACGCAGAATCAATTCGGAGAAGGACTTATGTTGCTTGTCCATAGCGGTATGGATGGAGTCCAGACGTTCGCCGTAAGTGGATGAGGACGTCTGAAGGGCTTTAACGGCCTCGTCCGATTTGTTGGGCGAGTGTTCTCACCATGGCAAACGAAATCAATGAAAGCACCAATGATACGTCTTTGCAAGAAGAAATAGCCACTCGAGGTGGAACTACCTAGAAGAAGAAGAAGAAGAATTAGGAGATAAGTTATTCATATTCATTTCAATGCCTAACCATCCCTTTCTATGGATAAAATCGTATGCAATTCCAATCTCGTGCAATATTGTGTAATACCCCCTACAAAATCCGACACCTGACAATGATAACATGAACGGCCCAAATGAAGAGGGAGAAGTGGATGCTACTCAGACTGATTTATGTCCGATTAAACCAGATCGAACCAAAATGATGATAACCCAACCCAATCTACAAAGGGGTATTTTAAAATCGTGAAACCCTAAAAATTACTATCCTATTCTCTTCTTCTTCTTCTTCACTATCATGTTATCTCTCTTCTTCTTCGTCACTCCCTTTAACTTCTGAGTGTAACAATACCACAAACAACAAGAACAACAACCATCAGAGCCCTTGCCGAGCAGCAACGTTGAGTATTTGAGCGGGAAGGGTTTTCTCGCAACCGATGGTACCTCCTCGCCTTTGAACCTTGATGCTTAGGCGGTGGTAGTGCTAGTAGGGCGCGGTGGTGGCGCGTCCCGTGATCAATTGTGTTAACGCCGCAGCCAAATTTGGAAGATTTGAAATATTACAGAGAGAAAATTAACACAAAAAGATATGAAGAGAGACATTAAATACTCTATTCAAGGTGAAAATTGGAAAATAAAAGGTTTACCGTAGTCGTAACAAGGAACAATATAGAGAATTCATGATTTCTCGGTTATAAAAACAGCTTGAGGTGAAAACAAAAGTCCGATCACATATTTACATGATAATTCGGTCTCACTTTTTCTCTTTTTCATTTTTCTTTTTTCCTTCTTAGAAAAAGATCCTTTCATTGAACGGGTGATGCTCCCAAAATCACAAGATAAGCGACTTCAAGAGGGGAGGTTGAGGTCAAGATCAAGGAGTCCCTAGGAGAACTGTGGGGTCGTGACTGAAATTAACAACGGAAGAGGAGTCGAATCGCCTGGGCCCCACCCCCCTATGACGCACTGAAAGTCGGTAGCAACGGTGATTGCTCAACCTCGGATGGTGATGGTCCATGTTCATGTTCATGTTCATGTTCAAGTTCAAGTTCAAGTTCATATTAATGGGCATGTTCTCCGACCCATTAAGAGTCCAAGAAGAAAAAGGGTGCGTTGTCAAAAACCCCAACATGGACCACGCGCCGTCGCATTAGCAAATCGTTCACTATTTCAAGAATAGTGGAGAAGAAGAAGAAGAAGAGAAGCGGAGAGTAATTTTTAGGGTTTCACAATTTCAAAATACCCCTCTGGGTTGGGTTGGGCCATCATTATTTCGGTTGATTTGATTTAATCAAATTAAAACCGGTCTAAGTAACATTTACTTCTCTCTCTTCATCTAGGCTGTCCATACCAGCATCGCCAGGTGCTGACCTCTGCAAGGGGTATTGCACAGTATTGCACGAGATTGAAATTACAAACGATTTTTATCCCCGTTTATACACTTGTGATCAAGGATTAAAGTATCGGTATCGGTCGCTGTATCGGTCGGCCAAAATTAAGATACGTATCGGAAGGTATCGTATCGTATCGGAGATACACTAAGATACGCTAAAGATACACATATAAATGGATAGGAAACATTTTTTTAAACACTTTTGCATAAAGAATTTGTTAAAAAAAAACCATTGATAACATGTATTATGCATAAACACTAAATTGAGGGTATCGTACTAAGAATTCAAGGTCTGTAGTTGTCCCATAAATGTAAAATCCTTGTTCTCAACCTTGATTTCCACTTTAGTTAGAGAGAAATATGGTGGAACTTTGGAACAAAACCCTTCAAAAATCTTTTTTTTTCGAAAAATTACCCATATTGGCCATTATATGATCGTAAGGCCGATACTGATCGATATCGCCGATCGATATCGATCTCAACATCGTACCGATATATATATATATATATCGATACTCACCGATACGTCGATATATACCGATACGCACCGATCGATATATACCGATACTCATCGACACGCACAATACATACCGAAACGTATATTTTACCTCAATTTTATATTTTTATAGAGTCGTATCGAGGCATGTCATATCGTGATCGATGTGTATTAGTGGTGTATTGATGCATATCGGTATGTATTGTAGGATATATATCGATTGAAATGATTTAAAAATTCAATGTATCGTATCGGTGTGTATCGTATCGGCCGACTAAATTTAAGATACGTATCGGAGGGTATCGTATCGGTATCGGAGATACTTAAAACCATGGACTGAACCTTTTGAATTGATGTGTGATGCTTTGGATTTTGCCATAGGAGCAGTTTTAGGTCAAAGGATTAATAAGTTGCCCACTGTCATTTATTATGCTAGTAGGACCTTAAATGATGCACAACTCAATTATACAACCACGAAAAGAATTTTTAGTGTTGTGTTTGCATTAGAAAAGTTTCGATCTTACTTAGTTGGTTCACATGTGGTGGTGTATCTTGATCATTACGCCTCGGATACCTAGTTCGAAGAAGGATGCCAAAGCCCGTCTCATTAGGTGGGTTTTACTTTTACAAGAGTTTGATGTAGAAATTAGGGATAAGAAAGGAGTTGAAAACCTAGTTGCAGACCATTTATCCGGCTTCCCAATTCCTTAAGCTGATTCTCCGATCAAAGAACTTTCCGGATGAACAATTATTTGCAATGTCCAAGTGAACCATGGTTTCTTGACATTGTCAACTTCTTAGTTTCAAGTGCGACTCGGATCACTACTCCACCAAGATAAGTATAGGTTTCATTCCCAAGTTAAGCACTTTTTCTGGAATGATCCTTATTTGTTTAAGATATGTCCGGATCGATTATCCGACGATGTGTTCTGATCATGAGCAACATTCCATTCTCTCTTTGTCATGATCATGCATGTGGTGGACACTTTGGACCTAAGAAGACGCGCAAAGGTTCTCCAATGCGGATTTTATTGGCCCACTTTTTAGAGATGCTTTTGATTTTTGCAAGGCTTGCCCGCACTTTTGGTCGGATCAATAAAGGAACATGATGCCCCTCAACCCTATTTTGGTAGTTGAGATCTTTGATGTATGGGGCATCGATTTTATGGGACCATTCCCTAATTCTTTTGGGAATTTGTACATACTTTTGGCCGTTGATTATGTTTCTAAATTGATAGAGGCCATACCTTGTAAATCTAATGACCACAAAGTGGTGGTCCAGTTTCTCAAAGAGAACATTTTTTCCCACTTTGGTGCACCACGTGCAATAATTAGTGATAGGGGTACTCATTTTTGTAATCGACCTTTTGAGGCCCTAATAAAAAAGTATGGGATCACCCATAAGTTATCTACCCCTTATCACCCCCAAACTAGTGGCCAAGTGGAGGTGTCTAATAGGCAGATCAAACAAATTTTGAGAAAACTATTAATCCCAACCGTGGATTGGTCCCTTAGGCTCATTGATGCCTTGTGGGCCCATCGGACTGCATTCAAGACTGACCTTGGCCAGTCTCCCTAGCGTTTGGTGTATGGGAAAGCTTGTCACTTACCAGTTGAGTTAGAGCATAAGGCCTTTTGGGCCATCAAGAAGCTTAACTTTGATTTGTCTGATGCGGGAATTCATCGTAGGCTCCAACTATCTGAGTTGGAGGAACTTAGGAATGATGCCTATGAAAGTTCTAGGATTTACAAGGAAAAGACCAAAGCTTTCCATGATAAACACATTCTGCGTAAATCTTTTACAATTGGTGATAAGGTCTTATTGTACAACTCTCGATTGCATCTTTTTCCTGGTAAGCTTAGATCCCGATGGGATGGCCCATTTATTGTTCATAATGTATATCCCCATGGGGCTGTGGAGATGTGGAGATTTTGAATCCAGGAACAGGGGTAATTTCAAGGTTAATGGTCGATTTGAAACCGTTCCGAGTTTCCTACTACTAGTAGTGAAGAGGTCATGTATCTCCATGAACCTCTTTACACGATGACTAATTTTAATCGGTATGACCCCTTGCATTGTCTTTGCTTTTAATTTTTTCATGCATTGAGGACATTGCATGACTTAAGTGTGGGGAGGAAACCAGTTTTGTTTTTTTTTTCACTTTGTTTTGTTTGTTTTTCTTTTATTTTGAGCTTGCTAAGGATGAAATCCTACTTTGGCTTTTGGCTAATGATCGACCATTCGGATGCTTGATGTATGAAAATAAAAGTTTTGACGAAGGTACCCATTTTGAGCGATAAAACCCTGTTGAGAAGAAAGAAACAAGCATGTGTCTTGAGATGGGACTTTCTTTTGAAAAATAAGAGACCCTGTTTATGGTGATGGACCATATGTAAGTCGTGGGTTCCTTGTACTTTTGATTTGGAGTTGAGACTTTTTTTTAATTTGGCATGGGTTGACAAATGCACAATTTTAAATGAAATGTGAAATGTGGTATAAAGAAGAATAAGAGTTGATTCCTTGGAACTAGGCAGGCATTGGCCTCGAGGCGTGGTGTCTTGATCGAAATTCCTTAGGAGGAAACTTCAAGTAACTCTAGCATCACTCTTTGTGGACATATGCAAAAAGCGAAGCTACATAGTAACTTGGTGTTCGTGTTTGCTCCACCATGTCATTCGGCCAAAAGTAGTGGAGTAGAATAGAGTTTATTAAGCAGAAAAAAAAAGAGAAAAAAAAATGTGCAAATGTCATTATTGCTTGGTAACATGTTTGGTCAAAAACACTCCAACGCCTTAGTCATTGGTTCTCTATTTCTTCACAAGTGGTTTTACCTTAAGATAAGGATGTTTTGGAAGAGATGAGGTGAGTTCCAAATTAAGAAATATGCTAGTGCCTGGAATTGATAAAGGGTAATAAAAGTTCAAGTGTAGGGGTCCCTTGTAAGAGAAATTATCTTTGCTCCGGATCGGTATGAACCTTACCTTTAGCCAAAGTTGGGATTTGTTTATTCTGAATTTTGGGTGTATATTCACTGCAAACACCCACGAGACACAACTCATCCACTAGGGGTGACCTAGGGGTTTGAAGGCTTGTTGCACATGCTAAGTGCAACCGTGATTCCTACGAAAGTGAGTTAGGTTTTTTTTTTGTTTTTATTCTTTTCTTTTTGTTTTGCTCGAGGATTAGCAAAGTCTAAGTGTGGGGGAATTCTGATGAGCACATTTATGTGTGAAATCTAGGGTAGTAAAACATGCATTTTACATATTTAGAATGGAGCTACCTTGGGTTTTACTCTCTTTTTGCAGGTTTTATATTTTCAAGGCCTTAAGGACTATCGGGCTCTATATCTTCAATTTTACACGTAAAGATGTCCTATTTTTTTCCATGGTTACGAAGAGGACGAAATTCTGAGCAAGATGGACGTGTTCAATTAAAAGTACACATTCGTTTGGTCACCCGTACAAATGATTATTCTTTTCGGGTCAGAAAAAGAATAATGGATCAGAACTGAACCGAGATGCAGAACCAGCTTTTTTGCAATTGTCCCAAAGATACAAGGAATACTCCAAATACCAACAATGATCGATGGACCACATCCTTAATTGATTGAAGATTCATTTTTGGTAACAACAACTACCTAGTGTAGTTGGTGAGCTATGGTGTACAAAATTCCCTTGCTCACCAAGAGGTCTCAAGTTCGAATCTCATGGTTGTTTTTTAGAAATTTTGTTGAAGATTTCGCTTTTCACTCGCTTAAAGCACTAAGGGCATGGAGGGATTTCCACATCAAATTAGAAGCAAGGAAAATCGTGGAAGCAAGAAGAGAAAAAAATAAAAAAGGAAAGGAAAATCGTGGAAGCAAGAAGAGAAAAAAAAAAAAGGAAAGAAAAAAGGAAAAATAGAGATTGTCCAAATCTTCTCTCTCCACATCATCACCAAAGATTGTCCAAATCACACAAAGCAAGAAGAAAATCGTCCCTAGGAGAGAGAAAAAGAAGAAAAATAAATTAGAAAAAAAAAAGGAAAGAAAATAAGCAAAAAAATTATAGGAAATTTTTCCAAATTTATTTCTCCTCTCTCCTCCATCTTAGTACTTTTGGACTCAAAAGATCTCACAATCAATTGTGGGTTTTTCCTTTTAGGAAAGCGAAATTTGTTACCCTACCTCCCCATTCCCTATAAATACAACTCATGTAAGAGGAGGAGAGATAATTCATTCTTCTTCTAGTTTTTTTTAGTTGCTCTCTCTCTCCCTCTCTCTCTTTAGTTTTAGTTCTTCTTTATTTTTGCTTTAATCACTTTTGTAATAGTTTTTTTATGTCAATTAATGCAAGCACTCTTTTATTCTTATTCAATTTTTTTTTTGTTTATGATTTATGCAATTGAGTTGTAATTTTTTAAGTTATAGTTCTAGGCTTAGATCTAGGTGACAAGATCACGAGCCGTGGAGCAATTGTTTTTCAAGTTCAAGCATTGATTCAAGTAAGTAGGCTCATTCAGTAGTCTTCTCTCCCCCCTCTCATTCCCTCTTTTGACTACCTTTTATTTCTTAATTTAGGATTTTTATTTTCAGTCGTTACATTATTGTTATCCCTTTCCCCCAAGGTTCATGGCTAGTGTATGTGTTGGCTTTGCCCCTCCTAGCCATAGAACCATCCATTTATTGTTTTTATTTTAACTGTCTCCCTTTCCCTAAAGCCAAGTAGAGTAACCCTTGTAAGAGTGACTCTCTGGTTAAGTAGGGAAGCTCATATTATGATGCATCCCTCGGGCTAAGTAGAGAAACCTACTTGTGAGTCTTTCTCTAGCTTTATTCCCTTTCTTTTACTTTATTTTTATTTCAGCATTTTTTTTCCTTTATTTATTTATTTATTTTTTAATTGTGTGGGTTGTTTATTTTCAGTTATTTATTTATTTAATTTTAATTGCATGGCTTGCATCTTTAAATTCTTAGATGACGAATGGTTAGGACGTTATTTTAGATACATATGTTTAGGACGGTAATTAGAATTAGATCACAACCATTAATCGGTTCACTTTCGCATTATTAAAAGAAATAAAAAATAAAGTGGCTGCTCTCCCTGTGTTCGACCCGTAGCTACACTGATCCGTACGCTTGCGGTTACATTTTAAATCTCAAACACTAGGTTCTAAAAAAGGAAGGGTGCAAATCCACTTTTGAAGGATAAACCAAGGAATTTGTTTTTTTTGTATCGCAGTCACCACAGTTGTCGAATCCGACTCAATCCAAAGACCTTTGACATTCATATTTTGAGAGAGTGTGATTCCTTCCAGGACCGCTTCAAATTCTGCTTCATAGGTCTTCTTGATACCCAGGAATGTACTAAAGGAGTTACAAACGCGCCCCTCACTATCTCTGGCGATGCCCCCTGCCCTTACTCTACCTGGGTTGCCCAGAGAGCTTCCATCCACATTTATTTTGATTCAATTTATCGGAGGTTTACACCAATGCACTTTAAGAGGAGGCGTATCCTTTTGGTTTTCTACAGATAGACCCAATTTCCTGCAGCAAATTAAATCAGGAGTTGATTTAATCTCACCCTTGGAGCGGCCTACACAGAGACAAATTTCTGTCGAATATATTCATAGGAGTAGTTCACATTCCTAGTTGTGCCCTCATATCGTCTTCTGTTACGTTCCCACTAGATATGGGCAGTTATAATAGTAAACCCCATCAGCCAAGGAGACTTCAGATTGATAGATCTCACTTTCCTCTTCCACCACATCATCAAACATGTCACTGAGTTGTGATCTGCCCAGCGGACACCAAAGCAATTTGTAAAAATCTCCCAAATGGCCATCGCATATTGGCAGTGTAGAAAAATATGGTTGGTGCTTTCTTCTGCCTAGTTGCAGAGAGAACATCAAGACACCATTTGGACTCCTTTCTTTCTTGTAATCTCATCCGTGGGGAGCCTCTCATGGGCAAGACGCCATCCCAGAGTAGAGTATTTGGGAGGGAGACCCTTATGCCAAATCAAGGAATTCCAGCTCACTTTTGGTGATTTTCTTCTTATACTTTCCCAAGCAGAAGCGGTAGAGAAAGATCCCAGCAGAGTCAGTTGCCAAATGCATATGTCCTCTACTTGATACGTGGGGATTTTAACCTCTTTAATTGCTTTAAAAATAGACCATAGTAGGTTTGAGTTCATGTCTGGAAGGGTCCATTTGTCATTTCGAATAAAATCAACTACTTTGGCATCAGAGTCCAGGAGAGAGATATCCACATCCTGAATCTCGTCCATGATGGCCTTGGGTCCCCACCACTTATCTTTCCAGAATCTTGCTAGGCCCCCATTACCAATGATCCACCTTTCATTTAGATCCACAAACTCCCACACCTTTTGGATGCCCAAGGCGATAGAGGAGTGCCTGCAACCCATATTAAAAGCTCCATTTTTCTTGACAAATCTTGCCTTAAGAAAAGAACGGGCGGCATGCTTCCCATACTTGAAGCGCAATACCATCTTACTGAGCATAGCCATATTTGTATCTCTAAGTCTTCTAATCCCCAAGCCCCCTTCCTCCTTTGGCTTGCAAACAAAGTCCCATCTGACCGTGATTGCTTTAGAAGAATCCACCTCGCCAGTCCAAATAAAGTTTCTCATCCATCTCTCCATTGTTTCAAGGAGAGATGATGGCCACCAATAAACAGCAAAGCTATGATTTGGAATGGCAGAGACAATCGATCGAACCAATCCTACCCTTCCTGTCATTGACAGAAGCTTTCCTTTCCAACCAGCTAAACGGCCTTTAACTCGGTCCATCACAGGCATCAGTGCCTCCTTCTTTACCCTTCCCTTAAAAATTTTCACACCAAGATAGCAAGTAGGGAACCTACAAATAGGAATTTTCAGGGTCTCAGAGATTGTTTGTCTACGATCAGGAGCAACTTTACCCAGAAAAAGCTTGCTCTTCTCAAGATTGATACATTGCCCAGAGAATTATTGGTAATTCTTTAGAAAGTCTTTCAGATTGCGAACATACCTCAGATTAGCATTCGAGAAGATGAAAATGTCATCTGCAAAAAGAATATGCCCTGGAGTAGGAGTGCCTCTAGGGCCCTAGATTGACTGTATCATCTTGCTCTGGACCAATCTCGACAAGCCTCTTGACAAAACTTCTTCTGCTATGATGAAGAGCATGGGAGAAATAGGGTCTCCATGTCTCAGACCTCTCTCCACACCAAAAAAACCTTGTGGATCTCCGTTAACCAGGATAGATATTTTTGTAGATGACAAGATTTGATGGAGACGTTTAATCCAGATCTCAGAAAATCCAAAGCGCCACATTACTTGGAATAGGAAGCTCTAAGAGATGGTGTCATATGCTTTACTGATATCTATTTTCAGACCCAGGCCACCCCCTCTTGTAGAAGAAAACATCAAGTTTGCTAGTTCTGAAGCAACAGAGATATTGTCATGGATCATCTTACCCTTTTGAAAAGCCCCCTGTTATTCTGAAATAAGTCTGGGAAGGAGAGGTTCAAGACGAAGGGCCATCACTTTTGAGATTATTTTGCAGAAAAAATTGCCCATACACAGCGGGCGGAATTTATTAAGAGTCTTCGCTCCTTCCATCTTGGGAATCAAAACTAAAAAATTAGTATTGACTCCAGGGGGCATACAATTTTTGCTAAAGAAAAATCTCACAGCATTGCGGACCTCTCTATCCACTATGCTCCAACGTCTCCTAAAGAAAGCACCAGAAAAACCATCAGGGCCAGGCGAACTGTCTGGATCCAACTCCCACATTGCTGTTCTAATTTCTACATCACCTGGGAGCGAATCGAGCCAAAAATTATCAATTTCCTGGAGAGTTTTTGGAATAATTTCCAAGAGATCTAAATGGTCTACCGTTGGAATAGACCTGTGGAAGTTATCATAAAAGTCAACAATATATTCCCCCAATTGAGGCTGCTCTTCCACATAGGATCCGTCAATCTTCTTTAAAGCTCTGATTGTATTTCTATTTCTTCTCATTTTTGCAGATAAATGGAAGAATTTTGAATTTCTATCTCCATATTTCATCCACCTAATTCTCGCCTTCTCAGCCCATAGCTCCTCATGATTTTCTAGAGCCTTGGCTAGACCCGTTTTAGCATCTGCCTCCAGTGCAAACTAATTGCTGTTTCGCCTCCTCCAGAGCTTGTTCAAAGTTTGGAAATGAAAATTCCGCCCAACAGCTAAGGACTCCTTTGAGGCGCTTTAGCTTCAGCATAAGAGCAAGGATCGGCGAGTCTGAGACCCATTCCACCCACGATTCTGCCACAACCTGCTCAAAGTCACCATGATCTATCCAAAACTGATGGAATCGGAAGGGGCAATTATAAGGACCCTGGCTGGTATTGGAGGTCAGCACCAAAGGAGTGTGGTTAGATGCTATCCGCGGAAGGACTAGCTGAGAGCAATCTTGAAAGCAAGTGATCCATTCTTCATTGCAGAAGCTTCTGTCCAAACAACGCATACATTCCCCCTATGTCGATTATTGGACCAGGTAAATTTTCTGCCTGTTGAAGGTATCTGAGACATAAAACATGCATCTACCATGGCCCTATACTCTACAGCTAAGCCCAAACTGAAACTTCCAGGACCACGCTTTTCATAAGAGTATAGGGTCGCATTAAAGTCTCCTATAATCGCCCAGGGGGTGGGGGACTGAGGGGAATAATGCATTAAGTCCAACCATAGCATTCTTCTATCCACTCTGAAGCAGCTCGCATGAATAAATGAAACCTGAATCTGTTGTAGGCCCCAATTCATGGCTATCATCACGTGTTGCTCAAACTCAGAGATAGCCATAGGAGTATTTAAATTTCTCCCCCACAAAATCCATACATTTGAATTTCTATCACCACAGTTATTATAAATGAAATCAGAATGAAATCCCAATTTGTTAAAGAATAAGCTTGGAAAGTCACTTACATTCACCATCGGCTCCACGAGACACAGAAGATCAGGGTTCTTCTGCCTCACTAAGTCGCTCAAGGCTCTCTTTCCAATCGCCTTCTTGATACCTCTTGTAATATCCCGCTTCTTAAACCCGGTCTGATTTTGCAGTTGAACCGGTTTAACCATGCAGGAACCGAGCCAGAGGATATTAGAGCGGGTTCCTTATGGGCTATGATGGCACGGTGACCTTAACACCGGCTGGCCCGACAAGTCCGAGCGTGCCGGAAGAGACGGAGTGCCCAAACCATGTACGTGCACCTACATAAGGCTATTACGGATAGAGCAGTATTGTATCCGTATTTTAAGGTTATATCGTAGGCTACAATGTATGCAGGGTGGGGTTTGAGCGAGGTCGGGGCCGGTCAAAATCCCAAGTTTTGACTCTGTGGGTATGCGGTGGGTACCCCACCCATGTGACCATCCATCACTATTCACTTAAGTAGGAATAGTATATAAAGCTTTATGACTTCTTTTCTTTCCATTTATTACCCGCGTTTGGTGAGAAAAGTAAAGAGGAAGAGAAAAGGAAAGGGAAGAAGAAAGGAAGAGGAAGAAAGGAGGATCTCAGTTCTTGAAGCTCGATCTTGCCATTCGGTCGGAGAGTAATCTTCAACTCGAGATCTAGTTGGAGGTAAGAAAAGTTGGGTTTTATGAACATTCACCATACCCACGCTTTAAACCCTTGATTCGAGTATGGTTTCTCAAGATCTTGTAAACACCCTTTGAAATGTTGAATCTAAGGTTTTATGGATGATTTATGTTGATCTTGAAGGATTTGAAGAGATATTGACAAGGTAGAAGGAGCATTGTGAGTTGGAAGTGTTTTTGAAGGGTTTGAAGTCATTTTTGAGCAAAGAAGGTAAGATGGTTCCTCACTTGAATCTAACTTAAATCTAAGCTAGAACCATCCTATAGGACTCTAAAGGTGTGAAGAATGGGTTGAGAAAAGCCCTATTTGGGTCCCCAAGGAATGGGGAAATTGAGAAGAAAGCGGGGTTTTCCCAAAACGGTGGTAGGACCGGTGGGTAGACCACCCACGAGACACCCACGAGAGGGCGAAGGGTTCGGCCAAACCGGTGAGTGGACCGGGGTCCTACAGGGTCCATACCGCCGGTCCAAACAGTGGTAGGACCGGTGGGTAGACACCACCGTGGCACCCACTGTGGCCCCGAGGGTGATCCGGGGGTCCGATTGAGCCCAAATCGGACGTGTGACCTTCTTTCGACGTTCTAAACACGATTTTGAAGTCGGATTTCATTAATTTTGATTCTAAAATGGTGAAGTACTAACCCCGCTCAATTATGTTAGGTTCACCAAATCATACCCGATTCGCTCCGGATCTCGCCCGTACCGAACGAGACTTCGTGTACGCTACAAGTAAGTGGAGAGAGGACGTTTGGCCTTGTTTCAGGGCATTTGTTTGGCATTCATATAACCATATCTAATTTAGTCATGTCATCATGAATATACTATATAGATTAGTCATTCCTCACATTGATGTGCATTTATGCTATGTTTACTTTTCAAATGCAAATTGAATGTGTTGTTATATGTTGAATGTGTACATCATGTTGCATAATGCCTTGATAGACTAGATGCCGTGGTCGGCTTGGAAACGAATGCATTGGTGGCCCGTGGTATGGGACACGGAGGCACTATCGATCTTGTAATATAGAGCATCGTATTAGGATTCTCACCATCCGTACTCGACCCTTCCCAACAGGGTTGAGGTGTTGGGTTGCCATTTGGGGAAGCAGGGTCGCTGGTTGTCGGACCTTGGCGGTTAGGCATTACGCCCGAGTCGTGTAGGACAGCCGCAACCCGTGGTATTTCAAGAGGGCCAATCGTCGCTTTTAAATTCTGGAGTCAAGACTTGTCATTTAATTTATTTACATTTCGTTGAGAGCGGTGGGCGGCATTGTCTTTATTTTTCCGAGTACTCACGGTGGGCCTTCTCCAAAGCCCTATGGGCGTATCGGGAGGGAGTTCGGCTCGTGCCGGAGTATACGCGCCTTGTGGTTGTAGTAGCACTAAAACCAAAGACTTAGTAATGTTGATTAGGTGTCGTGATTTAAAATGACTTGCATGGCATGTAGTGCATATGATGTGTTGTGATGTGTGGACTGTGTGTGTGGTCCACCTCTCTACTTCTTGAGCTAGTGAGCTCATTCCACGTGTACACCCCTTTTAGATGATTTTGCGGTCGGGCATCGAGGAGCATGGGGTGGGTCCCAATCGAGTTTCTGAGGAGGACTGGTGGACCCTGATGAGTTTGAGCACGGCGTGGGCTGGCGTGTGAGAGTTGTCTTTGCAGACGAGTTCGAGGCCGAGTGAGCTCCGACCTTGAGATCGAGCCAGTGTGTACTCGATGTTTTGATAAATTCTGTATAAAATTGATATTCAACCTTTATTCTTTTTGTGTATATATATCATGCCTTCGGGCCCAAATGTATATAATTATGGTATCGCCGTTTGGGTATCAGGTATATGGGAATTATTACAGGTAAAACTTAGTCTTCCGCTGATTGATGAGTTGATGTTAGTGTGTGTATCTGTGGTGGAATCAGGTGTCGATGATCTGGCGAGTTTGGGTTAACGGTGTTAACTCGGTCACCGCTCGGTTCAGTCTTGAACGGGGTGTGACACCTCTAATGTTCCAGAAGAGGATTTTCATAAAGTCACTTCTTGGAGGCAGCTTGACGGTCAGACGTTGAGGTCTGCCCCGATTATGCGACACCTTTCTCCTTCCTCCTTTTATCTGCCTCTGCCTGGCAGATGGCTTGGTCAATTGCTGCGACCTCTTGGTGTTGTATAACCACCCTACCACTCATAACCTGAATTTCAGAAACTTTTGAGATGATGTGGTCATGGCTGCCCCACTCTTTTCCTAGTCCATCCTTGCCTGCTTTAGTAAGCACCTCCACGAGAAACAACATATGTTGTTTGGTTTTTACATGGACGAAGTGTACGAGGAACCGACATGCTCTCTGCAATAACTATCAACCCTTGGGTATTAGTCTCTGCATCGCCCTCGGAGGATTCCTCCCTATGCTTAGAATCACGCTCGGACAAGGAATTGTCATGGCCCGATGGGTCTGACCCATGACAATTGTTACCCAGCAGGTTTTCAATAGTGTTTTGAAAATTCAAATTTCCTTGGACGTGATCTGTGAGGAGTAAAATTTCCAATTAACTAAGACCTGTTTTGTTGCCATTCCCATTTAATTCAGTCAAAGAATCCTCCCTCAACTGTAAATCACGATCTATATGGTATGTTTCCATAAAAAGAGGATTGGATCTCTCTCTTTCCATCGGTAAGTTTCTACCGCTGCTATGATCGCTGGTCTCCTCAACGGTTTTCCGATCTGCTATGGCCTTCCTCACTATCATCTTCCTCTTCTTTCACCTCTTCATTCCTCTGTGCAGCCCCCATTTTGATTTTGCATTCGACAGTAGAGTGTCCCAATTTCTTGCAAAAATTACATCTCTTTATTTCATCTTCGTATGTAATGCACTGCGTGAACCAAAACAAAATATCCTTGCCTGGCTGCTTCCGCTCCACCTGAATTTCCTCAAGGCGGCTACTTTTTACGTCAATCTTCATAAGAACTCGGGCGTAGTTTCCCATCGATCCAGTCATTGTGCGATGATCAATCGCCATGGGTCTACCTGAGGCCTTAGCCATAGATAGCAAAATTCGCTCGTGCCAATACTCCATTGGAAGACCAGGGTATCGAATCCACACCAACTTGGTCTGGATTTGGTCCTCATTAATGTTGAATTCTGGGCGCCATCTTTGAAAACGAATGGTTTGTCCTCGCACCTTGACCGAGCCTCTCTTCCACATGGACGTCATATCCCATTCTAGTTCAAATCGAAATAGAATGTATCCTTTGCCTAAG
>CM040961.1:41074853-41206304 GCA_022985045.1 Macadamia tetraphylla | reverse complement strand
TGAAATCCCTCCATGCCCTTAGTGCTTTAAGCGAGTGGCGAAATCTTCAACAAAATTCTCTAAAAAAACAACCATGAGATTGAACTTGAGACCTCTTGGTGAGCAAGGAATTTTGTACACCATAGCTCACCAACTACACTAGGTAGTTGTTGTTACCAAAAATGAATCTTCAATCAATTAAGGATGTGGTCCATCGATCATTGTTGGTATTTGGAGTATTCCTTGTATCTTTGGGACAATTGCAAAAAGCGTTGCATCTCGGTTGATTCGATCCATTATTCTTTTCGACCGAAAGAATAATCATTTTCTGGTGACCAAGCGAATGTGTACTTTTAATTGAACACGTCCATCTTGCTCGAATTTCGTCCTCTTGTAACCATGGAAAAAAATAGGACATCTTACGTGTAAAATTGAAGATATAGAGCCGATAGTCCTTAAGGCCTTGAAAATATAAAACACCAAAAAGAGAGTAAAACCAAGGTAGCTCCATTCTAAATATGTAAAATGCATGTTTTACTACCCTAGATTTCACACATAAATGTGCTCATCAGAATTCCCCACACTTAGACTTTGCTAATCCTCGAGCAAAACAAAAGAAAAGAATAAAAACAAAAAAAACCTAACTCACTTTAAGAGGAATCACGGTTGCACTTAGCATGTGCAACAAGCCTTCAAACCCTAGGTCACCCCTAGTGGATGAGTTGTGTCTAGTGGGTGTTTGCGTGAATATACACCCAAAATTCAGAATAAACAAATCCCAACTTTGGCTAAAGGTAAGGTTCATACCGATCCGGAGCAAAGATAATTTCTCTTACAAGGGACCCTACACTTGAACTTTTATTACCCTTTATCAATTCCGGCACTAGCATATTTCTTAATTTGGAACTCACCTCATCTCTTCCAAAACATCCTTATCTTAAGGTAAAACCACTTGTGAAGAAATAGAGAACCAATGACTAAAGGCGTTGGAGTGTTTTTGACCAAACATGTTACCAAGCAATAATGACATTTGCACATTTTTTTCTCTTTTTTTTGCTTAATAAACTCTATTCTACTCCACTACTTTTGGCACGAATGACATGGTGGAGCAAACACAGACACCAAGTTACTATGTAGCCGCTTTTGCATATGTCCACAAAACAGTGATGCTAGAGTTACTTGAAGTTTCCTCTAAGGAATTTCGATCAAGACACCACGCTTCTGAGCGCAATACCTGTCTAGTTCAAGGAATCAACTCTTATTCTTCTTTATACCACATTTCACATTTCATTTAAAATTGTGCATTTGTCAACCCATGCCAAATTAAAAAAAAGTCTCAACTCCAAATCAAAAGTACAAGGAACCCACAGACTTACATATGGTCCATCACCATAAAAGCGGGTCTCTTATTTTTCAAAGAAAGTCCCATCTCAAGACACATGCTTGTTTCTTTCTTCTCAACGAGGGTTTTATACGTTCAAAATGGGTACCTTCGTCAAAACTTTTATTTTCATACATCAAGCATCCGAATGGTCTGATCATTAGCCAAAAGCCAAAGTAGGATTTCATCCTTAGCAAGCTCAAAAATAAAAAGAAAAACAAACAAAACAAAGTGAAAAAAAAAAAACAAAAACTGGTTTCCCTTCCCCACACTTAAGTCATGCAATGTCCTCAATGCATGAAAAAAATTAAAAGCAAAGACAATGCAAGGGGGTCATACCTGATTAAAATTAGTCATCAGTGTAAAGAGGTTCATGGAGATACATGACCTCTTCACTACTAGTAGTAGGAAACTCGAGGAACGGTTTCAAATGCTGACCATTAACCTTCGAAATTACCCCTGTTCCTGGATTCAAAATCTCCACATCTCCACAGCCCCATGGGGATATACATTATGAACAATAAATGGGCCATCCCATCGGGATCTAAGCTTACCAGGAAAAAGATGCAATCGAGAGTTGTACAATAAGACCTTATCACCAATTGTAAAAAGATTTACTTGAGAATGTGTTTATCATGGAAAGCTTTGGTCTTTTCCTTGTAAATCCTAGAACTTTCATAGGCATCATTCCTAAGTTCCTCCAACTCAGATAGTTGGAGCCTACGATGAATTCCCGCATCAGACAAATCAAAGTTAAGCTTCTTGATGGCCCAAAAGGCCTTATGCTCTAACTCAAGCGGTAAGTGACAAGCTTTCCCATACACCAAGCGCTAGGAGACTGGCCAAGGTCAGTCTTGAATGCGTCGATGGGCCCACAAGGCATCAATGAGCCTAAGGGACCAATCCTTACGTTGGGATTAGATTTTCTCCAAAATTTGTTTGATCGCCTATTAGACACCTCCACTTGGCCACTAGTTTGGGGGTGATAAGGGGTAGATAACTTATGGGTGATCCCATACTTTTTATTAGGGCCTCAAAAGGTCGATTACAAAAATGAGTACCCCTATCACTAATTATTGCACGTGGTGCACCAAAGTGGGAAAAATGTTCTCTTTGAAACTGGACCACCACTTTGTGGTCATTAGATTTACAAGGTATGGCCTCTATCAATTTAGAAACATAATCAACGGCCAAAAGTATGTACAAATTCCCAAAGAATTAGGGAATGGTCCCATAAAATCGATGCCCCATACATCAAAGATCTCAACTACCAAAATAGGGTTGAGGGGCATCATGTTCCTTTATTGATCTGACCAAAAGCTGGCGGCGAGGCAAGCCTTGCAAAAATCAAAAGCATCTCTAAAAAGTGGGCCAATAAAATCCGCATTGGAGAACAACTGCGGCGGTCTTCTTAGGTCCAAAGTGTCCACCACATGCATGATCATGACAAAAGAGAATGGAATGTTGCTCATGATCGAGGAACACATCGTCGGATAATCGATCCGGACATATCTTAAACAAATAAGGATCATTCGAGAAAAAGTGCTTAACTTGGGAATGAAACCTATACTTATCTTGGGTGGAGTAGTGATCCGAATTGCTTTGAAACTAAGAAGTTGACAATGTCGAAAACCATGGTTATTTGGACATTGCAAATAATTATTCATCTGGAAAGTTCTGATTTGGAGAATCAGTTAAGGAATTGGGAAGCCGGGATAAATGGTGCGCAACTAGGTTTTCAACTCCTTTCTTATCCCTAATTTCTACATCAAACTCTTGTAAAAGTAAAACCCACCTAATGAGGCGAGCTTTGGCATCCTTCTTACGAACTAGGTATCGAGGCGGAATGATCGATATCACCACCACATGTGAACCAACTAAGTAAAATGAAACTTTTCTAATGCAAACACATGACTAAAAATTCTTTTTCGTTGGTTGTATAATTGAGTTATGCATCATTTAAGGTCCTACTAGCATAATAAATGACGATGGGCAACTTATTAATCCTTTGACCTAAAAGCTGCTCCTATGGCAAAATCAAAGCATCACACATCAATTCAAAAGGTTGGGTCCATGGTTTTAAGTATCTCGATACATCGATACCCTCCGTCGTATCTTAAATTTAGTTAATCACGATACACCGATCTGATACATTGAATTTTTTAAATCATTTCGATCGATATATATCCTACAATACATACGATATGCATCAATACACCACTAATACACATCGATACGATATGACATGCCTCGATCGACTCTATAAAAATATAAAATTGAGGTAAAATATCGTTTCGGTATGTATTGAGTGCGTGTCGGTGAGTATCGGTATATATCGATCGGTGCGTTCGGTATATATCGCCGTATCGGTGAGTATCGATATATATATATATATATCGGTGCGTGTCGGTGATATCGTCGTATCGGGTATCGTCACGTATCGGCTCTGATCATATAATGGCCAATATGGGTAATTTTCAGAAAAAAAAAGATTTTTGAAGGGTTTTGTTCCAAAGTTCTTGTCGACATATTTCTCTCTAACTAAAGTGGAAATCAAGGTTGAGAACAAGGATTTTACATTTATGGGACAACTACGGACCTTGAATTCTTAGTACGATACCCTCAATTTAGTGTTTATGCATAATACATGTTATCAATGGTTTTTTTAACAAATTCTTTATGCAAAAGTGTTTAAAAATGTTTCCTATCCATTTATATGTGTATCTTTAGCGTATCTTAGTGTATCTCCGATACGATCGATACCTTCGATCGTATCTTAATTTTGGCCGACCGATCTGCGACCGTCGATACTTTAATCCTTGATCACAAGTGTATAAGCGGGGATAAAAATGTTTGTAATTTCAATCTCGTGCAATCTTGTGCAATACCCTTGCGAGGTCGGCACTGCGATCTTTGGTATGGGACCCTAGATGAAGAGAGAGAAGTAAATGTTACTTAGACCGGTTTTAATTTGATTAAATCAAATCAACCGAAATAATGATGGCCCAACCCAACCCAGAGGGGTATTTTGAAATTGTGAAACCCTAAAAATTACTCTCCGCTTCTCTTCTTCTTCTTCTTCTCACTATTCTTGAAATAGTGAGCGATTTGCTAATCTGACGGTGGCGGTGCCGATTGGGGATTTCTGACAACGCACCCTTTTCTTCTTGGACTCGTTAAATGCGGTGGAGAACATGCCCATTAATATGAACTTGAACTTGAACTTGAACATGAACATGAACATGAACATGGACCATCACCATCTGAGGTTGAACAGTCACCGTTGCTACCGACTTTCAGGCTGCGTTTTCTGGGGCAGGAGGTGGGGCCCAGAGCGATTCCGACTCCTCTTCCGTTGTTAATTTCAGTCACGACCCCACAGTTCTCCTAGGGGACTCCTTGATCTTGACCTCAACCTCCCCCTCTGCTGGAAGTCGCTTAATACTGTGATTTTGGGAGCATCACCCGTTCAGTCGAGTGATCTTTTTTCTAAGAAGGAAAAAAGAAAAAATGAAAAAGAGAGAAAAGGCTGAGACCGGAATTATCATGTAAATATGTGATCGGGACTTTTGTTTTCACCTCAAGCTGTTTTTTATAACTGAGAAATCATGAATTTCTCTATATTGTTCCTTGTTACAGCTACGGTAAACCTTTTATTTTCCAATTTTCACCTTGAATAGAGTATTTAATGTTCTCTCTTCATATCTTTTTGTGTTAATTTTCTTCTCTGTAATATTTCAAATCTTCCAAATTTGGCTGCCGGCGTTAACACAATTGATCACGGGACCAGCGCCACCACAGGCGCCACTACACTACCACCGCGATGAGATCAAGGTTCAAAGGCGAGGAGGTACCATCGGTCTGGAAAACCCTTCGGCTCAAATACTCAACGTTGCTGCTCTGGCAAGGGCTCTGATGGTTGTTGTTCTTGTTGTTTGTGGTATTGTTACACTCAGAAGTTAAAGGGAGTGACGAAGAAGAAGAGAGATAACATGATAGTGAAGAAGAAGAAGAAGAGAATAGGATAGTAATTTTTAGGGTTTCACGATTTTAAAATACCCCTTTGTAGATTGGGTTGGGTTATCATCATTTTGGTTCGATCTGGTTTAATCGGACATAAATCAGTCTGAGTAGCATCCACTTCTCCCTCTTCATTTGGGCCGTTCATGTTATCATTGTCAGGTGTCGGATTTTGCAGGGGGTATTACACAATATTGCACGAGATTGGAATTGCATACGATTTTTATCCATAGAAAGGGATGGTTAGGCATTGAAATGAATATGAATAACTTATCTCCCTAATTCTTCTTCTTCTTCTTCTAGGTAGTTCCACCCTCGAAGTGGCTATTTCTTCTTGCAAAGACTGTATCATTGGTGCTTTCATTGATTTCGTTTGCCATGGTGAGAACACTCGCCTCCCAACGATTCGGAGGCCGTTAAAGCCCTTGAGCGTCCTCATCCACTTACTGACGTCTGGACTCCATCCATACCGCTATGGACAAGCAACATAAGTCCTTCTCGAATTGATTCTGCGTCGGCGCTATGGATGGCGGTGAGCAGCACTCCATATACTCATGACCCTGCCTCCCCAATTGCTTTTCGATCGGTTCTTCTCAAGCTGCCGTCTACAACCATTCATACCGCTCTGTATGCTGGATTGTCCTTGATTTGAAGAATCGATCCGGTTGGGTGGTCACTCAAGGCGATCATTTTTTTTATTAGCATAGTACTCAGACGATCAACGATTCTGATTTCCTCCTTTCATATGGATGGCCTGCCTTGCAATGGTTCGATGGCTATTCGAGCAGCACGGTTCCCATCTGGTCGTTCACTCGTGCTATGGAGGTTAGCTTTGGTCCCTCGACTTGAAGACCCTAGGCACGGCCAAACTTGTCGAGACCTCTACGGTGGTTGATTATTAGAGCCATTTGAGACCACGGCCAACCGCATCACCAACATCTCACCGTCATTTTTGATCAACTGCTTTATCTATGGATTGCGTTCCGATATCAGAATGGAGGTGATGGCCTTCCAACCATCTTCCATGGCTCATGCCGTGGGTTTAGCTAGTCTCCAGGAGGCTAAATTCCTAGAGACACGTCGCACTACTGTGCGCTTGGATCATCTGCTTGTACGAGCAGATGATTTAAACTAGTCTTACAAGTTGAAGATGCCATGTGTCCAACTTCCTTACGGAGGTAACGTTCTGTTAATTTATTTATTCAAAATTTTACATCTTTTTTTGTTTTCTGTTTTTAAGGAATTCCAAATTATTCAGATTTTATATCACAATTATCTCATTTTTTTTTTTTATCTTCCACATATCTCCTTATTTATCTTCCACATCTCTTTATATTATAGTAATCTGACTCATTAACCTTCTATCAAAAAAAAAAAAAAAATCCGACTCATTAACCCATCTCCCCTCATTTATCCCACTTTAATTGGAATTAGAATTGGAATTGAACATTAGAAAAACAATCTCTTAAGATAAGCCATTACCGATTTTCATTAGTTATCTATATATATATATATATAAGTAAATATATATTTTTTTCAATTTTATCTCCAAAATTTTCAAATGGAGTAGTATCCTCCACACGTGTCTCTCTCTCGTTTTTCTTTAATTTCAAACCTTTTTAGTAATTGGAGTATTGTTTTTCGTCATTTTCTTGATTTCAATCTTGTTAGTAACCAAAATTTCCAATGGAGTAGCGGATCGTATGCGTGTTTGAATGAGTCTTGATCATTGTCTTTGTGGGTGAAGATCATCTACAATGAAACATAAGAAATTTGAGAGAAGAATTGACTAAAGGTATGCAAAATCTTCTTAAAGATGAATTAGATCACTCATTGTCAATTCTTATCTTGGAATGTAAATGAGAGGAGATGGGTTAATGAGTCGGATTTTTTTTTTTTGTAGAAGGTTAATGAGTCGGATTACTATAATATAAAGAGACAGATAAAAAATGAGATATGTGGAAGATAAAAATACAAAAAAGGAGATATGTGGGATACATATCCATGATTTGAAACTCCTCCTAAATAAAGGAGATAAAATAGGTTAATAAAATCTGAATAATTTGGAATTCCTTAAAAATAGGAAAAACAAAAAAGATGTAAAATTTTGAATAAATAAATTAACGGCTTCACCCGCAAGACCAATTTAAATCATCTGCTCGTACGAGCATATGATCCGCTCTCCCATCCAACTGGCTTGCGTGGGCCCACTTTTCCCTTATTACCTACTCCACCAACCACTGAATCGGCTACTCCACCATGCATTTCCATCAGGAGACTATCACAGCAGAGATGCAACAATCTGGGAAAAAAGGCCTCTGTTACAAGCTGCGATGAAAAGCTTGGTCACTATTGCAAGACCCGCGTTTTCTTCTTTGGAACTTGAAGGCGGACACCTTGGAGGATACCTTGCGGATAAATCAACCTCGGTTGCTTTTCCTATGGATTCTCGGTTCCCAAATCTCTCACCGAGATCTTGTATCATGCCCTAGCTGGTCATGCCTCTCCCACTACCTTACCTCCGGCTCCATTGGCGGCGCCCCATTTAGTCCTTATCGATGGCGAAACAGCATAACTTTATTGATGGCGTCTTCTGAGCATCTGGGACTTACGGTTGAGGTTACCTCACCTATGCACGTCTGGTGGGTAATGGCGATCGCCTTTCGAACAGCGAGTCATTTATAACGACCGTCATGCTCCCTCGCATGCTATCACCATTGATGCCTTTGTATTACCCTTATTGGCGTCGATTTGATCCTCGGGTACAATGGCTTTCTCAATTGGGACCGGTTGTGTTCGATTGCGGCAAGATGACAATTGCGTTACCTCGACAAGGCACCCCAATTACGCTCGAGGAATCTCCTCACCTTGAGCACAATTATAGTTACATCATGTTTGTCGTCTGGTTGCCACCGATGGTCTTGTGGCTCTCTATCAATTGGATGTCCAATCGGGCTTACAAGGTGCCTCACCGATTGTTGTGATGGTCTTCGCTCACTTACGGATGAATTCTCCTCTGTTTTGCAACTCCACAAGACTTGCGCCCAGGCCACGATCACGCGATCCACCTTCACCCGGATGCTCGGCTGTGAATGTTTGACCCTATCATTATCCCCATATCCAAAAGGCGGAAATTGAGAGATTGGTCCTTTGAGATGTTCGAGACAATATAATCCGACCAGTACTAGTCCATTCTAAATCGCTAATGTTATTGGTTAAAAAAGGACGGCATTTGGCGTTTTTGCGTGGATTCTGAGCCCTCAACGCCATGACCATCAGGGCCTTCCCAATCCCTACGGTTGTGGTATTAGATGAACTCCATGGCCTGAAATTTTTTCTAAGTTGGATCTCCCTCGGCTACCATTAGATTAGGGTGCGTAAGGAGGACACTCACAACACATTCGAGGCTCATACGGGCACTATGAGTTTTGTGTGATGCCTTTTGCCTCACGAATGCCCCTCGACCTTCCAGGCCACTATGAGCGACATCTTTCACCCTTACTTGCATAAATTTGTCCTCGTCTTCTTGACGATTTACTTGTCTCTGATCCAACTTGGTGGCTCATCTCTCCCATTTAAAGGCTGTTCTCTGAGACCATTCAACAACAGTCTGTTAGATCAAACACCAAGAAACACGAATAAAGAGACAATAGATCCGTGCGACACAAAGATTTAACGAGGTTCACACACGGGTGGTGTGCTCGTCCTCGAGCGAAGAAGATGATTCACTATGCGAAGAAGGATTACACCCTAGCGGCGGCGAGGAAGAACTAGCCACGAAACCCTAACCGTGAAAACCCTAGAATACAATGACTCTCAACAAGCAACGTTACATCGTATATATATCGCCAAATAGCGGTTCGACCCATCGGTCGCGGTCGATCGGTCGAACCATACGAATCCGGTCGATCGGTCGAACCATACCAAACCCTCTGCTTCCATCACAGATCTCGAAAAATTCCCATTCGGTCGCCACCAAAATATGTCGGATCGGGTCAATCTTCAAAGCAAGGAATTGAGACAGACTTAACAAATCTCCACCTTGGCTTGAATTCTCCTCCAAGATAAACAAATAGCTAATATCTTCATCTTCTCCAATAGCCCTCCAAAGGGCTGAACTCAAACATGACAAACACCAAGTAAGTTCAAGCAATGCTCGAACTTACCAACACATAAAAGCTTAGTCAACATATCAGTGGATTGTCTTGATACCAATCTTCAACACTTGGATATTACCTTGAGCAATTATCTCTTTTATGAAATGATACGAACATCAATGTGCTTTGTCCTCTCATGATACATTGAATCTTTAGTCAAGTGAATAGCACTCTGGCTATCACAATGGACAACGATCACCCCATGATCCATCTTGAGTTCTCCCAACAAACCTCTAAGCCAAATAGCTTCTTTAATTGCCTCGATCACTGCCATATATTACCTCGATTGGTAGATAATGCATTTGTAGCTTGTAAAGTAGCTTTCAACTAACCGTACTTCCTCAAGAGTAAATACATAGCTGTGAGTGACCTTCTCTTGTCAAGATCACTGCATAATCTGAATCAACATAACCGGATAAACTATCACCATTTCTCCCAAACTCCAAACACACACGAGGTCCCTTTCAAGTACCTAAGTATCCACTTCACTTTGCTTCCCAATGAGCTTTACGGACATGACAAATATCTCTCACCACCTGACGCTTGTGAAATGTCGGGCGAGTGCAAACCATAGCATACATAGCAGACCAATGCACTAGAGTATGGAACACGTGACATGTACTCCACCTCTTCATCTTCTTAGATGATAGAGCGATTGAAAGTCTAAAATGAGATGCAAGAGGAGTAATTCTGGTTTGGCATCTTTCATGCCAAAAGCGATTCAATACCTTCTCGGTGTACTTTTGTTGAGATAGCCAGCTTCCCTTTTCTATCCCTCTTGATCTCCATACCAAGGATCTTCCTTCTGCCCCAAATCTTTCATCTCAAATTCAGAACTTAATTGTTCCTTCAACCTATTGACCTCATTCCTATCTTTTGCTGCAATCAACATATCATCAACATAAAGCAACAAATATATGAATGACCCATCGAGAGGTTTACGAAATAAACACAAGATCATATTGACACCTAGAGTATCCAAAACTAGCCATAACTGAATCAAACCTTTTATACCCTTTCTAGGAAGTTTTTAAACCATATAGGGACTTCTTTAACAAGCATACATGGTCCTCCTTATCTTCAATAACAAACCCTTGAGGTTGATGCATATAAATCTGTTCTTCTAGTTCACCATGCAAGAATCTTGTTTTCACATCAAGTTGCTCCAACTCCAAATCATGCATAGCAACTAAAGCAAGTAGGACACGAATAGAACTATGCTTAACAACAGGTGAAAAACATCATTAAAATCAATTCCTTGTACCTTGTAGCCCTTTGCAACCAAGCGTGCCTTGTACCTAGCATCTTCAACACGAGGCGATTCCTTCTTCTTGAAGACCCATTTGCAACCAACAATTTTCTTCCTGTTCTTGGCTTCACAAGCTCCCAAGTCTGATTTTTATGAAGAGATTCAATCTCCTCATTCATGGCAATCAACCATTTTGTAGAATCAATTGAAGCAACGACTTGAGAATATATTCTTGAGCTCACTATTTTCAATTGTATACGCAGAGACAATGCATAACAACAAATTCAGCATGCCCATACTTTTGTGGTTGTCTAATATTCCTCCTTGGTCTATCCTTGGCAATCTTTCTGCTCTTCTTCTTGATTCTCTTGAGCATCATCTCCTTGATAAAAGTAGGCAAGCTGGACTAAAGTAGATTGTGCTTTGTTTGAAGATGAACCACCAATTTCAAACTCCACCTTCTCTCTAGATTTTCTTGACCTTCATCGTAATGAATAGGGACTTCTTTCCTAGGATGCAACATAGCGATTCATCAAAAGTAACATCTCTGCTAATAAGAAATTTTGGAGACTTTGGATCAGAACACCACAACTGTATCCTTTCACTCGGATCCATACCCAAGAAAAATGCATTTCTTAGCCCTAGGTTCCAACTTCCTTCATTTACATGTGCATAAACGGGACATCCAAATACTTTTAAATTTGAGTAGTCTGCGAGTTTACTGACCAAACTATTACAGAGTCTTGCACTCAATAGGCTGTGCAAGGAGATCGATTCACCAACAAGGTTCTTGTGTTAAGCTTACGCTTGAACTCCTTGCCCAATCCGCATTTGATAACATACACCTCGCCTTTTCTAACAAGGTTCTATTCATACGCTCTGCCACTCCATTCTGCTGGGGTGTTTTAACAACTGTATGGTGTCTTGCAATACCTTTATTTTTGCAGAACTCATTAAAGTCACCTTCACAAAACTCTAGGCCATTATCGGTTCTCAACCTTTTAATTTGTTTCGATGCGCTTCTCAAGCAAATTCTTCCTTGTTTGAAAGTGACAAATACTTCATTTTGTGCTTCAAGAAATAGACCCAAACTTTCCTAGAAATCGTCAATGAAAGTAAGCAAGTATCTTGCACCAGCCCCTTTGAGGCAACCTGGAGGGCCCCCATAGGTCTGAATGAATGTAGTCCAAAGTTCCCTTGGTCCTGTGAATAGCAGTACTGAAACTAACTCTTTTCTGCTTCCCAAACACACAATGCTCACAGAACTCCATTGCTCCTGTACTCTGACCACACAACAAGCCCCTTTTACTTAATGATGCCATCGCTCTTTCACTCATATGGCCTAACCTCATGTGCCATAAATTTGTAACATCTGATTCAGACATAGATGATGAAGCTGCTAGAACCAGTGGTAGTAACCCAACACATACAACGCCAACCTTGATTCCTTTCATCAATAAGAGAACTCCTTGCTGACCTTCATGACTCCACCTTCATTGTATACTTGCACCCATTTGAATCAAGAGTGCCTAAAGCGATGAGATTCTTCTTCAAATCGAGGACATGCGACATTGGACAAGGTTACGACAATGCCATCATACATCTTGATATTGATCGTTCCCATTCCAATAGTCTTACAGAAGCATTATTTCCCATCAACACAACTCCACCTCGAACTGATTAGTATGTGGAGAACCATTCCGATTGGGACACATATGGTAGGAACAACGAGTCAAGAATCCATTCATCTGTGATCTAACTTTATCATCGGTCACCAAAAGCATATCGGACTCACTCTCATCTTGACAATACTAACCTCGAGAATCATCTCTTTTACGTTGATTTTGAGCACCACCACATATACCTTATTTAAAAGCTTATAGCATTCAGATTTAATATGCCCCTTCTTCTTACAGTAATTGCAGGTTAAATTCTTGTACTTAGATTTTGATCTAGCCTTCTTTTTGTCACCATATGAACCCCTTTCATTCGTTCTCCCTCTAGCTACCAAACCAACACCATCAGATTTATTGGTAGTTGTCAACTCATCATCAATCTTCTGCTTGCTTTGATTCGTTTGACATCCTCAATAGAGATTGTCTCTCTACCATAAATCATGGTATCCCTAAAGTGCTTATAAGATGGAGGCAGAGAACATAACAATAATAGGGCCAAATCTTCATCGTCTATTTTAACATCTATCCTTTTCAAATCAGTAACAATAGAATTGAACTCAGATATATGGGATTTAATAGAAGTACCTTCGCCCATATGAAGGGTATCTGATTGTTGCTTCAATCTCAACCTATTGGTGAGGATTTGGTGAGGTAGAGGTTCTCTAACTTCACCCATAACTCTGCAGCCGTTTTCTCGAGAGAACTTCCGTAGAACATCATTGAAAGACACAACTGAATAGCTGAAAGGGCTTTATCATCCAAATCGCTCCAATCATCATCGGACATAGTTGCGGTTTCTTCGCCTTCCCAAATAGGGTTTCTTCAAACCTCTGCGTGAAACAGCCATCATTCGAACGCCATAAAGCTGAACTGATGTTGCCGTCAAACCTATCAATATCGTATTTCGTTGAAGCCATGGATCGAAGTAACCAAGAGCTCGATACCGGTTTGTTAGATCAAACACCAAGAAACACGAATAAAGAGACAATAGATCCGTCGACACAAAGATTTAACGAGGTTCATACACGGTGGTGTGCTACGTCCTCGGGCGAAGAAGAAGATGATTCACTATGCGGAAGAAGGATTACACCCTAGCGGGCGAGGAAGAACTATACGAAACCTAACCGTGAAAACCCTAGAATACAATGACTCTCAACAAGCAACAGTACATCGTATATATATACGCCAAATAGCGGTTCGACCCATCGGGTCGCGGTCGATCCGGTCGAACCATACCGGATCCGGTCGATCCGGTCGAACCATACCCAAGCCCTCTGCTTCCATCACAGATCTCAGAAAAATTCCCATTCGGGTCGCCACCAAAATATGTCGGATCGGGTCAATCTTCAAAACGGGTCAGGAATTCGAGACAGACTTAACAAGTCCCTTTTGGCTAAGCTCTCCAAATGCTCTTTTGGCCAGCGCTGCATTGCCCACTTGGGGAACATTGTGTCTGCTACAGGGGTGGGTTTGGATGAGACAAAGGTCTCGACAATGTTACAATGGCCAATTCCACGCTCCATCAAGGAATTGCGTGGGTTCTTGGGACTCATGGGATATTACCGCCCGATTCATTCGTTACTATGCCCACATCCCCACATCCCCACGGCTCTTCTTGATTTGCTCAAAAAGGGACTTCACGGACATCATCGGCTCAAATGGCCTTTGAAGCTACGCAGCGGGCCATGGTGCTGCCCTGTCTTGGCGCTTCAAAATTTTCCCTTCTTTTCACGGTGGAGGATGATGCCTCGAGCGGTGGAATTGGCGCCATCATAGAGTTGGTGCTCGGTGGTGACAATACTTGTTGGGCGGAAATTCTTCATCAAAACCGATCAAAGGAGCTTGAAGAGCATGACCGAGCGGAACAATTCAAACCACGGAGTAGCAACATTGGCTCGCCATGCTCTTGGGTTCGTTTTTGAGATCTCCTATCAGCCGGGAAGGATAACACTCTGCCGACTCTCTCTCACGGGTGGCTACTCATGCAGTGACTTCTTGTCCTTTACAACCCTACCCTGATTTTCTCGATGGAGTTACGTATGAAGGTCCTTCACAACCCGAGCGCAAGTTAAGCATGGCGTCTTCCCCACCTAAGTTTTACTTATCGGGATGGCCTATTGTTTTTTGCCATCGCTTGGTCTTGGCTGTAGATTAGCCCTTGCCATGTCTTCCTTAATGAGTTCCATTATTCACCCACGAGGGCCATACGAACCCTTCACTTACAACGCATTGCGGCTACATTCTCTTGGAGAGGAATGCGTGTTGCTTTGTGAATTTGTTGCCCAGTGCCAAACCTGCCAACAGATCATGTAAGATTTCCAATTAGATGGGTTAGCATAGTCAAAGATTTGTTTCCAAAACCGATTTAGTGGTGTTGACTACAGATGGAGTAAGCAGAAAGAATCCAATATTATTAGTAAGTGATCTCTATGGAGATATTGGATTCTAGTAGCACACCTTAATGGTATGAAATATTTATTATTATGTGTGGATCTAAGGCATTGTTTCCTTAATGGGGAGGAAACCCTAATTTCTTTGCAGTGTTGGTCCCTACCCTCACCCCTATATCACTGATCCATTAAGTGAGACTAATGACCTCAAGCAAAAGTGGAAGAGGGTAGATCAGACCAACATTAATCGTATTGTACAAGGAGCATACGAGAAGACATTGAGGAGTTGTAATTCTTCAGTCATGGATTCAGGTACGCCTAAGATCTGACTCTATATTCGTTGTTGCATGTTTATCTGATCTCTATGCAATTACATAGACTTTCTATCAATGGTATCGAGGCGTTCATGGAGCGATGAGCTGCAATTCTCTATTATTTTGTGCATAACATGTGTATTGAACAATTAATTTGTTATTATCATCTTGGTTTGGTGAGATAATGGGATATAATGGTGATTTTTCTTTTGGCTTACTTCAAAGCGTTACCTTATGGTTTTTATTAAAGAAAAAAAAAATTGCAATCCACGTTTTGCAAGTTTTTTTTTTTTAAAACTTATTTTTTTCCAATCTGGTTTTGGAATCCACATTGTGGATTTGGTTTTTGTTTCAAAAAAAAAAAAAATCCTGCAAACAAAGTGTTGGAACGACAGCAGGATAAAAAAAAAAGACGTTAATGTTTAGGGTTGGTTTTTTTTTTTTTTTTTATTTAAAAAAGGTCTTAAGTTATTTTGGGCTTGGTTCTTACAAGTTTTAAGTTACTTGGCTTATGAGTTCACCTGAGGATGGGGTGACTTGAGGTTGAACCTGATCTTTGATTACAGTTTGGGTTTGGTCGATCCATATCAGGCTGGGATGGGCTCCGACTTTGTAAGAAGTTTGATTGACCCGTGAGGTCGAACCATAGACTTAGTCACCAATTTTTGGCTGGTTTTGACTTATGAACTGAAAACTAATGGCTTAAAACACAACAGAGAAGTCATCAAATAATTGAAGACTTAAACAAAATCAGAGGTAAAGAAAAATAAATAAATAAATATTTGTGCTAGCAACCATAGTAATAACCTTTGATGATGAGAATATTTTAATTCTCATTGGGTAATTACAATAGAGAGTGAAACAAGGCAGGACCTTTATTTGTATTTTACATTTTCTTCTTCTTTTTCCTAAATGCATTCCAATTTCAATTGCTGAAAGATTGCACTCTTTTAATTGATTTAGAAGGACTTGTAATAATGGAATGCAATTGGTTGATGGATTTAGCCTTGAATTATTGGGCTTAAGTATTTCAAGTTTTTCATATTAATCAAAATGGGCTTGGGTTTTGGCATTTTAAAATCCAATCAGTTATTAAATTGTTTGAAATTTTGGGTTATTAAACCTTTGAGCTGGACTATTTTCGTTTTGAATGAGCTAATTTTTTTTTAAGCCTAGTATTAATTGGGTTTTGGGCCACAATGTTCAGCACAGGTAGGGGTTATGTTTATTTTGGATACTTAAGGGTCGTGGGTTAAACTTCATAATGTTATGGGCTCTTGGGTTCCGCACATGTCGTTGGTTTTATTTAAAGTTTTAAGTCTATTAAAAACTTTTAAATGATGGGCCATTGGAGATTTCATTTATTTAGAAGAATAATGGGGTGAAGCTTATGGGCCTAATTTGAAATAGGCTGAATTGAAAACCAAATTATATCCAGTTTGGTAAACCAAATTAGATTGTAGACCACTATAATGTTGAACATGTATGTTTCAAGCATTGTTTGATTAGGTCCAATGATCCGAATCAACATCGGTTGAGATCGATCATACACTTGATTGTTTGAGACTTGGCAATGGTATTGTGTCATAGGTACAATAATAATAATAAAATCCAATGTCTTGATCAAGTCCCCTTAAAGTGATAAAATCCTAAACCAACCCAAAATCAAGATGAATCGGTTCTACCAAATTGTGCCATGACTGAACCGATCAGGTTGGTCAATCCAGATATCCAACACATTGACCCCGAAAATTGAACCATTTGGGCTTTCCAATTGATCGTCTAAAAACCTATTGGGAAAAGTCATCAACATTGACCGATGTTAACCGGGAAAGTATTTATTAAAAAAAAGAAAATCTATTATTTTTGTTTTTAGTCATAGAACCAATTGGTCATTGATTAATGTGTTGAAAATTGACTATGTTATTGATATTGTGAAGGATTTTATCATTTGAAATGGTCTTATACGGTAATGGTCAATTTTCACATAATGTCTAATGAGGTTTTTTAGATTTAAAACAATTATATTGAGAGCCCCAAGGCCTTGTGAATAATAAAATACCATTGGTCTTTATAATGTCACTTTATCATGTACTTGGGATGTTGTGGATAATTACTTAACTGGTCAAACCAGTGGAAGGATGTAATTATGTACTCTGAAATGTTGTTTATGGTTCGATCAGTGGATGTATGTTCAATATACTGGGTTGAATTTAAAACAAGAAAAATGAGACCTACATTTTGTATTCCATAACTGTTTTGGAACAACTATAGTGTTTTGTCTTTGTTCCAGAATGACTTCAAAATTGTATTTCTATTTATGAATGTTTCTACATTGGTTTATCATTACCATGATATTGAAAATTTATTTATGAATGATAAAGATAAAAAATTAATGGCATTTGGTGCTTACATGTCATATTTGGAACACCCTATGATGAATAAATATATTGAAATTAAATGGTCATAAGCTTCGCATGATTAGTGCATAGCATTTCTAAGGAACCATGAAAGGGTGATGTGGATTCCACCAAAGTGACGTATCTTATTCTTTCATGGTTTTTCCTAGGGCAACATAGTAGGTGACATTTGCCTAAAGATGATGTCACCAAAGTTAAAAAAAAAATGATCCCAAAGGTGAAGGGACCTCAAGTTATTGTTCTTTTCATAGCAAATGTGGATTTACAAAAAGACTAGTGCATTCTTAGCCTAAAGGATAAGGATACGATTTCAGTTATAACTCTTGAGTGATATAATCATTACAGTGAATGCACGTAAATCTTACCAAGTTAAATGTTTGAGATTTTAAATGTAACCGCAAGCATACGGATCAGTGCAACAACGGGTCGAACTCAGAGAGAGTAGTCACTTTATTTTTTTTTCTTTTAATAATGCGAAAGTGAACCTATTAATGGTTGTGATCTAATTCTAAATACCGTCCTAAACATATGTATCTAAAATAATGTCCTAACCATTCGTCATCTAAGAATTTAAAGACGTAAGCCACGCAATTAAAATTAAATAAATAAATAAGTGAAAATAAACAACCCACACAATTAAAAAAAAAAATGAAGGAAAAAAAATTCTGAAATAAAAATAAAGTAAAAGAAAGGGGAGAAAGCTAGAGAGAGACTCACAAGTAGATTTCTCTACTTAGCCCGAGGGATGCATCATAATATGAGCTTCCCTACTTGACCAGAGAGTCACTCTTGCAAGGGTTACTCTACTTGGCTTTAGGGAAAGGGAGACAATTAAAATAAAAGCAATAAATTGATGGTTTTATGGCTAGAAGGGGCAAAGCCAACACATACACTAGCCATGAACCTTGGGGGAAAGGGATAGCAATAATGTAATAACTGAAATTAAAACCCTAAATTAAGAAATAAAGGGTAGTCAGAAGAGGGAATGAGAGGGGGGAGAGAAGACTATTGAAGGAGCCTACTTACTTGAACTTCAACCCTTGAACTTGGGTGATTGTATTTGAGATAGACCGAATGGGAGAGAGAGCGTCTGGCGATCCAGGAGAGAATGGAGCTATGGCTGTGGAGGATGATGATGGAGGTGCTCAGAAATCTCTGGATCGTGGTCCAGAAGGTCCTACACAGGTTGAAAG
The DNA here is from genome assembly GCA_022985045.1 of Macadamia tetraphylla. Classification (NCBI taxonomy): domain Eukaryota; kingdom Viridiplantae; phylum Streptophyta; class Magnoliopsida; order Proteales; family Proteaceae; genus Macadamia; species Macadamia tetraphylla. Next base: position 41,187,525 of record CM040961.1, on the reverse strand, counting down.
ACAAGAGGGTGCAAGCCAGAGACTTTCATATGCAAAAGCTTTGGGTGTTTCGTCATGGCCTACCATTGACACCCTTCCAGAGCCAATTCAGGTAGGAGGTAAACGGTGAGTAGTGATCCCTCAGAGAGACTATGAATCGAAGAGACAAAACTTCCATTTTTCCTTAATCGGAAGGGTTAACTTCCGTTTGATCACCTTGGATGACTTGAGAAGGGAGGCAAGGGAAAAATGGAACCTAAGTCAAGGGGTGATAATGCATCCGCTGGGAAAAGGATATGTTATCTTTCAATTTCAATGCGAGGGCGATAAGGCAGCAGTGTGGCGAAGATCACCCCTTAGGATTGGGTATCAGGTTATTCGATTTCAACATTGGAAGCCTGACTTCAATATTCATGAGAAGCAATTCTTTACAAAACTTGTGTGGATCCGTTTTCCAGATCTTCCGCTGGAATATTGGCATGAAAACGTCCTATTATCTATTGCAAAGGCGGTAGGGCGCCCTGTTGCCTTAGACAGATGAACAAGACAAGGCCTTCTCGGTTATTTTGCGAGGGTGCTGGTGGAGATTGACATTTCTGACTTGCCAGTGAGAGTGGAGGAAGTCCAAGTCGAGAGATTTGAACCAGGCACCTCTCAAGTGTACGGTTTTTGTCAAAAGGTTGTATATGAGGATAATGTGGAACGATGTGCCCATTGCAAGCGAGTAGGCCATTTGATTTCCAACTGTAGGTTGAAGAAAGTGGATGACGACAAGCAGTGTGCGGCTGAGAAATTGGCTGAGATTCGAGGCGGTATCGTTGAAGAAGCGGAGTTGACTCAACGGGGCCAACTCGGTGGGTCGGCTCTCTCCTATTTTGGAAGGAAATCAACAAGAGCATTGTCAGCAATCTTCTCATAATGGAAAGGATGAGAATGGCGTCACTCTTTCTGTGAACAACTCTCCCAACTTTCCTAATATGGAAGAAGGAGAAATTCAAATTGATTTGGACTCTACAGTTTCAAATCTCCCCAATTTAGTAAAGAATGGATTGGCACAAGAGGATGTGGATATGAACAATTATGTGAGTCAGCATGATGTGGACCGGTCTAGCTCTGAGATCGGCTCAGAATATGGGTCTCTCTCAGATCAAGATGATGAAGAGGAGGGTGAATTGAACCAAAATGGGAACCCGCCTATCTCTAGCAGAATACAAAAACAGAACCAGGAGGATGTGATTCATGCTCTCCCTGTGGACCCTGTGCGTATTTCCTCACGTCCCAAGAGGATGGGAATGTCCTTAGCCTTTGGTCGTGGGATTTTGGTTGGTAGGGGAGGCCGATCTTCCTCCAATAGGGACCCTCAGCCCTCTGTTCGAGCTCAATTGAGTAGGAGGGAAGCAGCAACATTGGAAATTACAGTGGTGGATGATGCGGTGGTGGCTCTTGAGAAAGGCACAGAAGTGGGAGAAAAAAGGAGAAGAAAGAAAAAGCAGAGCGGTCAGGCTTCAAATCCTGACAAAGGTGGTCGCAAAAATTGTTAACCATGCGTGTTCTATTCTGGAACATTCGGGGTGTCCGAAAGGAGGCTGGTAGGAGGGCTTTGAAATTTCTCCTCAGAGAATCTTCGCCAGAGATTCTATGTGTAGCTGAACCGATGGTTGAGGTCAGTAGTTTTCCCTCATTATTTTTTGATAAATTGGGTTATGCGGCTGAAGTGATTCCCAATAATCGTCAGGATAGGGTGCCCAATATTTGGGTTATCTGGAAGCGAGGTATGGCTCGTCCTTCCCTGGTTTCAATGTCAGACCAACAACTCACTGTTGAGATTGATTGGATGGGTAAAAGAGTTCTCATGTCATTTATTCATGCCAGTTGTTTCAAAATTGAGCGTAGACCGCTTTGGTCTGATCTTGCTTCGATTTCTACTATTTCTTCTCCATGGGTAGTTATTGGCGATTTTAATGCCACTCTAATGTCTCATGAGAAAAGAGGGCTGGGTAATTTTAATTTGGGATCGGCAGCAGAGTTCCAAGCTATGGTTGACTCGTGTATGCTCTTTCCCTGCCCCTCTCAAGGGAAAAAATACACTTGGTCGAATAACCGTAAAAGGGGTAATGTGCTGGCAGTCTTGGACCGGAGTTTTTATAATGAGCAGTGGATTGATGAGTTCAAGAATGTTTCCCAGCGGGTCCTCACATGCTCTGCGTCGGATCACTCTCCTCTGTTGATTCAGTCTTTTGCTGTCCCAAAACGCCCCAATATCCCATTTCGCTTCCACAACTTCTGGATGGAGAACAACGGTTTTCTCCCATTGGTGGAGAATGTTTGGTCGCAGTCTGTTAGTGGAAACCCGATTTCTAGACTAGCCCAAAAGCTGAAAAATGTAAAATTATTGTCAAGGCACGGGCAAAGGGCTTTCCTAATCTAAATGAGGAAGTGGATAAGGCTACATCAAATTTAAAAGAGTGCAGGATTCTATTCTGAATGCGGAATGACCGACCTTCTTTGAATGAAGAGGCCGATGCAAAAACTGCTCTCTTGACTGCATCAAAGCTGCATGAGAAAATGTGGTATGAGAAAGCAAAAATCAAATGGTTAAAGAATGGGGATCGAAATTCAAAATTTTTCCATCTCTCGGTTAAAATTAGAAGATCAAAAAATCAGATTAGCTTTATGCAGTGTGAGGATGGTTCTTGGATTTTGGAGCATCAGGATTTGGCAAATTATATGGTTAATTATTATGAGAATTTCCACTCTCATACTCCGATAACTCCTCACCATGAGTTGCTGGACCAGATTCCAAGAATATTATCTGAAGACGATAATTTTTTCCTGGATGCCATTCCCACCAGAGCGGAAATCAAGCAGGCGGTGTGGGATCTTGATGCAGATAGCTCTCTAGGGCCTGATGGTTTCTCAGGTCAGTTTTTTATAAGGTGTTGGGACATTGTGGAGAAAGACTTTTGTCAGGCAATTTTTATTTTTTTCCTGGTTGGAAAGATCCCTAAAGGGGTCAATAATTGTTTCCTCACCTTGATCCCAAAAATTAATGGTGCATCATCCTTATATAAATTTGACCCATATGTATGGGGAATTTTTTTATGAGTCTTATCCAAAATTTCGCCACTAGATTAACTTCTCTTCTCCCAAGATTAATTTCTCGAGCAGTGCCTTTCAGAAGGGTAAAATCATCTCATCAAATATTGGCCTAGCGTCCGAGCTAGAAAATTTGATGCACTCTGCAGTAAGGGGAGGTGGTATGGGCATAAAGCTAGACGTGCAAAAGGCTAATGATTCCCTTTCTTGGGATTTTTTACTTGCCACTTTAGAAAAATTTGGCTTCTCTCCAAAGTGGATTAACAGGGTTCACATTGCTTATTTCAACAAGGATTTCTATCTTATTGAATGGAGGTCCAGTGGGATTTTTTGGGGTTGGCCGTGGTTTGGGACAAGGGGACCCCATCTCTCCTATTCTGTTCATTTTGGCCAAGGAAGTGCTATGTAGAGGCCTAAAAATATGGTGGAGGAAGGTAAGATGAAATCTCTCTCGGGTCCGAGAGGTCTTTACTCCTCTCATCGCTTTTCGACGACATTTTCATTTTATGAATGGCTCGCCACTTATGTTAACAGCTCCATGCTTTTTATCCAAGTGTCGGGAGTTCTCTGGTCAGAAGATTAACTTGGAGAAAAGCAAGATATTTTTTGGGAAAATTTCTCCTCATAGAAGACAATTTATTACTGAGTATTTGGGAGTGGCAGCGGCTACCTTTCCCACCAAATACCTGGGGGTGAAGATCTTTAAAGGAAGAGTGAAAAATAACCACCTTCTTCCTCTTCTGGATAAGATAAAAAGCAGACTTGCAGGTTAGAAAGGGAAACTCCTATCTATGGCTGGAAGGGTGGAACTTGTTAAGTCAGTCATTTCTGGGATTCCAATCCATAATTTCTCTATATATTGGTGGCCCGAAGGATCGATGAAGTTGGTGGAGCATTGGATCCGAAATTTGGTCTGGTCAGGGGATATGGAGGTCTCGAAGAAGATTGTGATTAAATGGGATACGGTGTGTAAACCAAAAAAAGGTGGTTTGGGCATCAGAAAATTGCGTGAAGTGAACTTTGCTTGTTTATGTAAATTGGCATGGCAGATTAAGCATGAAGACTCCATCATGAGCAGATTTTTCAAGGAACGTTTTCTAAATGTTGATGGTTCGCTGAAAATGGGATATAAACCCTCTTCCATATGGCCTGGATTAAAGAAGGTGTGGAATTTTATTTCCGAACATGAGCAATGGATTGTAGGTAATGGGGAGAAAATCAATTTTTGGCAGGATCGGTGGCTGGACTCCAAGTCTATTGCAGAGCTTTCCAATTTGGATCAATCCCTTTTCTTTGGTTCTAAGGTGAAAGTTGCAGATTTTATTGATAATTTCTCTTGGAATTTTCCTCCAGTCGATTCTACTTTCCTTGCCCAAAAGTGGGACCAAGCAAAAAATATTCTCATCCAGAATGTAGAAGACTCTTGTGTTTGGCGGTTAACCTCTTCAGGTGTTTTCTCTATAAAATCAGCTTGGGAAGAATATAGGGAGAAACGCCAAAAAATTATTTGGTACTCTCTTATTTGGTGCTCTGGTATTCAGCCAAGACAAGCAACTTTTGCTTGGCGAATGATACAGAATAAATTGCCAACTGATGACAATGTTTATAAGAGAGGAATTCCCCTTGTATCTCAGTGGTCGTTGTGTGGCAAAGAGGAGGAATCGCTGATCTATATTTTCTACAAATGTGATTTTTCTTCTAGTATATGGAGAGCTTTCTACTTTGGTTTTGATGTGCAATGGCCTCCATTTGTGGACGTGGAAAATCTCTGCGCATGGTGGAAACAAACTACTAGAAAGTGTTATTTTAAAAGAGTGTGGCTAAGTGGTTTCTCCCTTCTTCCATACTTCATATGGCAGGTAAGGAATGCAAGACGATTTGAGGAAAAATCGATAACAACCAATCACTATTTTGCAATGGTTAAGAGTGAGATCAGCCTCCAGGAGATAGCGGTTTCTGGATCTCCCCTCCCTTTTGAGGCACTTTTATGTGCTAGCGGTGGTATTTCTAGAATTCCCTATAAACCTAGGGAGATCTTAGAAGTTTTCTGGTGTCCTCCACCTCCAGGATGGGTAAAGCTTAACTCTGATGGGTGCTCCCTAGGGAACCCAGGAAAGGCAAGGGCTGGTGGAGTCTTACGGAATGATAAAGCTGAGGTGGTTCAATCCTTCAGACAATTTTTGGGAGTGCACACAAACTTTGAAGCTGAAGTGCTAGCAGTGATTTATGGTCTGGAAATGGCTAGAGCGTTGGATATTACCCAATTATGGGTTGAGTGTGACTCGGTGGCCGTGGTTCTTCTTATTTCTCAATGGAAAGTCCCGTGGTATGTGCTTCAAAGGTGGATGAGCTTAGGCCCGTACCTACGATCCATAACCGGAAGATTACTCATTGCCTACGTGAAGCTAACCAGTGGCTGATTTCCTTGCAAAGTTTTTGCAAAATTGGAAGATTCCTCTCGGTAGCATCTTGGCCTGCATTAGTTGCCATGGAGTTAGATGTTGATAGGCACAATCGGCCTAGATACCATTTTAAATAATGGTGTTTTTGTTGATTTGTCTATTTTTTTGGTTTATGGGTTTTAGTTTTGATTCTTCTCCGTGATGGCAATGCGAAGGTGGATTAGTTTTCAACTAATTCCATACGACTTTTTCTTTTTCCATGTAAATTCTTTTTCTTCTTTTCCTTATTTTAATACATATGATCTTCTAGCGAAAAAAAAAAACCCTTGATCTTGAAAGCTTGGGTGATTTGAGATACTACCAGTACTAAAAAACCAGATCTGGAATAAACCAAATCTGAAATTTTTAGTACTAGAGAAAACAAATCTTGAAAAAAAAAAAGATGCTCCACAGTTTGTGATCTTGTCACCTAGATCTAAGCCTAGAACTATAACTTTAAAAATTACAACTCAATTGCATAGATCATAAACATAAAAGGCTGAATAAGAATAAAAGAGTGATTGCATTAATTGACATAAAAAAAACTATTACAAAAGTGATTAAAGCAAAAATAAAGAAGAACTAAAACTAAAGAGAGTGAGAGAGGGAGAGAAAGAAGAAAACTAAGCATAAACTAGAAAATAAACTAAGGGGAATAATAATTAGGAGGGGAGAGGAAGGGGCTTTTATAGGGCTTTTGTCTTGCCTCCTTCCTTCTACAAGTCTTCTTTATGAAAAGAAAGAAAATAAAATAAAATAAAATCTTGCTAAAAATCCTCATTCTCTGAGATATTGTGTGAGGAAAGAGAGTATCCGTTTCCAAAATTAACAAATTCTATTCCTTCCTTGCAATATTAACCAATATCTTGCAATCTTGATTAAATCATAAAGGAATCTCTGCATATCATCTTCAAGATCTTGTGAGGTGACAAGGAGAGAGAATAATCTTCAGGATTTTGTAGGAGAGAGGATGTGGTACTAATGAGTGGGTCCCACCTTTGGACTGGCTCTTGATTCACTTTAAACATTTTCTCTTGTAAACTTGGAAACTAAAAAAAAAACAAAAAAAAAATAAAAGTAGTACTATCCAAAGTGGGGCAAAATGTACACTTATATCCCTAAGATTTCACACATTAGTGTACTCATCAAATTCCCCCATACTTGACTTTTGCTCGTCTTCGACCAAGATAAATAAATAAAAAAATGAAAGAAAAAGCCTAACTCACTTTCGTAGGAATCACGGTTGCACTTAGCATGTGCAACAAGCCTTTAAACCCCTAAGTTACCCTAGTGGACGAGTTGTGTCTCGTGGGTGTTTGCAATGAATATATACCCAAAATTCAGAAGAAATAAATCCCAACCTTGGCTAAAGGTAAGGCTCATACCGATCTAGAGCAAAGATAATTTTTTTTACAAGGGACCCCCACACTTGAACTTTTATTACCCTTAATCAATTCCAGGCACTAGCATATTTCTTAATTTGGAGCTCACCTCGTCTCTTCCAAAACATCCTTATCTTAAGGCAAAACCACTTGTGAAGAAATAGGGAACCAATGACTAAGGCGTTGGAGTGTTTTTGACCAAAACATATTCCTAAGCATTAATGACATTTGCACATTTTTTTTCTCCTTTTTTTTGCAAACTCTATTCTACTCCACTACTTTTGGCACGAATGACATGGTGGAGCAAACACAGACACCAAGTTACTATGTAGCTTCGCTTTTTGCATATGCCCACAAAGACAGTGATGCTAGATTTCCTTCAGAAGTTTTCTCCCAAGGAATTTCGATCAATACACTACGCTTCCTGAGGCGCAATGCCCTGTCTAGTTGCAAGGGAATCAACTCTCATTCTTCTTTATACCACATTTCACATTTCATTTAAAATTGTGCATTTATCAACCCATGCCAAATTAAAAAGAAGGTCTCAACTCCAAATCAAAAGTACAAGGAACCCACAGACTTACATATGATCCAACACCATAAACAGGGTCTCTTATTTTTCAAAAGAAAGTCCCATCTTAAGACTCGAGCTTGTTTCTTTCTTCTCAACGAGGTTTTATCGTTCAAAATGGGTACCTTAGTCAAAACTTTTATTTTCATACATCAAGCAACGAATGGTATGATCATTAGCCAAAAGCCAAAGTAGGACTTCATCCTTTAGCAAGCTAAAAAAACAAAAAAAAAGAAATAAAATAAAGTGAAAAAGGCAGAAACTGGTTTCCCTCCCCCACACTTAAGTCATGCAATGTCCTCAATGCATGGAAATAATTAAAAACGAAGACAATGCAAGGGGGTCATACCTGATTAAAAGTTAGTCATCAGTGTAAAGAGGTTCATGGAGATCCATGACCTCTTCACTACCAGTAATAGAAAACTCGAGGAATGGCTTCAAATGCTGACCATTAACCTTCGAAATTACCCCTTACGATGAATTCCCGCATCAGACAAATCAAAGTTGAGCTTCTTGATGGCCCAAAAGGCCTTATGCTCCAACTCAACTGGTAAGTGACAAGCTTTCCTATACACCAAATGGTAGGGAGGCACCAAGATCGGTCTTGAATGCAATCCGATGGGCCCACAAGGCATCAATGAGCCTAAGGGACCAATCCTACGTTGGGATTAAGTTTTCTCAAGATTTGTTTGATCGCCTATTAGACACCTCCACTTGACCACTAGTTTGGGGGTGATAAGGGTAGATAACTTATGGGTGATCCCATACTTTTTATTAGGGCCTCAAAAGGCCGATTACAAAAATAGTACCCCTATCACTAATTATTGTACGTGGTGCACCAAAGCGGGAAAAAATGTTCTCTTTGAGAAACTGGACCACCACTTTGTGGTCATTAGTTTTACAAGGTATGGCCTCTATCCATTTAGAAACATAATCAACAGCCAAAAGTATATATAAATTTCCAAAAGAATTAGGGAATGATCCCATAAAATCGATGCCCCAAACATCAAAGATCTCAACTACCAAAATAGGGTTGAGAAGCATCATATTCCTCTTATTGATACGGTCAAAAGACTGGCAAGCAGGACAAGCCTTGCAAAAATCAAAAGCATCTCTAAAAAGAGTAGGCCAATAAAATCCGCATTGGAGAACCTTTGCAGCAGTTTTCTTAGGTCCAAAGTATCCACCACATACATGATCATGACAAAAAGAGATAATAGAATGTTGCTCATGATCAGGAACACATCGTCAGATAATCTGATCCAGACATATCTTAAACAAATAAGGATCATCCCAGAAAAAGTGCTTAGCTTGGGAATGAAATCTATACTTATCTTGGGTGGACCAGTGATCTAGAGTCACATCTGAAACTAAGAAGTTGACAATATCAGCAAACCATGGTTCACTGGACATTGCAAATAACTGTTCATCTGGAAAGTTCTCGTTGACTGGAGAATTGACAGTCAAGGAATTGGGAAGCCGGGATAAATGATCTGCAACTAGGTTTTCAACTCCTTTTTTATCCCTAGTTTCTAAATCAAACTCTTGCAAAAGTAAAACCAACCTAATGAGACGGGCTTTGGCATCCTTCTTTTTAACTAAGTATCTGAGAGCAGAATGATCAGTATACACCACCACATGTGAACCAACTAAGTAAGACCGAAACTTTTCTAATTCAAACACAACCGCTAAAAATTCTTTTTCAGTGGTTGTATAATTGATTTGTGCATCATTTAAGGTCCTACTAGCATAATAAATGACAGTGGGCAACTTATTAATCCTTTGACCCAAAACCGCTCCTATGAAAAATTTGAAGCATCACACATCAGTTCAAAAGGTTCAGTCCAAACAGGTGGTTGAATAATAGGTGCATTGGTCAACTCCTTCTGAAGTTGTTTGTAGGATTCTAGGCACTCTTTAGAAAAATCAAAAGTTTGATATTTGGCAAGTAATGAAGTGAGAGGTCAGGCTAACTGACTAAAGTTCTTAATAAACCTTCTGTAGAATCTCGCATACCCTAGAAAATATCGGACATCCTTAAGAGATTGAGGAGGTGGTAAATTATCAATTAAATCCACTTTGGCTCTATCTACCTTAATTCCCTCCTTGGATATTACATAGCCTAAAACAATACCAGATTTAACCATGAAATGACATTTCTCCCAATTCAAAATCAAATTCTTAGATATGCACCTTTTCAAAACTAGAGAAAGATGATGAAGACATTCAGAATAGGAATTCCCATGAATTGAAAAGTTATCCATAAATACTTCTAAGAATTTTTTGACCATGTCAGAAAATATACTCATCATGCATCGTTGGAACGTAGCAGGAGCATTACAAAGCCCAAAAGGCATACGCCTGTAAGCAAATGTTCCATATGGGCATGTAAAAGTGGTCTTATGTTTGTCCTCTAAAGCAATTGGGATCTGGTTATAGCCAGAATATCCATCAAGAAAATAATAGTATTCATGTCCAGCTAACCTCTCTAACATCTGGTCAATGAATGGCAATGGGAAGTGGTCCTTCCAGGCTGCCACATTAAGTTTCAGTAGTCTATCGACTCTCCACCCAGATTGGACATGGGTTGGAATTAGTTCATTATTGGCATTGGAAACTATAGTCACACCAGACTTTTTAGGCACTACGTGAACTGGGCTTATCCATTGGCTGTCAGAAATAGGATAAATTATTCCATGATCCAAGCACTTTAGGATCTCTTTCTTAAGAGCTTCCATCATCACTAGGTTAGCTCTTCTTTGGGGTTCCGTGGATGGTTTGGAATCCTCCATAAGATGTATATGATGTTGCACAATAGAAGGACTTATACCCTTGATATCAACCATGGTCCAACCTAGGGCTTCCTTATTATCTTTTAACACTTTAAGTAACTCCTCTTCCTGGCTAGAAGTCAAATTTGAAGAAATTATTACGGAAGAGTGCAGTCGCCCTAGGAAAGCATACTTCAAATTAGATGGCAACTCCTTAAGATCTAGCTTAGGGGGCTCAACTATGGAAGGTTTGGGAATGGAATTGGAAAGGGGTCCTAAGGGCTCCACAGGTGTGTGAAGACTCAAGACTTCAGAAAAGAAATTTTCACTATCATCATCCAACTCATCCATACACTCTTGGAATTCTGAATCAAAGTTAATATCAAAGTTGGTAATTAAATCATCAGAAAAATCCAGAAAATCCTCAATCATATTAATCTCTTCTTCCATATGTGGTTGCTTGCCTATCCTAAACATATTAAACTCAACAGTTTGGTTACCAAAAGATAATCTTAGGAAACCATTCCGGCAGTTGATTAATGCATTACTGGTAGCCAAGAATGGCCTTCCTAGGATTATTGGGATCTTATCCTTTGTTGAGAATGGCTTGGTATCTAAAACAATGAAATCAATAGAGAAAATAAACTCCCCCACCTTTAGTAAGACATCTTCAACCATCCCTTTAAGAATTTTAACAGACCTATCTACCAACTGAAGAGTAGTTCCAGTGGTTTTTAATTCTCCCAATCCAAGTTGCTTGTACACATGGTAAGGTAAAAGATTCACACTTGTGCCAAGGTCAAATAAGGCATGCTCAATGTAGGTGTTGCCTATGACACAAGATATGGTAGGGCTTCCTGGATCCTTATACTTGGCTGCTATAGGCTGAGTAATTATGGAACTAATGTTACCTGCCAAGAACGCCTTTTTGGGTATACTAGTGACACGTTTGTGAGTATACAAATCTTTTAGTACCTTTGCATAGGTGGGGATCTGGGATATGGCATCCAAAAGGGGGATGTTCACTTCTACCTTTTTGAAGACTTCTAAAATTTTATCCATGGAAGTAGTCTTCATTTTGTTTACCAAGCGATTAAGAAATGGGACAGGATGAACATAAGGACTATTAGGGATTTGCTCCTGTTCAGAAGAATCATTTTTGGTTTCCTCAACCAAATCATCTTTAGTTTCAGAAAAATCTTTAGGTTCATCAGATGAACCTGAAACAAGAGGCACACTTGTGTCCTCAACTGAAGGAGAGTTAACATGAGTAATAGATGAGGAAGATTTAGGAACGCTCTGTTGGTACTCTCTACCACTTCTAAGGGGATAAACAACATTACATTGGTTAGATGGCCCTTGTTGGGTCTGACCTTGTACTATATTCAGTGGTGCATTAGTTGATGTTTGTGAACTAATAGGCTAATAATGCCTAGGGTTAGGCTCTGGTTGATTGGGTAAAGTTCCTTTCTCCCTCTCACGCATAATTGAGATAACTTGAGCGAGTTCTCTCGTAAAATTTTGATGGCTTGTCATGAGGAGGGTCATATTTTTTTCCAAGTCACTTATTCTACTTGCCTCCCTAGTGTTGGTAAACCCAGGGGGTTGCTGATAAGATGATAGGAGACGGGCCCTAGGAAAACTAGCCTGAGGTCCTACATTTGACCTAGGAAAAGTATTTTGAGAAAAATATTGTTGTGCAAAGGGAGGCCTTTGGAGTCTAGGTTGACCTTGATTATGGAAATTGGAAGGCCCTGCTTGGTTGCCCTGATTCCAAGAGAAATTTGGGTGATTTCTCCATCCTGGATTGTAGGTATTACTATATGGATTATTCTGGTATAAGGCATTAACACTATCATTAGAAGTGCCCCCAGAGGTGTTGGGGCATTCTTCTAGGAGATGTCCAGGGGACTGGCACCAAGCACAAATCTTAACCAAATTGACTAATGATGGCTCTCTAAGAACAATAGCCTCAATTCTCTTGATTAGGCTATCCAAATGGGCTTCCTTGGCTACTATCCCATCCACAAAATATCCTTTTCCTCCTATGGTTCTTTCACTCTCTTGGGTTGATTCCCACTCACAGGTTGGATCTCTTCTTTCTAACCGATTCTTAGTATTACGTACCCACCTAACACTCATGCAACAGAATACTACCCACAACTAGAGTAAGACAAGCACAAAAGAATGGATAGAAAAAATTTTTTATGATTTTTTTATGATTTTTTTGATTTTTTTGATTTTTTTTTGGCTTTTTGAGAGCTTACCGGCAGGGATCCGGGGTTGCTCAGGTCAATTTCTGAGGTATTGCTACAGGGCGAAACCTGTGTTTATCATACTGTAAGGCATGACGACCTCCACCGATACAACTATTATTGCAAGTTGTTCTTCTCAGGAATTCAATAAAAGAAAAGAAAAAACAAAACAAAGCAAACAAAGCACTCCGATTTACCAAAAGAAAGTGAAAAATAACATGGAACTGTCTCCCCGACAACGGCGCCAAAAACTTGTTTGAGATTTTAAATGTAACCGCAAGCGTACGGATCAATGTAGCTACAGGTCGAACTGAGAGAGAGCAGCCACTTTATTTTTTTTTTCTTTTAATAATGCAAAAGTGAACCTATTAATGGTTGTGATCTAATTCTAACTACCGTCCTAAACATATGTATTTAAAATAACGTCCTAACCATTCGTCATCTAAGAATTTAAAGACGCAAGCCACGCGATTAAAATTAAATAAAGGAAAAAAATGTTGAAATAAAAATAAAGTAAAAGAAAGGGGAGAAAGCTAGAGAGAGGCTCACAAGTAGGTTTCTCTACTTAGCCCGAGGGATGCATAATAATATGAACTTCCCTACTTGACCAGAGAGTCACTCTTACAAGGGTTACTCTACTTGGCTTTAGGGAAAGGGAGACAATTAAAATAAAAGCAATAAATTGATGGTTCTATGGCTAGGAGGGGCAAAGCCAACACATACACTAGCCATGAACCTTGGGGGAAAGGGACAGCAATAATGTAACGACTGAAATTAAAATCCTAAATTAAGAAAGAAAGGGTAGTCAGAAGAGGGAATGAGAGGGGGGAGAGAAGACTATTGAAGGAGCCTACTTACTTGAACTTCAACCCTTGAACTTGAAAGCTTGGGTGATTTGAGATACTACCAGTACTAAAAACCAGATCTGGAATAAACCAAATCTGAAATTTTTAGTACTAGAGAAAACAAATCTTGAAAAAAAAAAAAAAAAAAAAAAAGATGCTCCACGGTTTGTGATCTTGTCACCTAGATCTAAGCCTAGAACTATAACTTTAAAAATTACAACTCAATTGCATAGATCATACACATAAAAGGCTGAATAAGAATAAAAGAGTGATTGCATTAATTGACATAAAAAAACTATTACAAAAGTGATTAAAGCAAAAATAAAAAGAACTAAAACTAAAGAGAGTGAGAGAGGGAGAGAAAGAAAAAAACTAAGCATAAACTAGAAAGTAAACTAAGGAGAATAATAATTAGGAGGGGGGAGGAAGGGGCTTTTATAGGGCTTTTGTCTTGCCTCCTTCCTTCTACAAGTCTTCTTTATGAAAAGAAAGAAAATAAAATAAAATAAAATCTTGGTAAAAATCCTCATTCTCTAAGATATTGTGTGAGGAAAGAGAATCCGTTTCCAAAATTAACAAAATCTATTCCTTCCTTGTAATATTAACTAATATCTTGCAATCTTGATTAAATCAGAAAGGAATCTCTGCATAGCATCTTCGAGATCTTGTGAGGTGGCAAGGAGAGAGAATAATCTTCAGGATTTTGTAGGAGAGAGGATGTGGTACCAATGAGTGGGTCCCACCTTTGGACTGGTTCTTGATTCACTTTAAACACTTTCTCTTGTAAACTTGAAAACTAAAAAAAAACAAAAAAAATAAAAGTAGTACTATCCAAAGTGGGGCAGAATGTACACTTTTATCCCTAAGATTTCAAGCATTATTGTACTCATCATTAAACTTTGTAATTGGTGTGGTCTATTTAAATGGGCTTTAGTGAAAATTATTTGTGGATAGAGTTGACATCTTAAAGATTAATATTAATGATGATGCCTATATTCACATTTTAGATGTTATGATATAAGATCATCTTACATTACTTGTACATATTAATGATTTATTAATTATTTTCATCATAGTTTCAATGAAATCCAGTTTTGAAGTCTACTGATTGGGTAGACCATAAACAATTTATGCAAGTGAAATCAAAAATCGTTTCATTTTAGTTTATTGAAATGATTTCTGAAATCTATTTATGTTGTTGACTATTTTGACCATGTTTGTTCAAGCCAACAGTTAGATCCAGTTATAATATGAACTGATTTTGACTCTTATAACTGATATTTTTAATGGATCATCTGGTTTTCACTCTCTTGTATTAGTGAGAGAATAAATTATTATCCTATTGAGGGTGATAAGTGCATTATACATGTTTTATCATGCACTATACTAGCCGTGTTCATGAAATTTAAGCCAACTTGGGGTATTTCGATGTTTTCTTCGATACTATGTGTATCATCTGTGACATCTGGTTTGGTAACGAGGTACTTAGTTATGAGTGTTGACACTCTGTTATGATTCAAAATGTTACAAGTGCATTATTTGAAGTAATATGTATTTGAACTTATATGTCCTATGTGAACTTGTAATAATGTGCGATTTTATTAAAAAAAAAATCATCAAAATAAAATAGATATATATATATATATATATATATATATATCGTACTTGAATGATTTAAATGAGCCCATTAAAGTTTAAGTAGCTTATTGGTATAAAGCCTATGAAGTTGTTTACACTTAATATGGATCTAAGTACATATTACTTTTATTTGTTAATGATTTATTGTTGTTTTGTTCTAGTGAATTATTTGGTTCATGTGCCCCATCAACTAATGAACTGTTAACATACAAAAATTAAGAGACTTTATTGTGATTGGCTTACAATTTATGGGCTAATATTTGTATTAGATATTAAAGTCATTTGGGTTGAAAGTTCATACTTGTATTTAACTTTGTATATCTAATGAATTATGGGTAAAGTAACATATTTCATGTGTTTTTGTTATCATGAATAAATGTTATGAATTTTCATATTTAGCATGTTGTCATCATAGAAAATGCCATATTTAGATTTTTATTTTTTTATAGTAATGTCTGGAAGTACAAACTTGTCATACTAAGAATGTACTCATTTTGATAACTATTAAATTATGGTGTTACAATATTGACTATTAGGGTTTAAAATGGGTTGCTTTTGTGGGCTTATGTTGAATATTTTATTAATTAAATACTGAAATAACTCATTTTGTTGTTTGCACCCAAAATCTAAACCCACGGGCATTTGATAGCAATCCAAGTCTATAGGTTTTCATAATTTCAGTGATTACGCTTCCATTTAGTGGGCTAGTTACTGAGATTGTGAAATTACTATTGACTATTCAGGATGGGTTGCAGTCAAGGAGACCATATGGCGAATGATGTGCTTTTGCCACCACAGGTGAGTCTTCATTTAGTCGGTTTCGCTTGATAATGTGAGGGTGACATTTTGGGCTTCATAGCTTTGGAGGTTCTTGTCTTGCCACCACAGGTGACAGAATCTTCAAAGTGGTGTTGTTTCAAGCGTCTCACCTTGCATGTGAAAGATTTCACTACGTGTTGGGCGATCTTGCCACCACAGGTGTGACCGCGATGACGTCGGATCTTTCCCGATTCTGTTTCCTCGATTATTGAAAACAATACTGGGATAAATCTGATTAATAGCCCAATTAGTCAGATTTAATTATATTGTTGGGAAGTTTAATATGCCTTATGTTCTTGCATATTGTATATTTTGATAAATATGTATGATTATATTTGCCAGCTTTGACTTCCCAGCTATTTTCTGTTTAAAAAAAAAAATTAAATGGTTCTAATTTTAAGGAATGAAACTAATCCTTTAATATTTCTCTGGCTATTATGATAATAGATTTTAATCTTGAATTGATGAGCCTCCTAAGCTAGTGGTTTTTAATTATGTTTAAGCTAAGGTTCTTTATGAAAATGGGAGGAATCGAATAGGTCTATCTAAAGATTAGTGGGACTAAGCTCATAAACCATAAATTTCTATAGAACTACATTATTACAGATTGTTGACTCTATATCTAAACCATTGTGGATATTCTGTAACAACTCTGCTGTGATTCGTTTCTCTCATAACAGTAAAAGTACTTCAGGCTCTAAACACATTGACATTAAGTATTTTTGGTCAGAGAGAAAGTTCAAAAGTCACAGATTACAATGGAACAGATTGCTATAGAAAACATGATTGCAGATTCTCTTACTGAAGGGCTTGACTCCAAAAGTCTTTCAAGTGCATGTCACTAATATGGGACTTGTTAGTTCTTTTTATGCATTTTATTAGTGGCAGTTTTGCTTAATATATTCAATTGCATTTGACTTTTAATTTTATTTTATATATATGATGCATTATTATTATTCTCAAGAACACATATGCATTTTTATTATGGCCATTTGTTTATGTGTATATACTTATTTATTTGCCTCCTACAAAAAATTGAGGTTATATGTGGTGTATTTACCTCATTCGGTATCTGAGGTTCTAGTCAATACACACACATCTAGTCGCTAGCAAAGCCTTGTTTGATTGAGGTCTAGTGCTAGTGTATTGGGACCGAACCCAGTCCTAATGAACTTCTTTGATTGAAGCTTGAGCGTTTGGGAGACGCTTGTAGTTAATGAGACCTTTGGTATCTGTCCCATAGGACTCATTTGATTTTCGAGCCAGGACCAATTTGAAAATAGACATGATGATCACTATTGCATGTTATTTCCATATCACACTTTCATACTATTCAGCCCAAGTCGGTGATGTTATGAGCACTTTGACGTGTTTGGTCTCATATCGCTTTAGATGTGATGATCAATACGGTTTGGTGTTTGTAATTCTCATTCGGACCAAGGCATTTGATTTAAGGTGCACTCCATTCGACACTGTTTTGTTTGTGGCCACATTCAGTTTATCTAAACCGGAGAGTCGTTTTAAATACATTTTAAAATCTAAAACTTGTGACATATGCTGCCCAAGTGGGAGATTGTAAGATTTCCAATTAGGTGGGCTCGCATAGTCAAAGATTTGTTTCCAAAACCGGTTTAGTGGTGTTGACTATATATGGAGTAAGCAGAAAGAATCCAATATTATTAGTAAGTGATCTCTATGGAGATATTGGATTCTATTAGCACATCTTAATGATATGAAATATTTATTACTATGTGTGGACCTAAGGTATTATTCCCTTAATAGGGAGGAAACCCTAATTTCTTTGCAGGGTTGGTCCCTACCCTCACCCTTATATATAGTTATCACTGACCCATTAAGTGAGACTAATGACCTAAAGCAAAAGTGGAAGAGGGTAGATCAGACTAACATTGATCGTATTGTACAAGGAGCATACGAGAAGATATTAAGGAGTCGTAATTCTTCAGTCATGGATTCAGGTACGCCTAAGATTTGACTCTATATTCGTTGTTGCATTCTTATCTAATCTCCATGCAATTACATAGATTTTCTATCAGATCAAGCCACTCACAACTTCGCCTACGGGGCTACTCTGACCATTACCAATTCCTACCCAAGTATGGGAGGATGTAGCGATGGACTTTATTACCGGTCTTCCACCATTGGCAAGCAAGGCTGCAATTCTAGTTGTGGTTGATTGTCTTAGCAAATATGCCCACTTCTGTGCTCTTCCCAACAACTTCACTTGTACCAAGGTGGCCGTGGTCTTCGCTGCTGAGATTATTCGCCTCCATGGCCTTCCACGCACCATTGTTAGCGATAGGGATCCCTTATTCCTCAGCAACTTCTGGCAAGAACTATTTCGCCTCCAGGGAACCACCTTGTCCATGAGCACTACTTATCACCCCCAGACAAATGGTCAATCTGAAGTCCACAATCGTTGCCTCGAAATGTATTTATGTAGCTTCATCATGGATGACATGACGACATGGGCGAAGTACCTCACTTGGGCAGAGTACTGGTACAATACGTTGTTCCACATTGCCACGGGTTTGACTCCCTTCCAAGCCTTATACAGAAGGCCTCCTCCATCACTTCTACATTACATACCGGGTACTTCTGCCAATGAGGCTATTCACCATGAGCTTTAGGCCAGAGAAGACCATAATGAAGGACCAAATATGCTAATGTTGCTGCATTGTGAGAACCGCCTTCAATTCCGATCATAATCCCCTACTTGTTCATATAGAGGGTGGAAAATAAATGGGTCCTAGACCTTTTCGTTTTGAGAAGATGTGGTTGCGTTACACCAGTTGCCATGAAGTGGTTTCAAGGGCATGGTCTATTCCCTCTCTTTAGTTAGCTGCAGATTCACTCAATTTAAAGACCTCAACATGCAAAACATCCTTTCAAAAGTGGAACCAGGAAGAGTTTGGTCATGTATATTTATTACCAACATTGAATATTGTTGCTGCACAATCCCGCGCATCCAAGATCCTACAGAACAAGAGTTAAAGGCTGGCTCGGAGAGAGCTCCGAGACCAGGCTCCAATGATCAAGTTAGAGTCAAATATATTCATTCTTGTGTAAGGGGTCTAGTCGATTCAGAGTTTTACCTCTTCTTCCATATAACCTTCTTTATATAGATAGTAAAGGTCCCCCTCATTGGTCGAGAGGTGCTGGCATATGGACGAGTGGCCTTATCTTATTGGGGAGATTTTCTTTTGTCGTGGTTAAGCTGGCTGAGATTACAACGGTTAACTTAACCAGGGTTAGACATCATAACCGTTAACCTGACCATAGTAAGATCCCCTAATGGTTAACTTGACCATGGTGGGATTCTCCAACGGCTAACCTGACCGTGGTAGAACCTAGAGTCAAGTAACTGCCTGACTCTGGTTAATTTCCCTAGCCATAGTTTAGGTCGACCACAGCGCCTTCACGGGGGTAGGTCGGATGCTCAGGAACCTTTACCGATGGTCGGGGAGATTGGTCCACATCTATGCTTATGCTAATCGGGCCTGAGTACTGTTACCCGACCATTGACCGGTCAACGGTATATATATATATCAAATATAATATATCCTAATGCTTTAAATATTTAATGCTACTATTTAAATTTTATTTTGATAAAAATAATATAAGGGTATACGAGAACATATTATTTAATGAGCGGTGGTACTTTTTATTAACGCTAGTATATGTATATATATTTAACACTGGTAATTTTCTATGCCTTGGAATATAAGTATTGTAGACATTTCGCGGTATTGAAGTTGCAACTTGCAAGTCT
This sequence comes from Macadamia tetraphylla, assembly GCA_022985045.1. Taxonomy (NCBI): domain Eukaryota; kingdom Viridiplantae; phylum Streptophyta; class Magnoliopsida; order Proteales; family Proteaceae; genus Macadamia; species Macadamia tetraphylla. Next base: position 41,167,938 of record CM040961.1, on the reverse strand, counting down.
ATCGAGGGGATGAGGTGTGGAGAAGAGGAATGAGATGGGGTGGAGATGTGTGGGTGCTTTTACACACACTTAGAGAGAGAGAGAGAGAGAGAGAGTTCTCGGTGGGATATAGGCTTAGAGCTGGGGATGTAGAAGTAGAGGTTATATGGAGAGGGGTTGAACACAGAACACAGTTGGGCACAATGGGGTTGGGTTGTAGGGTAAGGGTGTCAAAATGGAATCGAAACCATTTATCGTAATTAGAACCAATCATTTACGATCAAACTGAATTACACCACGAAGAAACGATGTGATTCTGATTGCATATGTTCTATTCTTGGTTGAACCGAAAATCAAAGAACGCATCAAATAGAAACCGGAGGAGGTTAGGTATGCCATCAGTTTTCCTGAAGCTAGTGATTCAACCAATGGAAAGATTGAAATGAGAGAGGCATATGAGATTTTTCCAAGGGAAGAAAAAGTGAGAGAGAGATTTAGATATAATAATCAATTTTTTATGCATTTTTACTCTTACAGCCTACTTTTGCCGCTCGATTCGTCTTCTCCCTTAGGCCTTGGCGGTTTCCAATTGATTTCTTTAGTTTGGAGCTTGAATTACTCATCTAGACGTTAGTAGAATGGGCGGATTATCAGGCGGAAACTAATCAAATCAACAGTCATAGTCTTCCCTTAGTTCAACGATTTCAAGAAATACTGGTGAAATTTGTGAAACCTGTACAGAACTCCCATGGGTGGATTATATGTAGATTATATTTCCATGATCTTTTATGCATAGCTGGAATTCAATAACATCTTCTTGTCAGAATTTTTTTTATAAATCAGTAGTACTACAAACCACGTGTAAACTAGTTATAAGCTAAATAACAAAAATCAATCGGTAAAACTGATATAAAACAATTCTTATTTTATCTTATTTTTATCTGGTGCAGTCTTTATTTCTACCTTGCAAATGTTCACTAAATCAGAACCAAATTGAATAATTGAAACCGTTTGACACCCCCATTGTAGGGGAGGGAAGGAGCAGGAAGGGTGGGTCTCCAACAAGATGGAGCCAAAGCAGTGGGAGGGGCGGGATGGGGAGCTTCAAGGGGGGGAGGGATAGGTAAGGGGTGGGCAGTGGTGGTTGCGGTAGTGAGCAAGGTGAGAGAGGAGCGTGTGTTGTCCTAGCTAGTAGGAGTGAAATGAGGTGGCATATTTAATAAAATTAGGGGAAAATAATCGTAAAAGGCAGTGTGGCCTCTACACCAAGATGCATTTGAAGGTGAAATGACCTGATCCGGCTCCTCCATAGCGTGGGGGTGTGTTAGATCTCGTGTAGCGTGGCACTATGAGGCTACATGAGGAATATTTAAAACGTATGTTGCAGATAGCCGATAGTGCATATTAGCGATTGTACATGCGAACCAGGGAGCCCTTATGTTTACCTCCATTGTTTTGCCCCTTTGATGGGAAAACTTTCTCCTACATCCAAAAATCTAGGGTTTTGAGGTTTTCCCATCGATTTCTCCTGCAATAACTGGCAATCAGACATGAAAGATATCAAAAGGCCCCAGAACCATAGAAAGCACAAGAAAGACCCACTTGGGTAGAAAGTACCGAATTAAAGAAAAAAAAATGCAGCTCTTAACTCATCTAAGAAGCCTTCGATTCAATTTACAGTGCTTTGACTCTTTCCATGGATCTAATATCACTTCTGATGATGAAGAAGTTGAAGAAGAATACGAGGAAGAGCAAATAAACCAGGTGGGCATCAAGGATATTGATGGTAGTGGTACTTCAAGAGCCATTTTTTTCTATGTGGTTCATGGTATTAAAGGAAAAACATGGTAATGGGTCAGTAGAGTAGAGTAATTTGAGGAAAGAAGAGTTGATAGAGACGATGCTAGGGATTCTACTCCGTAGAATCATATGACGATGCTAGGGATTCTACTCCGTAGAACCATATGAACAACTCCATAATGTTTAGAATATAAGTATGAATCATAAAAGAGATTAGCACATACCTCTTGAGAGTGTGTGGAGTCCTTATGGCATGAACAATAGTACTCTCACGAACAATGATGAAGAACTATGTAAATTGGAGTTTCTCTACTAAGATCTTCTGCAGCCTCTTACACTTGGATTTTTTTTCCTGTGCACTTGCTCCTATGAGAAAGCAGTGCTCCCAAAAGATATGATTGTGTAACTAATGGCTGCAGGAACCATTAGTATTATATTTATAATAGAATTCCTAAAACCTTATTCCACTTGCACAATGTAAAGGGTTAGGAGTTCCTAACCAGAGTGGGTCTACAACTGTTTAGGCCCAATGGGTCAATTAGTATTAGTTAAGTCCATATAAAAGTCTTAATAATCTCCCACTTTGGCTACACTGATACTAATGCCTTTCCATTGATAGCTGGCCAAATATTCCAATAACTGAACACCACTCAAACAAACTTTGATCCAATCAATAATCTCTACTATTGAACAATAGCAAAAAGGGTAATTTACAGTGCCACCCCCTAGAGAATGCCACTACTATAAGAACACTCCCTGTGTTTAACCAAATTAGACTCAGACCCGTTACCGTCGGTTACTGTTAAATGAAGAGTTAAAATGACCGTTATACCCTTATGTGGATTTATGTCTCGTGAGTGTTTCCTTCCTTTTGCTTCCACCATTCCATCACGCCAACCTCCGCCTCCCACATTGTGGCCATTGTTCTTACTAACCGCCACACCACCACACCACCACCGCCACCTCTACCGTTGCCACCACCTGATCAAAGTCATTGCAGGTGAGGATCTTCTTCAGCTTTCGGCAGGTGGTGAAAGGGAGACGGATAAGACGGCTCAGGCATGTACCTAAGATCTCCGTCGCTCCTTCAACTTGGGGTAATAGGCTCAGGCCCATTTCAAACACAAAAATCATGGCCAACATTCAAAATCTGCTCCTCCCAGAACACATAATCTACAACATTTTCCTTCTTGATCTCCTCCCTTCTTCATTTCCGATTTCGAGCACAATCATCGATTGGAATTACAACCTTCACCGTCAGATTTGCTCTCTAGAAATCCAGCCATGACTTCGATTCAAAGAATTCGACTAAGAAGAATGTTGTCATTAAACACGAAACCAAAATCGCCATCAGAGCTAACATATGCATCAGGAGAGAAATCGGAATCTATGATTGTTCGGGGATGGAACAAATCCATATTCGAATCTTTCATTTTCTCCTCAACTCTTAAAATTATCCAAACATCAGCAATCATAAACTGATAAAGAACGGAAATGACCAAGAACAAGAAAGCCAAAAAACATTTTCTCTAACCCTAAGCCTAAACTTTAAAGAACCTAACCTAGAGCATAGAGATGGTACCTGCCAATCTAAAGCCCCCCCATTGCTTCACCTTCACCTTTCTCTGCCGTGCTACTTCTTCCTTCTCCTCGTCCAACCGCCTAGGGAAAGGAGGCTTTGGTTCCATCTACCATGGTATACCCTCCGGTCAAGAAATCGTTGTTAAGCTTATGGATTCTGGCTCTTTATAGGGCGAGCAGGAGTTCCAGAATGAGTTTTTTTTTTGATAGGTTAGAGAGTCGCTGCTGGTTGCTGGTCGCCGCTGTCGTCATCTATTGCCGATGTCGCTGCCTCCATGATCTCCGGTGCTCTGAATGCTCGCCAGTGGTCCAAATCTTATAATTTGGGAGAAAGGTGAATTAAATAAAACATGGGTATTTTAGGTACTTTATATTTAGCAAAAAAAAAAGGGTATTTTGGTATTTAAAATAAAATATAGTTGTTAACATCAACATATGTGGTACATTCCTTAAAAATGACTGACGATAAGGGGTCTAAGTCTAATTTGGTGAAACACAAGGGGTGTTCTTATAATAGTGGCATACTTTAACGGATGGCACTGCAAATTACCCTAGTAAAAAATATACATCACCATACGGCATATAACTATCTAATGTTACAACAATAGACAATCATTAAGTCAAAATTGCATGGAAATCATGTATATAAGGAATTTATATCATAATTGTGATCATATGAAATATGTCATTGCTTATAGGTCCTTTCCTAATCTAAAGATTAGTCTACCTTGGAAACCTCACGGATAGTGAACTTTGATATTAATCAATACTTATGCAAACCACTATTTTCTTGAATTAATATCTTACTTTGGCATACTACTTATGGCTATCACCACTTCCATGGATTTAGGCTAAATACCACCATAAATCACAAACTTTGGCTAAAAGCTACTATACCTCACGAATCTTGACTGAATATCACCATATATCATGAATCTTGGCTAAATACTTCATATTATTATGAACTTTGGCTAAATACCGCCAATTATCTTGACTTACTGTTAATTACTTCGGCTTATAGCCACTTACTTTGGCTTACCACCAATTACTTTGGCAAAACACTGTCAATAAACCTTAGCAGGCACCGGCTTTAAACTTTAGCTTTTACAGCCTTTAAACTTTGGCTATTGCCACCATGATATCTTTGATTAAATGAGATCATAAAACTCTCACTAACCAAGAATATCAAAAATATCAATAACACCAAAGTAAAAAATCATGGCTCTTGAGCATTGTCCATAAACTTGGGTGATGTTACCTTTGGGCATATGTCATATTTACCTTAGGAAACACATAACTGAATTGAATGTACCACTTTGGTGGATTTCACTCATTTCTATCATGTGTTCCTCATTGAAGATGTATATAGGTACAGAGATATACACTTTAATGTGTTTCTTACATAATCAAGGAAAATATAAACAATTAAAGTATAAAATTATACATAAACAATTTAGAGAATAAGATTTAGGACAAAAATCATGTCAAAATAAATTCAAAATCATTAATAGGGTAGCAAAACTGTCTATGTTTCCCTTTAGTTGTGCTTTGATCAGCAAGAGCAACTGGTTTGGGTACCCTGAGAGCTGAAATTAGATCAAGTAACCCTAAACTAATCTTATGTATGAAACATACACACCAAATAACTAGGTTCAAAAATGTAATATGTCCATCTAGCAAATAAACTGCACAAGAGTCACAACCGTAACTACATTTCTATCCTTTGGGCTAAGAATGTGCTGGTCCTCTTTCAAATCCAAATTTACTATGAAAATACAAATACTTTTGTCACCTCTAGGCTGATAAGCCTCTAGGTTACTAAACTTTCCACACATGTATTTTCTTTAACTTGTGTGACATCACCTTTGGGAAAATGTCACAAACTGTGCTGTGCTTGGAAAAAAATTATGAAAGAATAGCATATGCCACTTCGATGGATTCTACCCAACCCTTTCATAGCTTCTTAGAAATATATTGTACAATATAACATGGGCAGAAGCAGACATCTAGTTTAATTCTAACATAACTATTCAAAACCTTTGAGTTGCAGTCTCATTGCAGTAACTTTAGATTTTACCACTATGGTGGTTTCCATCCATTCCACTACAAATTTGCAATAGTTTGCAACCACATTTGGCAATTTAAATTTGTGGATCAGGTTCATTACATAGTATACAAGCATAGTCAATCAAAACAATTACAAATAAAATAAAGATCTTATACCAGATCTTAGCTACATTTTACTGTTAGTATGTAAGCCATGATATAATAAGGTTTTGATCAAATTCATTGATTTAACAATGATATAACAGAATATGTCAAAACTGTCCACATAAGCAAAATTTTCCCAAACCGGGTCGCTATGATCACCATACATAGTTATATTGCATATCAAATTAAAGAGCACGTAAAAACAAATCCAGCGCAAAAAACTGCATCCAAAAATTCATCCGTATAAGCCCGTACGGTCAATTTAAAGTATGCTGCCAGGAAATGATTTTTTATTTTTTTTTTGGTGAAAATCAAACCATATCTGCCTGAACGAAGCGGACCGGTGGGTCGACTCAAACGGCTCAACATTTGAGTTCACGTGTCAGAAAATGGGACAATAGGTCAGGTCAAAATTCATTGGTCAAACTTTGATCGGATTAGTCATTCTTTGACTGGGTTAGTCAACATGACCGTTGGGTCAATGGGTCAACCTGGTTGAATCGACCCGGTTGAATCGACCCAATAGCTAGTCAACCGAGTCCAACTCGAAAACCCTAATTGCTTTGACCCAGCGATGACCCACCAGCTTTTTTTTTTCTCTCCTTCAGCCAACTCTGGTGATGTGCCACCTACTGCTGCGCTCGTCTCCTCGTCCCCTACAACTTTCATGTAGAAATTTTTCCATCCGGAACTTCAAAATGATAGTAAACCAGCGATTTTCAATAATTTAAAATCCAAATCCTGTAAAAAATCATTTTTCAATTGATTTTCTTGATTCTAGTACTATAAGATTGGTTCGATACAATTAGTAGAATTCTACTCCATAGAATCATATAATGACCCCATAAGGTTTAGAATACAAGTAGGAGTCATAAAAGAGATTAACCACATACCTCTTGAGCAAAGGTAGAGCCCCTATGGCACGAACAATAATACCCTCACAGATAGAGATGAAGAACTACGCAAATTGGAGTCTCTCTATTGAGATCTTCTGTAGCCTCTTACCTTTCGGTTTCCTTTTTCTGTGCACTTGCTCTTGTGAGAAAGTAGTGCTCCCAAACATAATGACTACAGTACCATCAATATTCTATTTATAATAAAATCCCTAAAACCCTATTCCACTCACACAATAGAAAAGGCTAAGAGTTTCCTAATCAGAGTGGGTCTATAACTGCTTGGGCCTAATGGGTCAATCGGTATAGTCCTAATAGACGAGTCTTATCATGAAGGTTCAAAGGTCGCTCCTATTACTCCTCATTCAAATTGTTTGTTGCTCATGCATTGCATTGCAGGTCTGCCCTTGCAAAACTTTGGTTGGAAGAAAAAAAAGAAGAAGAACCAACAAAAAACACAAAGCTGCCTTTGAAAGAAGGAAAAATTAAAGAGAATTTGTTATTGACGAGCTATGGCCCTGATTTCTTTAGTATTTCTCCTGATATTGCAAAGGAGACTTCAATTGTTGGTGGAATAAGAGATCCATTATCGAGAAGTTGAAGCGAGAAGAGATAATGATCATGGTGAATTGTGCTTACTTTAACTGCTTCGATATTGTTCTTGTTTACTTTTTTATTGGTTTTCATAACCCCCTTCTATTCTAGGGATGTTTGTGTATCTTTGGAGAAGCCAAGCTCCCTTTCCTTGGAGCCGCTTGGAATGGAGGAGAAAGTTTTTCCATTGAAGAAGGGGCCAAAATGATAAAGGTAAACATAAGGGCAATGATGTACAGTGTACGTGAGATGTAGCGCACTCCTACACTATAGAGGAGCTGGATCTGAAATGACAACCTTGCCCCATATGAAAAGTGAAAATCCCGCCACTATTGATGCTTCCATGTGCAGTCTGATTGGTCTCTATGCTAGTGTAGAAGCCAAGAACACTCTCCCATAAGTTATTACTTGTAGAGGTTTTTAATAGAAATTATTTCTAATAAACAAAAGTAAAAATATCATATCTAATTGAGGTTTTTAATAATGAAAAATGAAATTAATGTAAATATTAAAAAAATTAATTTAGTAGTGATAAATTGGTAATTACTGTCACTAAAAGTATGAAGTCGGAGAATTTTTAAAAGTAATTCGAGGAAGTAAAATTATTGCTACGAATTGTGAAATATCGACGACACAATTCGTAATGGATTCCTGAGGTACAAACCACATCCAATTGTATTTGTGGCAGTATTTTGATATTCTATGGTAGTAATTACCGCCGCTAATGATCATTCTTTTAGTGAAGCTTCTGAAAATAAAAACATGTTCCTATTCCTAGATCAGACATATCTAAATGGGTAATTTACAGCGGCACCCCCTAGAGAATGCCAATATTATAAGAACACCCCCTTTGTTTCACCAAATTAGACTCAGACCCACTACCGTCAGTCATTGTTACAAAATATACCTTATATGCTGATGTCAGCTACTATATATATATTTTTTTAAATACCAAAATGCTCTTACTAAATATGAAGCACCTAAAATACCCATATAATAAATCCCTATCCCCATCCCCAACCTATCTTAACCTTCAACACTAATTTTCCTTTGTTTTATCAATTTTTGGTTTTTACAATGGACCAGCAAAACCTAGCTATTGATCCACACAGCCCTGGCCCATCTTCTTGGCGAAGTCTGTCTATCTTATCCAGAGACTCCAGTGAGAAGGAGTGGGAGGTCCCATTTTTTAAGGGCGATTTGGAAGGCGATTTTCAGCTTGGTTCTCTTCTTCTGGAAGGCGGCTGCATCATGGCCAGTAGTCAAGGCCTAGTGAGGAGGGTGGAGGTGATGAGGCCGACAATGGTGAGGGATCTGTGAGGGAGGTGACCGAGAATGTGCCTCCAAGTCAAGCTGTTGCTGCTGATGGTGTCACTCCAAGAAGGTCATATGCAAGGGCTGTGGGGAATGCCTCATGGCCAGCAATGGACTCTCTCCCAGAACCAATCCAAGCAGGTAATATCCGAAGAATCATGATCCCCCAGTGCGACTATGAGTCAAAAAGGCAAAAATTCAGATTTGCTCTTATAGGGAGGGTTGATTTCAAATTGATCTCCCTAGATGCACTGAGACAAGAAGCAGCAGAAAAATGGAACTTGAACCAAGGAGTGGTGATGCACTCTCTTGGCAAAGGGTATGTCGTTTTTCAATTCGGATGTGAGGGAGATAAGGCTGCTGTTTGGAAGAGGAGCCCTTTGAAGATCGGCGGTCAGTTAATCCGCTTCCAACACTGGAAACCGGATTTTAACATCCATGAAGCAGTGTGGACTAAACTGGTCTGGATCCGTTTCCCTGACCTTCCCCTAGAATATTGGCATGAGAATGTCCTGCTCTCAATAGCAAAGGCAGTTGGACGATTTGAGGCTCTGGATCGTCACACAAAGCAAGGCTTGATGGGATTCTTTGCTAGAGTCTTGGTTGAAATAAAAAAAAATGAAACAATGCCTCGTATTGAGGAAGTGCAGGTTGAGAGATTAGAGCCTGGAACCACAAAAATCTTTGGGTTCAGGCAAAAGGTTGTGTATGAAGATGGTATAACACGTTGTGGTTATTGTAAGCAGCTGGGAAATGGTGTGGAAGAATGCCGATTGAAGAAGCAGGAGGATGAAAAACAGGCTGCAAAAGATCACGTTGATGTACGGTACGATCTATGTAGAAGATGGAGTGGACTGGCAGTCATATCAACTCGGAGATTCTGAGAGTGTACCAAGCGTGGAAACTACAGCAAATCATTCTCCTTCCTTAAATGCCTCCTCATCATCAAATCAAGGTACCCCTATTTTGGAAGGCCATATTCATGTGGATTTGGATCTCATCCAAAATTTAAATTCAAAAGTCAATCCTCTCTATATGGAATGTAACGGTGGGAATTTACTCCCTAATCAAAACCTTCCCTCTTTGGAGGAAGGCCAAGTGGCTGGATTGGATCTAGGATCTGGATCAGGGTTGGGTTCTGACCCTGATGATGATGCTCTCTCAGAGTCCGAAGAGGAGAGTCAGCAAGCTGCCTCTGACGCCCCTACCATGGTTGCTCCTACCATGAACCCAGTGAATCGGCCAGACCAAGTCGCCCTCGACGGAATGTGGTGACTAGGGGAAGCGGTGGTGTGGCTGGCCAGCCCTCAAGAGGCGTTCACTTATCCAGAATCCTTCCCAGCCATCGTGATTCTCAGATTTCTTGTATTCCAGAGACAGAAATTGCAAATGGGCATGTGGCTCTAAATTTTTAGGAAGTAGGGGTGGTTGATCGTACCCTTCTTGCGAAGGAAAAATCTAATACTGATACTTATAAAGGAGGGAAGAAGGGTAAGAAGAAGGTTGGTCAGATGAATAAGTCTGACAAGGTCCAAAATTAAATCCTTTCTCCATGAAGATTTTATTTTGGAATATTAGAGGTGTGCGTAAGGCAGCTGGTATTAGAGCCTTGAAGATGATCCTGAGGGAGCACTCTCCTGATTTTGTATGTTTGATTGAGCCGATGGTGAAGGCTTCAGATTTTCCTTCTTTGCTATTTAATAAAATAGGGTACTCTGGGGATTTAATACACAATGATCGGGTGGACAAGGTTCCGAATCTTTGGCTTATGTGGAGACAAGGTTCTTCTCGTCCCTCAGTTGTTTCTCTGTCTTACCAACAATTATCAGTCACGGTGGATTGGTTGGGTTGCTCAGTGGGATTGACCTTCGTTCATGCAAATTGTTTTAAGGTTAATCGCCGAGAGCTCTGGACTGACCTGGGTTTGGTGGTTAACCCAAATATTCCATGGTCGGTCATAGGGGACTTTAATGCTACTCTTCTTTCAAATGAAAAAAGGGGGCCAGGAAGATTTAATGCTAGCTCGGCGGCAGAGTTTCAAGCAATGGTGGACACGTGTGATTTGGTCCCAGCTCCTTCACAGGGGAAAAAGTTCACGTGGACTAACAATCGTCGCAGAGGAAATGTTGTAGCTGTTCTGGATCGAAGTTTTTGTAATGGGAATTGGCTGGAGCTGTTCAAGAATATTAATCAAATTGTTTTGCAAAGAACTGCCTCGGACCATGCCCCTGTTCTGGTGGTCTCAGATGCCATCCTTAAACCAGGTAATATTCCTTTTAGATTCAATAATTTCTGGATGGAAAATGTGAATTTTGAGGATACTATCAGGGAGGTGTGGAATAAGGAGGTGTCAGGAAACCCCATTTTGGTGCTTTCTTAGAAGCTAAAGCAGGTAATTTTTTTTATTAAGAGCTGGGCCAGGAATAATTTCCCTAATGTTGATGAAGAAGTAAAGAAAGCTTCGAAAAATCTAGATTCGATTCAGGAAGAAATTGAGACATCAGGGATGATGGATGATTTGTTTGACAGAGAGGCAGACGCTAAGACACATCTCTTGAAAGTAACTCAAATGCAAGACAGCTTTTTGGTCTCAAAAGGCCAAACAAAGGTGGATGAAAGAGGGGAACAGGAACTCTAAATTCTTCCACCTCTCAGTACAAATGAGACAGTCGCGAAATCAAATTCGTACCTTGAAGAATATGAATGGTGAATGGATTAGTGACCAGCATAGTGCCACTCAGACTACTCCACATCATGATTTATTGAATTGTATCCCCAAGGAGATTAGTGAGGCAGATACACTGGGTTTAGAGACTATACCCTCTTTGGAAGAAATAAAAAACTCTGTTTGGGAGGTGGATCCAGACAGCTCTCCTGGGCCTGATGGATTTCATGGGAAATTCTTTAGAAGAGTTTGGAATATAGTGGAAGCGGACTTTTGAGGTGTGAGGCACTTCTTGAGCAGGGTTTCTTCCTAAGGGTGTGAACAATGTTTCTTACTCTAATTTGAAGGTGCAGGGGTGACCTAGACAAGTTTAGGCCGATCTGTATGGGAATTTCTTTTCTAAGGTGCTATCAAAATTATGGTAAATAGAGTTTATGCTGCTTCCGGGCTGATCTCGGAGGAACAAGGTGCATTCGGAAGGGAAAATAATATCGAGAATATCAGCCTTGCCTCGAATTGGCAAATCGATGTTCTTGATCGGGGAGGTATGGGGATTTCCTCTTTGAAGTCCTAAAAAAGTTTGGTTTCCCTCAGAAGTGGATATCTTGGATTCATGAAATCCTTGTCTCTACTAGGATTTCGGTCTTAGTAAATGGGGGACTGGTGGGCTTCTTCCCTGTGGGTCGTGGTCTTCGCCAGGGTGACCCTTTATCTCCCTTTCTCTTCATTCTGGCAGAAGAAGTGCTCTGTAGAGGGTTAAGAAGCATGGTTGCGGAAGGTGCTCTTAAATCCTTGCCCGAGCCAAGAGGTGTGCTCACTTCATCCCACCTTCTCTTTGTGGACGACATTTTCATTTTCATGAACGCGTCAACAAAATATGTAAGAAATCTTCACTCTTTCTTAGATAAATATCAGGCCTTCTCTAGTCAGTTTTTTAATCTGGATAAAAGCAAGATTTTCTTTGGGAAGGTGGCCCCTCACAGAAAACAATTTATTAGTGAGTTTTTGAGTATTCAGATATCCAAATTCCCTACAAAATATCTTGGGGTGGAAATCTTCAAGGGAAGAGTCACCAAATCCCACTTGTTGCCTCTGCTAGATAAGATCAAATGTAGACTTGCAACCTGGAAAGGGAAATTGCTCTCTATGGCAGGCCGTATTGAACTAGTTCGTTCAGTTATATCGAGCATTCCTATGCATAATTTTGCAGTTTATTGGTGGCCTCAGGCATCAATTAAAATTGTAGAAAGATGGATGAGGAAAGTCATTTGGTCTGGCCAAATGGAAGGTCAGAAAAAAATCACTGTTAAATGGGAGGATTGTTGTAAGCCAAAGAAGGAGGGAGGTCTGGGTATTCGGAAGTTGCGAGATGTTAACATAGCTTGTCTATGTAAATTAGTAAGGAAAATTAAGCATGAGGATTCTAGAATGAGTCAATTTTTCAGAGCAAGGTTTACTACTAGCGACGGCGATCTCAAGAGCTACAAGTCTTCTTCTATTTGGCAGGGTCTAAAAAGGGTGTGGGACTTTGTAACAAATATGGAGAGCTGGACAGTAGGAAATGGCATCAAGATTAGCTTCTGGAAGGATCGTTGGTTAGAAAATTCCTCATTGGCGGAATCCTCTAATCTGGACTTAGAAGCGCTTACTTCGAGGCAGTTGCGGGTGGCAAATTTCATTAGGAATGGTGAGTGGTGCTTCCCAAATGTTTCTTCATCATTCTTGTCTGAATCGTTTGAGAAGGCGAAGAGAATATCTAGCAATTTAGAGGATGTTTGCCTTGGAAATTATCTTATGGAGCCTTCTCTTTGGCCTCGGCGTGGGAAGAGATAAGAAGCAAAAAGACGCCTGTTTCTTGGTTTTCCATTCTCTGAAAAGCTCTTCTACAGCCACGGCAGGCAGTATTTGGATGGAGGTTAGCCCATGGTAGACTCCCTACGGATGACCAAGTGTGCAAAAAGGGGATTGCAATGCCTTCGAGATGTGGGTTATGTGAAAAGGCAGAAGAGTCGAGTTCCCACCTTTTTATTCACTGCAAGTATATCCAGGCCCTGTGGAATATGTTCTGTGATCTATTTGGTGTCAGATGGCAACACTTCACAAAAATGGAAGATTTATTTAGCTGGTGGAAACGTAAAGCAAAATCCGTCTCATTTTCAAGAGTATGGCTTAGTGGCGCGGTGTTAATTCCTTATGCAGTTTGGAGGGAGAGGAATATGAGAATCCACGAGGGTACATATTGGCATCACAGGCAACGTTTTGCTATGATTAAAGGAGAGATAGGCATGATTTGACGTGCACCTTGGGAAGAACTTGTCCGTAGCTGATTTGATGTGTGCTAGGAGAGTGGGAATTCCCCGTGTAATTGGCAAGCAAAGAGAAATTTTTGAAGTTTGATGGTGTCCCCCCCCTCAGAATTGGATTAAGCTAAATACTGATGGGTGCTCGCTAGGGAATCCTGGAAAGGCTGGAGCTGGCGGTGTGTTTAGAAATTACAATGGCGAACCTTTGCTGAATTTCAGAAATTTTGTTGGTGTAAAATCTAACTTTGAAGCTGAATTTTTAGCTCTCATTACCGGCCTTGAACATGCAAAAAACTCTTGTATCTAAAACCTTTGGATCGAGTGTGACTCTGCTGCTGTGGTGTTCTTATTTTCCAAAGGGCTGGTTCCATGGTTTATTCAGCAAAGATGGAGGGGCGTTCTCTCTTATTTGGGCTCAATTTCTTGGAAAGTCACTCATAGCTACCGTGAAGCAAAGGTGGTAGCCGATTTCTTAGCGAAAACAGCAGCAAGATTTGAATCTAATTCCCCTATCGAGGCCTGGCCCCTTCTCTCCTCCAGGGAGCTGGAATTGGATGCGACCCAACGGCCAAGATTCCGATTCACTTAGTTATTTATTTTTTTTTTTAAGTTCTTTTTCGTTTGTTAGTCTAAGGTCTGGGGTCCTCTCCTGCTGATGGCAATGCTGAAGGTGGGGTTGATTTCACTTCCTTCGTCTAAGTCTTGTTGAGTGTATCATTCCTCTTGTATATTCTTTCTTTTTATTAATTCAATGATCTTTAGCGAAAAAAAAAAATCCAAAGACTCCAATAGGAACTCGGCCGGAGAGGGAAGCTATGGCCGTTTAGGATCCAAGCATGTGTGATATGGGTTGAGGGGTATAGCTTGTCTCAGAAGGAGATTACAGACGAGGAGGCCAGGTTCATCCACATCAATGATCCTCAGAAGACGAACGATAAGTTTGAATTCACAAGAAATTCGATCAGAACAAGCAAGTAATCTGTCCTCTTTTTCTTACCCTAAAACCTGTTTGAACAATTTCACCGTGTTGCCTACATATATTTTCTTGTAATTGCTATCCTCAATCAGCTGACAATACTAATTGCTTTATATCCAGAATATCTAATTTAGTCTTCCCTTCGAAAACTCCCAAAATGCTCAAGCTATATGACATGACCCAACACACCCACAGAAGCACAAGAGCATCAGCGGGAATTAAAAATCCAGATCTTACTATCAGCTTCATCAGATTCGAATTCCAAGTTTGAAGGATTTCCAGCATTTGCACTGTCCACATCATAAAGCCAATATAAATTGTTGAGAGACGTGGATACAGTCTTCCTTCCACAGTGGCTAATATAACCCCTCAAAAACTCAATCCAAGTAACTCCTCCGTTATCCACCCTGAAAAAGAGATCGACAATAGCTTGGCCCAGATGGACCAACAACCTTGGAAAGCACTCAGATGTTGCTGAATGACCTCCAACAGCATCTTCGTCGGCAAAGAGACTTTCCCGGCATATACCCATGACACCAAGAACACTACTGCTCTGAGGACAACGGTGACAAGCACTGGTGAAGATCTAGACTCCTTGTTGGCGTCGTTGTTGAAGTCAGATCTGAAGAAGGGAGGGATACCGTTGGCTGTACAGTTGGGCACTAAGGTGAAGGTGAAGACGGGAGGTCTAAAGATGATGAAGTTGTTTTAGTCAAAAGGGTATAACAGACATTTCAACTCCTCACTTTACAACGACTGACAGCAGGGGGTCTGAGTCTAATTTGGTGAAAGAGAGGGGGTGTTCCTATAATACTGGCATTCTCCAGGGGGTGGTGCTGTAAATTACCCTATCTAAATTTATATATTATCAAATTTTCCTTGAATAACGATAGTATTAAGTTTTTCGTGCATAAATTGTTCTAACCAATTTTTCCTATGCCCAAACTTTGGAGTTTCCCTCCTCTCACTGTTTTCCCACTAAGATCATGCATTCTAACCCAAATGCCTCAAAAGTAGCTCCTAGAGCGGCAATTTAAATTGTTCCTATAGCTGCCCACGTGGGAGGTTATTCTGACATAGAAAAAAAATCTTATTAATTAAATTACACTTCAAGAGATCAGCTCTTTTGATTGATGATTTTTTGTTTTGGAAAATTTCTCCCGCCCATAATCTTGGTGAGTAGGAACGGCAAAGGAATTAAGAAATCTATAACTTTTAAAAGTGGGAAGGTTTGGGAGTTGAATGTGATTTTCTTAGTCACTATTCTTTGTTGTAGTTCGCATTTAATTGTTTGGGCAAGGTAATCGTTGAGTTTAGAGCATTTTACTTTTCAATTTTAGTAGATGTATTATAAAGTGAATTTAATAATTTCGTTGCTACTTATATTTTCCTTCGAAACTTTTATAAAATGAGTGCCTTTTCTTTGATGCACAGCTTTGGCATGTGAAAAAAAAAGTGAATTTCCTATGAGCGGAGTTGGACACAGTTTAGATGCCTTGGGGAAGTAAGGCCATACCTGCCTTACTTTACTTGTATAGTGAGGTTTACTTACCTATTGCAAAAATTTAGAGGATGGATCTCAATGCAACAATAGTGTTGCTCCATCATGACCTTGTGGTCGTGGGCTTAAGAAGGGAAACAATATTTCCATAAAGCAAGGTACGGCTTCGTACATTAAGACCCTCCCCAAATCCTGTATTGACGGGAGTCTCGTGCACTAGATACGCCTTTTTTACTTATCGTAATAGTTTAGGTCTCACAAAATTGAAAGGGTCATACAAAACAAGTGCAAGTCCAATAGATTTACATCCAATTTCCTTTAACAGGAAAAAAAAAAAAAATTGTGGTTGGCATGGGGGCTGCACTATTGAAATTGATTGTTTGGATGGGAAAGATCTATAAAAAAGCTAAATTTTGGGCTCCAACTCTATCATATGGCCACCATTGCATTTTCAATGGTTCCCAATGTCTGCCAAACTTGAGTTTAATTTCAATCAAGTTTTAAGACATAATATCTCCACGTGGGAAAATCATAGATGTTTAAATTTGCAAATATGTGAACATCAAGTCCACAAAATTCAAGTTCAAACTAAATTACTTTATTAGAGAAATAGCTTCCTCCAAAATTTGTCAACTTAATTAATATACTGCCAAGATTTTCTAGAATAACAATTGTATTAACGTTTCTCTGTATAAATTGTTTTTACCATTTTTTTCTATAATTAAATTTCCAAGTTTCACTACCTTTCAAAGTTTTCCTTCCATGGTCAGGCATTCTAATTCAAAAGTCTCAAAATTTGGTTCTTATTGCAGCAATTTGAATTGTTCCTATAACCAGTCATGTGGGAGGTTATTCTGACCTCAATGATATATGGCTAAGATTTTTCATTAAAAAAAAAAAAAAAAAAAGAAAGAAAAAGAAAAAATATGTACTTAATTAAACAACAGTTGTGGACTTCAACTCTCTGATTAATGTATTTTTGTTTTAGAATAGTTCTAGCATTCTAATTTTTGATGAGTTAAGAATGTCAATGGAATTAAAATCTATAACATTTTAAAAGGGGAATGTTTGGCACCACTTTTTTTAGAAGCTTTTTCTTGTTTTGTTTGCAATTAACTTTTTGGTCTGGAAATACTTGTGAGTTGAAACAATTTTGGATTGTGTACATCATACATTACTTTTAAAAGAATGCAGTTGTAAAATTACTTTAGGGTCAGGGTTCGCCATGCTAGCAGGAGAAAAACTCTGCATGTCACACCGAAGGGTGTCCTGAAAAAATTATCATCCATATGACCACATTTCAGAATAGATGAGAAAAATAAAAAAAAAAATATTATCATTTGAGATGAAAATTGCACACTGACGGGGCTGCAAGATTTTTTTATATTATTTAATAATTTGATTGTTACCTATATCCATCTTAGAAACATTTGTGGAAAATATATGCCTTTTCTTGGGTGCATAGTGGCTCAGGTAGATAGAGCAAAATATGAATTTCATTATAGGTAATTTGGATATAGAGTTAAAATGCCTTAGGGAAGGGTAAGGCCATTACCAGACCTTACTTTACCTATATAGTGAGGTCTAACTATCGCAATAATTTAGGTCTCATATGGCTGAAAAGGTAAAAAAAAAAAAGTACATGAATTGCCCTTAATTGCATATATATATATATATATATATATATATATATATGTTCACTAGATCCCCATTGAAATTGATTGTTTAGATGGGAAAGTCCCGATTCAGATTAACCACATGTAAAAAATCAATTGAATTTCATGTTCCATCTCTAATGTATGGTCCACCATGTTAGGTTTTCTATCCTTTCATTTTCAATTGTTGCCCTCCTATCAGCCAAAGTTAAATTTCGTATGACATTCTCCACATATATGAAGATAAAACTTGTAAATGGATAGATGATCATGAGCAGGCCAATTCCACAAATTTAAATTTAAGTTTTTCATTTTGGGTAAACTAAGCTGCCTTATCAGAGAAATAGTTTCCTCCATTACCTAAATATCGGCCACATAACAAATCAGGTGACTCTCTACTAAATGTCATTGGATGTCATTCAATTTACCCCATGGAAAAATAAGACTTTAAATGTTCATTAGAAAGTAATTTTTTTGTGAAAAAAATTAAAAGAAACGGATGGCTGAAAATGAAAAGGAAAACGCCAATACTAGTTGTGTAAGATTCAATTTGGCTCTGAATTTGACTACTGACTAATCCTAACTGTGCTCCATTGTGCGACTATTGGGATTACCACTTCCATGTGGTGAAAACTATTTTATGGAGAATTGATGGCTAAGCATCACATGAAGATCTATCTAGTCTAGATAAAAAAGTTAAGAAAACCAGGTTTATGGAGAATTGAGGGGTAATTTTGGTATTTAAAATTTTGAGGGCCGAAGGGTTGGAATTTTACTTTAGGGATAGCCAGTCTTTTAAAAATAAAAAGTAAATTAAAAAAAAATTCTTGGAAATTATAGAATATGCTTAGCCGTTTAGGGCACTAAAAAAACTTCCATCTTTTCTATTTGTTGGTAATATAAAATTAGGAGAGGATTAGGCACGCGGCAAGGAGCTAGCAGCTCAACTAATGGGGAAGGGGTATGGGATAATTTCTGAGGGGAGGGAGAGATAGTGATATAGGCTTGGCACCCGCCTGCCCTTTTCACTACAAAAGGGAGAGTGTTGGGCACTTTCCCCATATTTAAATTCTCAGCCACCCCCCCTCTCTCTTCCAAGCAACAAGCCCATTCCCACAGAGAGGAAAATTCTCAACTCATTACGTTCTCTATCTCAGTTCCACCATGATGCATCTCATTTTATTGCTTGGACTTCTGATAGCATCATACTTTAGTGTAAGAAAAGTTTTTTTTTTTTTTTCCATTGGTTATTGGTTATTCCTATTTTATCTTTCTCATATGATTACAATTTTTTTCCCATGACACATGAGTTTTCAAGCTGAAAATCCTTTTGCATCTGGGAAGAGCATATAGGTCTTCCATCCTCCACATTGGTTAGTCAAAGGCTTCTCCTTTAAGTCCCCATCGAACAGTCTTTTGAAACTTATGGAGAAAATGAATTACCTTCCCACCTGCCTTCATTCTGTAAACAAGCTAATATTGCATGTTCTAAAAATGCATTAGTAAAGAAGATCATGGACAACCCAAAGCTGCCACCAATTGCCCAATCTAGTGCTATCAAAGTGATATATGATCGTGTTCCAAGTGGATCGCCTGTCAATTTCGGGCAAGGGGATTGCTATTTTATGAATCAATGGTGAAACAAGGAGGTTTCATGAATATCACTGATCTAAGGGACACAATGTCATATAATTGTTCTTGCCGCGATCTCTAGCATCAAAAATCCCATTTTCATTAGCCCGGATTAAAGAATTGAAGAAGCTTTTTGGTGTGGTGGATGATTCAAAAATGGATGAGTATATTAAAGAGACCCTTGAGATATGTGAAAAAGTCTGGACACCCTTGTTAGCAAAAAGAAATGAAAAGAGCCCCATTCGAGATGAGCATAGCACCTGTGTGACTTCTACTGAAGATCTCATCGATTTTGTTGTTGAGAAATTAGGGCACCGTGTAAGCATATGGAGTACTGAGAGCATTGAAGGATCTTATGAGAATGTCACAATTGGAGGTGTAAAACTCATATATGGAAACCTATCTGAATCACCAGCCTTATGTCATAGTCAACCATTCCCATCTCAAGTCTATTATTGTCATATTTTACAGAGTAAAGTATATATAGTAGATATATATGCTCAAAGAAAGTGAATCATGCAATCATGACATGCCACTATGACACTTCAACTTGGAATCCAAACCATATTGCTTTTAAGTTGTTGGGTTTGGCCGAGCCTAATTGAAGTCTGTCATTGGATTAACGAGAATGGAATGGTTTGGACAAAGACTCTCTAGGTTGAGCAACTTTTGAAGATTTGATTATCTTTCAGTTATCTTGTTTATGTTATATGTTACTGCTAGCTTATGCTATTTGAAGAATAAATCATGACCTATTTTGATTTTCTTATAAGCAATGATTTATGGCAAGACTTTTAGAAGGGAATTGATCATGGATGATATAAGACCAAAGCAGCTCCAGGACACTATCACTCAGTGTGACCGGCACCACTTATAGCCTCCTTTACAATTGGTACTTTCCATTCTATGGATGATTGGTAGATGTAGAAAAACTATTTGTATATGGATAACAGAATGGTAAACCAAGAATTTATGCAAATGGAAATGACTTGTAATTGGTCATTGTTGTCAACGTGCAAGTTGGGCATGAAAGAGAAAGATCAACCATATCGTCCTGCAAGAGATTCCCAAGAAAGAGAAGGTGGAGCTTCTTTTGACTATAACCCTTCTTCAATTTCTTTCCTCAATTATTACCAATTCAATATAAGGATGAAGTTTTCTTTCACCAATGGGTGAAGGAAGGGAGGGTCCTAATGTGAACCCCTCTTTCCTCATCTTTATTATATAGTGTCATTGGGCCATGGGAACTAATGCCCGTTCACTGTGGCCTTAGAAAAACTCGGTCCTAAAATAAAATGATAGAAGAAGAAGATGAGTATGTCTAGTCAAATGAAGGACATTTGTAATACCCTGAAATCTAACTAGGGTATCATCTTTTGACCATTGTAGGTCAGAGGTAACTTAATGTGGGATACTAGACCATGAGGGTGCATCAATACTTGGTAAGTGCTAAAAACCATCCATTAGCTGTAACTACACTGTAGAATAACTTTAGGGTTTTTATCCTTGAAATTACAATTTTGCCCTTAAACATTGATTTACCAATTTTCCACTGGACCATATTTTATCTTTCATTTCAATTTTCTGATTTTATTGCCAACCCTAATATTGACTTATTTATAGATATAGATATATACATACATACATATTATCCACATGTACAATTAACTAAAAAAACAACCTTAACTAACTAATTGTTGCTAATTAATAATTAACAAATGAAGGCTTTCCTAATAAAATCGTGGACCTTCCTTTTGAAATTTGGATAACCTTGAGCATAAGTAAGGGATATAGTAGGAAAAGAGAGTGAGAGAGAAAGATAGTTGGAGACTTGCATGGAAAATATCCAATTGCTACAGGGAAAGTAATCCAATTGCAGATTATCTTGCAAAAAATGCAGCAAAGATAGGTCTCTCTGGAACTATAGAGGTGTTCCCTCAATATGTATCTGATGAAATTAAGAATGATATATTATCTATGTCTATATTTAGATTTTGCAGATAGTAGTGAAGGACTCCTATTGATAGGAATGCCGAAGGTGGGGGTCCCTCTCTACTAAGTGATACTCTTATACTCCTTTTTTCTACTTTTATTAATACATATCTGATTTCTAGCTAAAAAAAGAGAGTTGGAGATTGATTGTGATTAGAATAAAGGAAGAGAAAGAATTAGAGATGAAATAGGAAAGGAAGAGATAAACTTGGAGAAAGGGAGGGGAGAGAGAACCCAAAACATGCTCCGTTGTCTCTTACCATCTATTTAAGGAAAATCTAAAGGGACATAAAAGAAAAAAATGGGGAATCATGGGAAGAAAGAGGAGAGAAGGAAGACAAAAGGAGAAAAGAAATCAAGGAATCGAATGATTTTCAAGGTAAGAGTTTTAAACCTCTGATTTAATTACTTTTTAGGTTTTACTTGGGCATAGACTATGATTTAAAGATATAAAATTTTGGATTATGGGTTTGATGAGAGAAAATAAGATTTTGACATGTTTAGAGTATTTTACGGTTGAGACGAACAATAATCGAGATTGTTCATATTATTGAACATAGTTAGGGATTTCTTTATGATCTGAAATAATTATTAGTAATACATACATGTGTTAATATGACATCCTAAAACTTTCATTAAATTCAGAGTAATTTGATGAATCAAAAATTCATGTACTCGGATAGGACCTTTGCCGGGAAGTTTTACTACCCATGAATGGGGGTGGTGATGGAGGAATATAGACTTCGAGTTTTTATCTGATATTTTTACCGTAATATTCTTTATGACTTTTCTAAATTCTTGAAAATTTTTTAAGTGATTTGAATTTGGAAAAGTGACTTATGAGTTTTTAAAATTTGTTGGACAAAATATGATACCTAACATTGGAATGTTTTTCTGGTGTTATTTTCGTATGAGACTTATATATATGAGTTATGTTTCAACAAGACTAATTTAAACTTATTCTGAATTTCAAAGATATTTATTTTATATTTTTCTATGTTAGTAGGAAGAATAAGTTAAGGCAGAATATTGACGAAATTGTATACGACGATATAAGGATTGTTCTATTTTGAACGATAAATGAAACAAATACTTGGAACGACAACAAGGTGAGTGGAACCTCTATCCTAACTTTCTTATGTTTATTATCCAAAAGAGAATTTATAAACACTAGATCTATTCTAAACCTTGGATTTCATGGTGTTTTGTCATAAAAATCTGATTTTTCCAAACCTAATGTTATGTACATGAGAGAATGAAGAACGAATTGAATTTTGTTCCATGATTTACATTATGTGTACATAACAGAATTTTTCAGAATTGAGCATTGATTACATAATCTCATCTATTATCCGTTGATAATATTTTTGTGTTCATGAATGCTTCTATTTCCTATGTTAGGAATCTTCAAAATTTCCTTCATAGATAACAGGAGTTTTCTAGATAGTCTTTGGCAAGGTTGCTCCTCATAGAAGCAATATATTTCTGAGACTTTGGGTATTCCTATCTCCAAGCTTCTAACAAAATATTTGGGACAAGAAATTTTTAAAGGGAGAGTATCCAACAAGCATCTGCTTCCAATGATAGATAAAATTAAGGCATAGCTTGCTAGTAGAAAGGGAAAGCTCTTATCTTTGGTGGGAAGAGTAGAGTTGGTCAGATATGTGGTTTCAGGTATTCTCATTCATAACTTTGTTGTATACTGGTGGCCTCAAACAACCACTAATACAGTGGAGTGGTGGATGTGGAACTTTATCTGTGCGTGATGTTGAGAAGCAGAAGAAAGTTGTAGTCAAGTGGGAGAATACCTACAAACCAAAGCAAGAGGGAGGTCTTGGTATAAGGAAGCTGAGAGATGTTAATTCTTCTTGTTTGCGCAAGTTAGCTTGACAAATCAAGCATGAGGATTCTATTATGAGGTTTTTTTTCTTTTTTGTTTTTTTTTTTTTTTTTTTTTTTTTTTTTTTTTTTTGTTTTTTTTAAATGCAAGGTTTATGAATGTATATATATTTCTCAAAACCAGCTATAAATCTTCCTCAATCTTTATTGGATTGAATAAGGTGTGGAATATCATCTCAGACTTTGAACGGTGCACTGTTGGCAATGGAGGAAAAATAAATTTTTAGCTTGATAGATGGTTGGTGCGTTTTGAGAGATGAACGACGAAGGAGAGTGTAGCTCTGAGGCGGAGGGAATTCTAGGATCCCATGGGGATCGGCCACGGATAGAGGTAAACAAAAAAAATCACTGATTTTGGTCGGTGTACATAGGCTTCATTCCCTCTAGGATCACAGGGAGGCCCTAGCATACATGAGAATGAAACGAGTTCGCGAAACATAGAGAGGGGCGAAGCGTCTCGGTGGAACTACCATCGACACTTTACTGTATTCGAGGATGGCGGGATTGTCGGAGGAGAAATCCTATACTCTGTGGAAGAGATCCTTCGAACATCGAGAACCTTCGAGATCCGATTCATGCGGGGCCCTCACTAAGGTAGTTATCCCTCGGAAGCATATGAGGAGAAGCGCAAAGTTTCGACTTTCTGTTGTCGGAGAGTCAATTTTCGTTATATTTCAATGAATGATGTGCAAAGTGCTGCCAAGGAGGCCTGGAATCGAAAGGTAGAGTAACTCTTGCTCCCTTAGGAAAGGCTTCATTCTTCTCGATTTGAAATCGAAGGGACATGTCATCGATGTGGAAGCGAGGTCGATTAAGGTGAAGGGACGGTCATTCGATTTCAGCGTTGGCGCCAATTTAGTATTCATGATGACCATACCCAAACTAAATTAGTTTGGATTCGCTATCTGAATTGCCTATGGAATATTGGCATGGCGAATTTTATTATCAATGGCAAAGGCCTCAGCATCTGTGGAGATAGACCGTCGGACGAGGAACGCTACTATGGGTAGCTATGGACATATCCTCGTAGAGGTGGAACTTGGGGGTTATCGTGTGGAGGAGATCCGGTGGAGAAAGCAACCGAGAACGAACACTTTATTACGGTTTAAGCAGAGAATCTTGTATGAAGGCGAGATTGTGGATGCTCATTTTGTAAAAAACTGGGTCACTCTATCAACCAATGCAGGGAGAAGAAAGATAAGTAGAGGTCCGATGAAGGCTTAAGGGGAGATGCTGCTGTGAATTTGGACCAAGGAGGTGGTGGCCGGACAGAGGATGGGCAGCTCTCACCGGCGGCAAATCCTGATGTTTCTTGTGACATGGAAAGGGCTAATTTGGAAGGATATATTCAGCCTCTTTTGTTTAAGGAAAATACCATAAATAATGGAGATCTTCCAATGGGAGATTCCACTACAATTTTGGACGGTAGTATGGATAGGAATCAAGGTGATTTGGAGATATTCCTCCCAATATCTCACGTTCCTACTAGAAATGCCCATGATCCGTTTATGGTGGATAATTCACTTGGTGAAGGTGGATATGAATATGGATCAGACCCAGCTGAATCTGATTTCTCTTCCTCTGAGAAGGAAACGCAGGCTTCTGGGGAAGAAAATATGAATAAGGCTGCTGGTCCGATCATGGTAGGTGTGCCAGAAAATACGGGGAGTGAGAAGGTACAGCGTAAATTACGTCCTCGCAAGAATAGAGTGTCGTATACCGCTGCTCGTGGAGGAAGAACCCAAGTCAGAGGTGGCAAGAGTGGGAGAACTCAAAACTGGGGCGAGGAGGTTCATGTGGTCTCTAGCATGGCGTCATCTCAGTACTTAGGAGGCAAGATGATTATTCAACACCAAGAGATTGGGGCTGGATAATGCCTTATGCCGGGCGAGGAAGAAAGTAGAAAAGGGAAGACAATCGCAGTGACGGGGCAGGCGTCAAGGTCTGACCGTGAGACTGTGCTCCATAGGTGATTTTATGAAGATCCTGTTTTGGAATATCAGAGGGATGCGAAAGGCGTTCGGTAAACGTGCCTTGAGGGACATTATAATTAAGAAGGACCCAGACCTTCTGTGTATTGCAGAGCCGATGATCTCTGTGAGTGATTTCCTAATCTATTTTTTAATAAATTGGGATTTCATAGCGATTTTATCTTTAATCATAGAGCAGATAGAGTCTCTAACCTGTGGATTCTTTGGAAGCGCAATCTGAGAATGCCCGTGGTTGTCTCTAATTCAGAGCAACATATAACTGCCTCTATGTCTTGGGGGGCTCATCGAATTCAGGTGACATTTGTGCATGCCAGTTGCTTCAGAGCAGAGAGAAGAATTTTATGGACGCTTTTGGCGGCTGATTCCCCTTTGGTTCCTACCCCGTGGGCGTTGATGGGTGATTTCAACGCCACTCTTCACTCTCATGAAAAGCGAGGCCCAGGGAACTTTAGTCTAGGCTGCGCGGAGTTTGGAGCCATGGTAGATGCTTGCTCCATGTCTCAGGTTCCCTCGATTGGCAGAAAATTCACTTGGACAAACAATCGATGCAGTGGAAATGTTTGTTCGGTTCTGGACAGAAGTTTCTGTAACGAAGAATGGCTTGACAGTTTTCAGAATTGTTCTCAATAGGTTCTTCAACGTATTGGTTCTGATCATGCCCCATTGCTTCTTATGTCTGATTATAGTCAGAGGCCTCAGAATTGCCCATTTAGATTTCACCGATTCGGATGGATCATGGCGATTTTGATAGAGTGGTGGCGGATTCTTGGTGGAATGGATTTGGCGCCTATATATGTCCTTGTCAATAAGCTTAAAAACTTAAGGGTGTGATCGAGAGCTGGGCAAGGTCTTTTTCCTCCACGGATAGGGATTGGAAGAGGCAAAGAGGATTTAGCTTCAGTTCGGAGCGATTGATATACAAGGTATGGATGATCAGTTATTTGCCTTGGAGGCTGAGGCTAAGACTACACTGATTAAGGTCATGGAGAATCATGAAAAAATGTGGGCTGAAAAAGCAAGGATTAGATGGCTGAAATTTGGTGATAGAAATTCCAAATTCTTCCACCTTTCGACAAAAATGAGGAGGAATAAGAATACGATTAGATCACTTAAGAAGCAGGACGGCTCTATGGTTGATGATCCCATCCAAATAGGGAACTACATAGTGGATTTCTATGAGAATTTTCACAAAGTTACCCCGACGGTTCAGCATGAGGAATTACTGGATAATATTCCCTTGATCTTGAACCAAGCTGATCAGTACCACTTGGATGGCCTCCCTGGTGATGCTGAGATTAAAAAGGCTGTGTGGGAGCTTGATCCGGATAGCTCCCCTGGTCCTGACGGCTTCCCTGGGGCTTTTTTCAGAAGATGCTGGCACATTGTGGAAAAAGAAGTGAGCAATGCGGTCAGATTCTTTTTCAGCTCGAGCTACATGCCACAGGGTGTGAATAATAATTTCCTTGTGTTGATTCCAAAGGTAGATGGGGCTGATAATCTAGGTAACTTCCGGCCCCTATGCATGGGCAATTTCTTTTACAAAATTATTACAAAGGTGATGGCATTGAGGTTGGAGCCTCTGCTTCCCAGATTAATATCTGATGAGCAAGGAGCTTTTCAAAAAGGAAAGATTATCCATGATAATATTACTGTTGTGAGCTTGCAAACTTGATGTTCTCATCCACGGAGGAGGGTATTGGAATAAAAATTGATATCGGAAAGCCTATGATACAATTGTGAATTTTATCTTTCGGGTTATGCATAGATTTGGTTTTCGGCGATGGACGATGGCTCAACCAAATTCTAATATCTTCTAAGATTTCAATTCTAGTTAATGGAGGTCCATAGGCTTTTTTAATGTGGAGCGAGGCCGAGACAAGGTGATCCCATTTACGATCTGTTTATCATTGCAGAAGAAGTTCTATCTCGGGGATTGAAGGGGTTAATCCAGTCGAACCAAATAAAGCCAATTCAGGGCCCAAGTGGCGCTGAAACACCAGGGCACATTTTGTTTGCGGATGATATCTTTATATTCACCAATGCTTCCCAGAGGTATGTCCACAATCTAAAAAATTTTTTGACAAAATATCAAGAATTTTCAGGTCAATGCATCAATCTTGATAAAAGTAAGCTCTTCCTCGGCAAGATTAATTCAGCAAGGAGGCAAAATATCTCTAATATTTTGGGAATTCGAAGTTGTTGTTTCCCTACAAAATATTTAGGGGTTGAAATCTTTAAGGGTCGGTTAAAAAAAACTGCCCTCATGCCTGTTATGGATAGTGTGAAGAAGCGCCTTGCAGGGTGGAAGGGTAAGCTTCTTTCAATGGCGGGAAGAACAGAACTAGTCAGATCTATGATTTCTAGTATCCCTACTCACAATTTTGTTGTATACTGGTGGCCCTCATCTCTTCTAGCTACTATGGAGAGGTGGATGCGAAACTTTATATGGACAGGGGAGGTGGAAAGTATGAGAGCAATTACAGTGAAGTGGAATACTACTGCAAGCCCAAAGAAGAAGGGGGACTAGGGATCAGGAAGCTAAGAGATTCAAATAAAGCTATGTTGTGTAAAATGGTTTGGAGAATTAAACATGGGAAATCGAATGCTAGTTCATTTCTTCGTGCAAGATTTGTTAAAAAGGATGGTAAATTTTCCAAGGGAAGCAGGCCTTCATCAATTGCCCTAGGGATTTGGAAGTCATGGGATTTTGTGTCAGACCACGAGAGGTGGGTTATTGGCAATGGTAATTTGACAAACTTCTGGAAGGATAAATGGTGGGGACCTAAATCTCTGATGAAGGAGATACAGACTATGGGCCTTTCCCCCCCTAATACTAATGCCAAAGTGTGTGATTTTATCCAGGATGATCAATGGAATTTCCCTATAGTACAGTCTGTACTTCTAAATAATATTTTTACCTCTATCAAGAAGATAGCTATTTGCCCTGATCAGATGGAGGACTTCTGCGCCTAGGAATTATCTCCTATGGGAATTTTTCTCTGCTTCGCATGGGATGAAATTAGAGAAAAATCACCAAAAGTCCCTTGGTTCTCTTTGATTTGGAGGAAAGGTCTTCCTCCACGGTATTCTACCTTAGGATGGCGGCTTGCTCATAGGAAACTCCCAACAGACGAGCTGATCAAAGCGAAAGGTATCATGATGGCATCGAGATGCTTCCTTTGCAACCAAGATGAAGATGGCATTGACCATGTATTTATTCACTGTCCATACTCAACTTTCATATGGGAAAGGTTCTGTGTTTGTTTTGGGATTTATTGGACGATGCATCAATCTATAGAAGGATTGATAACATGGTGGAAGTCCAAGGCAAGAATCTTAAACTTAAAAAACCCATGGCTGCTGAGCTTCTCAATCATTGCCACTAATATTTGGTGGGAGAGAAATAGACGAAGCCATGAGGACAAGGCTCGATCTGATGTGCATATTTTTGAATTAATTTGCCATGAGATTGGTCTTTGCTTGGGTAGTTCGAAGGGTGAAGTGAAGAGTATCAGCGATCTCTTATGCTGCAGGAAATTGGGGTTACATGTAGAGGCCCCTAAGTATGTTCCGCCTCTAGAAGTTCATTGGTGTAAACCCCATTCAAATTGGTTTAAAATCAATGTAGATGGGAGTTCTCTGGGAAATCCAGGAAGGGCAGGTGCTGGTGGCATTGCTCGTAACAAAGAGGGTCAGATTTGCAACTCTTTCAGTATTTATTTAGGCATTAAAAAAATCTTTGAGGCTGAGTTTGAAGCGGTTTTGGAAGGTCTAATCATGGCAAAGAGATATGGGGCGAGTGAAGTGTGGGTTGAGTCAGATTCGGCTGGTGTAGTGTCTGCTGTGCAGAAGAACCAAGTTCCATGGTTTGTGCTCCAACGATGGAGAGCGATTCTCCCCTATTTGAATTCTATTTCGTGGAAAATTTCTCATTGTTTTCGCGAGGCAAATGTGGTTGCAGATTATTTGGCAAGGAAGGCTTCAAAATCAGGAATCACAGAGACCTCTGTGACATTCCCCAGTCATA
The DNA here is from genome assembly GCA_022985045.1 of Macadamia tetraphylla. Taxonomy (NCBI): domain Eukaryota; kingdom Viridiplantae; phylum Streptophyta; class Magnoliopsida; order Proteales; family Proteaceae; genus Macadamia; species Macadamia tetraphylla. The sequence continues at coordinate 41,138,925 of CM040961.1, read as the reverse complement.
TTATGATGGAGATTGAAAATGATGCAATGGACAGGCATAGATTTAGATTCTGCTAGGGTGTTTCTTGCTTTCTCTGCTGATGGCCATGCCGAAGGTGGAGAGAGTAAGTTTCTCTAGGGGTCTCGGCTGTGTTCCCTTTCTTTTATGTTGGTGTATTTTCCCCTTTTATTTTAATAATATCATCTTTTAACAAAAAAGATGGTTGGATGGGAAGTCTCTTGCTGAAGGTTCAAGTCTGGACTTAAATGTTTTAAGGGTGCAAAGACAAAAGTAGTTGAATTCATCAGAGAACAGATGGGCTCTTCCTTACAAGCTCGACTTTTTAAAGGACTCCTTTGCAAAGTTAAATGGGATTATGGTTTCGACCTTGATGATATTTGCCATTGGACTCCTACAACTTTGGGTGTTTTCTCTATTAAGCTAGCATGGGAAGCCATCGGAGGAAAAATCTCTGGTATTCTCTCATCTTGAAGTCTCCTCTCCACCCTTGAGGTGCTTTTGGTTGGAGGCTATATCAAAACCTTCCAACAGATGATGCGGTGAGAAACGTGGTGTTCAGATGTCTTCAGATGTGACTATGTGAGCTATGTGGTATGGTGAAGAATCAAAGGTACATTTATTTTTATCTTGCGTTACTCAACTCAAATATGGCAACACTCGTTCTCTATTGAATATTTCGCCTTCTTACAACAATTTGGAAGACATGATAAAGTGGTGGAAAGGGAAAGCTCGCTCCAATTTTGTCAAAAAAATATGGAACTATGGCACCACCCTAGTCCCTTACATCTTGTGCATGGAGAGAAATTTAAGGTGCCATGATGGAATCCCAAAACCTTTCAACGCAGTTTTGAAATGATTAAAGGAGACCTTTGGTCAATCTCTTCGGTGCATGCTAGAAATACAATATCCATTTAAGATCTACTCTGTGGTAGGAATATTGGATTAAATAACATTCAGGGTAAGAAAAGGGAGCCAATGGAAATATTTTGGTGCCATCCTTTTTTAGGATGGCTAAAGTTGAATACTGATGGCTGCTTCTTAGGAAATCCATGAAAGGCCGGTGTTGGGGGTGTTTTAAGGAATGAAAAAGCTGAAGTGATCTTTAACTTCAGAGAAGCCATAGGGGTGAAGCCAAATTTTGAAGCGGAAATTCAGGCAATGATGTTTGGTTTAGAACATGCAAGGTCCATCAAAGCTCAGAAACTATGGATTGAATGTGACTCTGTGGCAGTGGTCACTCTTCTATCATGAGGACTAGTACCATGGTGTTTTATTTAACAAAGATGGAGGAGCCTCAACCCTTATCTGGATTCTATTGAATGGAAGATTACCCATTGCTACTGGGAGGTCAACTTGATAGTAGATTTTCTGGTCAAATCTGTAGCAAAGCTTGACGCTTCAGATCCGGTGAGGGTATGGTCCCCATTAATGTCCATGGAGTTGGAGCTAGATGCCAATAAGCGTCCCATTACAGACTTATGTAACTGATCCTATTGTATCTTTGATAGTTTAAGGCCCTTGGAGTGTTTTTCCTACTAATGGCAATGCCGAAGGTGGGATTCTCGCTCTAGGATCTTTTCCTATTTCTTTTTAGTTTTTTTTTTATTCATTATCATATTTTTTTATTATTTAATATATTTGGATCTTCTGGCTAAAAAAAAAAAACATAATGTTAGTTGCTAATATTATGTGTTAAGTTGTGGTTATGATTGTATAGAGTAATGCACATAAACATAATTTTGTGCATGTATTCTTTTAATTTTGGTTTACAAAATTTACTAGTTTCATGTATGAGATGCATTGTTTGTTGTAGTAATGATGCCTTACATTACCGGCTTTGATTGAGGAGTGATGTGAGACTTCCTTGGTTGTCTCTGCATGGAATGAAATAAGAAAAAGAAATCCCAAGATCCCTTGGTTGTCTCTAGTTTGGAACAAATACCTTCAACCTCGGCAATCAGCTTTTGGGTGGCGGTTGATTCATAGGAAACTTCCCACAGACGATAATATTATCCTTAAAGGCATACCCCTAGCCTCAAAGTGCTGCCTCTGTGGATTAGATGCTGAATCCTTCAACCACATATTTTTACACTGCTCCTTCTCCATGGAAATATGGAAAAAATACTTGGAGTGTTTTAGTATAACTTAGCCTAGGCCTATTGATCTTCATCAGTTATCCCAGTGGTGGGTGAGAAAAAGAAGAACTCTTTCGATGAAAGATGTTTGGTCCATAGGACTTGTGGTGATTTCGGACAATAGTTAGAGAGAAAGAAATATTAGATACCATGATGATACTCATCACTCATTCGTCCAAATTTTTGAAAAAATTAAGCGGGACATTCAAGATGCTAGGTGTGAGATTCAAGATACCCTTTCAGTATGAAAAATATTTGGACATTATTTTTCTTTTTTCCTACTCTAGTTGTTAGTCTATTGTAATTGGGGTTTTTTTTTCCCTGCTGATGGCAATGCCGAAGGTGGGGTCAAAAATTTCCTTTGATAGCTCTATTCTTTTTCCTCATTAATAAAATCTATTAAGCCTTTAGCGAAAAAATGTGAGACTTCCTTGATCATTGCTTTGTTATTTATAGTTGTTGTTTTGATCATTTTTAATGAAAATTGAAGCTAAATTCATGTTCACTTAGAGACCGACTAAGGTGGAATGAGAGTATTGATCACAATTGAATTTTGAACTTATTTGTATATATATATATATATATATTTGTTCTTGGTTGAATTTATCGTTATTTGTCTCGCCTTATCAACATTGACGTTATAATATTGACGTGAGCATTGGTTGATTGGACTTTTTATTAGTGAATTGTGACTACTAGATGATGTAACGCACTGTAAGGAAAATACCTTTTTTGCTCTCTTTCTCTTTTTCTCTCTTTTCTCCTTCTCACCTCTAGTCTGCCTTGCAGGGGGTGAATGGATTGACTAGTCTCCAAAACATGGTCTGGCAACTATTAGAGGGATGGTGAAAGCATGATGTTTGGAGTCGCCATCTAGGATTTAGGGCCTAGAACCCTATGGTGGAGCCCAATCCCAATTGAAGAATCGAGTTTGAGTAGGGGGTTGGATTCCTATGAAAGAAAGGAACCCCCGAGTTTGACTTCATATTTTGGTCTGTTCCAAAGATAGGAGTCCGTGTCAGGTTACGAGTGTGGGAAAGTGTCAGGCACCCACCTCACCCTGAATTTCCAGTCTTTCTACCCGAAGCTTGAATTTCGAATATTCTCCCCCGAGAATTTTAACAGTCTAAGCAAACACAGAAGTCCTATTACATGAAATAATACAAACATATATACATAAACTTATTTGAAATAATTCCACATGAAATAATAAAATTTACATAAACTAATAAAAAAAATGCAATTATCTTGTCTACATACACGTGAGATGCTCTATGACAGGAAAATCATAATCGTCATTTCATGTGACGAACACATGCGGTAACACATGAAATGATGAAACGAATTACATTTAATAAACAAATACTAAAATTAATACATGAAACTATAACAGGAAATCATTATTTTATGCAATATATACAGAAATGAAGCAAATGAAATTACAATATAGAATCTACATGATAATGACCGATGAAAATAGAAAATTTTCTGATAATTTTCCTCATCTCAGGGGCAATGATTCAATTTTTTTCTCTCTTTCTTGGGGAAATAAAAAACTTCCAGGACCTAGGTAAGAAAGTTAACAAGGCTTTTTTTCTAAGGTGTGACTATGGATTCTGGTTTCTAGGAATCTGAATAGGGCTTCTGTACTATATTTTTAGAATTAGAATCAACTCTGGAAATTTGGGTAAGGCTTCCGCATTGTATTCCTAGGGTTGGAATCAGCTCTGGAAATTTTATGCAGAGCTTCTGCACCTTATTTCTAGGGTTGGAATCGACTCAAGAATTTTGGGCAGAGCTTTCGTGTCGTATTTCTACGGTTGGAATCAGCTCGGGAATTTTGGGCAGAGCTTCCGTGCCGTATTTCTAGGGTTGGAATCAGCTCAGAAATTTTGGGCAGAGCTTCCGCGTGGTTTTTCTAGGGTTGGAATCAGCTCAGGAATTTTGGGCAGAGCTTCTGCACCATTTTTCTAGGGTTGGAATCAGCCTGAAAATTTTTGGCAGAGCTTCTGCGCCATAATAAAAGTATTGAATTTAAATAAAAAGAACTTGAACAGGTGTTTAGTACTAACCTGATATCGACAACTTGGGCTTCCGGAAATGAGACAGTCAACTTCAGCTAGCTTAGGATTCTTACACTCTTTTTCTTTCTTCTCTCTCTTTTGGAACAATGTTTTCTTCAGGGATTTTTCTCTTTGTTGTTTTCTTCCTGTTCTTTTCTATCGGGCTTTTACAGTGACCCAAGGGTCACTATTTATAGGAAAGGAGGAGGGGCAGGGGTGTAAAAAGACCGAGGCCGTGAGAGTGGGGCCAAATCTATGTAAGCCCCCCACAAATCTGTGTAAGGGCTTACACAGATTTGTAATCCCTTACATAATGTGAGGGATTACACGGACCCCCCTCGTGTCACCCTGTTTGTGTAGGTAACACGGCACGTGTCCCCTTGTTATACTCTATGGCACCCCATTTATGCCTCCAAACACTCCCATAGACTGTGCGGGTACTCCTAGCTTGGGCGGCAATAGGCTTTGGTGGAGTTCTTATAACGTAAATAATAGTGGGTAGGTCGGTAAGTTTTGGTTTGGATAGGGATTGGTCTGGTCTGGTTTAAGTTTATGGTTTAGGTTAATTTTAAGGTTTGATTTAAGGTTGAATTTAAGTTTAAGGTTTGATTTAGTTTTGGGTTCGGGTTTTAGGGTTTGGTTTAGATTAGGGTTTAGGGTTTGGTTTAGATTAGGGTTTAGGGTTTGGTTTAGATTAGGGTTTATGGTTTTGATTAGTTTAGGGTTTGGTTTAGATTAGGGTTTAGGGTTTTGATTAGGGTCTAGGGTCTGGTTTAGATTAGGGTTTAGGGTTTTTGGTTGGTTTGGGTTGGTTTGGTTTGGTCTGGTTTAGGGTTTGGTTTAGGGTTTGGGTTGGTTCAGGGTTTGGTTTTGTTCAGGGTTTGGTCTGGTTCAAGGTTTGGTTTGGTCTGGTTTAGGGTTTAGAGTTTGGCTGGTTTGGCTCAAGGTTTAGGGTTTGGTCTGATTTGGGTTGGTTTGGTTTGGTTCTGGGTTTGGTCTGGTTTGGGTTGGTTGGGTTTGGTTCAGGGTTTAGGGTTTAGTCTGGTCCAAGGTTTGGTTTGGTTTAGGGTTTGGTCTGGTTTAGGGTTTGGTCTGAATCAGGATTTGGTTTTGTTTAGTTCAGAGTTTGGTCTAGTTTAGGGTTTGGTTTGGTTCAGGGTTTGGTCTGATTTGGATTGGTTTGGTTTGGTTTAGGGTTTGTTCTAGTTTGGTTCAGGGTTTGGATTGGTTTGGTTTGGTTCAGGGTTTAGGGTTTGGTTTGGTTTGGTTTGGGTTGGGTTGGGTTGGTTTGGTTTGGTTTAAGGTTTAGAGTTTGGTCTGTTCTGGTTTAACTGGTTCAAAGTTCAAGTAGGCATTACGACACACCTGGGTATCCGTTTTTTTCATACAAGATATCAATGAGACCGTATTTTCGAATACTTTCCAATGATTTGGGAATCGAGCACCTGCTAGGCTCGATTGTCATCTTCTAGCAAAAGGTGTTAATGATCACTTTCTGTCACCCTCTTCGCACCTTGAAAATAATGGGTTTGACCGATCACAAGTTCTGGGATATTCGGACTTGTGCCAAAAATCAACTTCTTTTGAAAGAAAATATATGTCTCCTCATTGCCTATAATTCATCATTGCCGAGGGGGACAAAATTTGGTGTCTACACTACCCTCGACAAGATCTACCAATTATTACTTGACCTTCGGGAGTTATGATTTGGTCTTTGAGAAGTTGGACACTAGATAGCTTCTATGAGTTTCTGTATGTTGAATGGAGGCAATGTGGTACTGTGATGCATTAGCCAGTCATGGATGATATTGTGAATTCGTTATTTAGTTCCTTTTGAGTTATCATGTGTACTTATCCGGTGATATAAATGTAGCAATTCAAGTATGTGTGGCATGCTTGTTTTCTTGAAAATTTTTATATTATACTATATATGTCTTTCTTAGTATTGGTTGTATGATCGTGATTTCAAACTTGTTTAGTGCGGTGGTTCTACTTACTAAGTTTCTTCCTAGAGACTTACCCTCATAACTTACAGATGATGTTGGTAAGGACTATTGTAGAGAGGACGTGAATGTTGAACCTATTGCTGATCAACAGAAGGACATTGATTATGGATTCGAAGAAGACAATGATTTTTATTTTTAGATGATGTAGATTTTGAGTTAGACTTTGATGACATAATTTTAATTCAACATTACTTTAAGTTTGAAATTTTTGGCTATAGAGTGAGACCCACTACCGGAATTGGAAGGCGATTTTTTAGGGGCGATTTGGAAGGCGATTTTCAGCTTGGCCCTCTTCTTCTGGACGGCGGCTGCCATGGCCGGTAGTCAAGGCCTAGCTGAGGAGGGTGGAGGTGATGAGACTGACAATGGTGAGGGATCTATGAAGGAGGTGACTGAGAATGTGCCTCCAAATAAAGCTGCCGCTGCTGATGGTGTCGCTCCAAGAAGGGCATATGCAAGGGCTGTGGGGAATGCATCATGGCCAGCGATGGACTCTCTCCCAGAACCAATCCAAGCATGTAATATCCGAAGAATCATGATCCCCCAGTGTGACTATGAGTCAAAAAGGCAAAAATTCAGATTTTCTCTTATAGGGAGGGTTGATTTCAGATTGATCTCCCTAGATGCACTGAGACAAGAAGCAGCAGAAAAATGGAACTTGAACCAAAGAGTGGTGATGCACCCTCTTGGCAAGGGGTATGTTATTTTTCAATTCGGATGTGAGGGAGATAAGGCTGCTGTTTAGAAGAGGAGCCCTTTGAAGATCGGGGGTCAGTTAATCCGCTTCCAACACTGGAAACCGGACTTTAACATCCATGAGAAATAGGTGTGGACTAAACTGGTCTGGATCCGTTTCCCTGACCTTCCCCTAGAATGTCTTCTATCAATAGCAAAGGCAGTTGGACGACCTGTGGCTCTGGATCATCACACAAAGCAAGGTTTGATGGGATTCTTTGCTAGAGTCTTGGTTGAAATTGAAAAAAATGAAACGATGCCTCGTATTGAGGAAGTGCAAGTTGAGAGATTGGAGCCTGGAACCACAAAAATCTTTGGGTTCAGGCAAAAGGTTGTGTATGAAGATGGTATAACTCGTTGTGGTTATTGTAAGCGGCTGGGACATAGTGTGGAAGAATGCCGATTGAAGAAGCAGGAGGATGAAAACAGTGCAAAGATCACGTTGTGTTCGTAGCGATCTATGTAGAAGATGGAGTGGACTCGGCTCGAGTCATATCAACTCAGTGAGTTCGAGGAGTGTTCCAAACGTGGAAAGCTGAGCAAGTCATTCTCCTTCCTTAAATGCCTCCTCATCATCAAATCAAGGTACCCCTATTTTGGAAGGCCATATTCATATGGATTTGGATCCCATCCAAAATTCAAATTCAAAAGTCAATCCTCTCTATAGGGAATGTAACGGTGGGAATTTACTCCCTAATCAAAACCTTCCTTCTTTAGAGGAAGGCCAAGTGGCTGGATCAGATCTAGGATCTGGATCAGTGTTGGGTTCTGACCCAGATGATGATGTTCTCTCAGAGTCCGAAGAGGAGAGTCAGCAAGCTACCTCTGCCGCCCCTACCATGGTTGCTCCTACCATGAACCCAGTGAACTCGGCCAGACCAAGTCACCCTCGATGGAATGTGGTGACTAGGGCAAGCGGTGGTGTGGCTGGCCAGCCCTCAAGAGGTGGTCACTTATCCAGAATCCTTCCCAGCCATCGTGATTCTCAGATTTCTTGTATTCCAGAGACAGAAATTGCAAATGGGCGTGTGGCTCTAAATTTTCAGGAAGTAGGGGTGGTTGATTGTGCCCTTCTTGCAAAGGAAAAATCTGATACTAATACTTCTAAATGAGGGAAGAAGGGTAAGAAGATGGTTGGTCAGATGAATAAGTCTGACAAGGTCCAAAATTAAATCCTTTTTCCATGAAGATTTTATTTTGGAATATTAGAGGTGTACGAAAGGCGGCTGGTATTAGAGCCTTGAAGATGATCCTGAGGGAGCACTCACCTGATTTTGTATGTTTGGCTGAGCCGATGGTGAAGGCTTCAGATTTTCCTTCTTTGTTTTTTAACAAAATAGGGTACTCTGGGGATTTAATTCACAATGATCGGGTGGACAAGGTTCCGAATCTTTGGCTTATGTGGAGACAAGGTTCTTCTCGTCCCTCAGTTGTTTCTCTGTCTGATCAACAATTATCAGTCACAGTGGATTGGTTGGGTTGCTCAATGGGATTGACCTTCGTTCATGCAGATTGTTTTAAGGTTAATCGCCGAGAGCTCTGGACTGACCAGGGTTTGGTGGTAAACCCAAATATCCCATGGTCGGTCATAGGGGACTTTAATGCTACTCTTCTTTCAAATGAAAAAAGGGGGCCAGGAAGATTTAATGCTAGCTCGACGGCAGAGTTTCAAGCAATGGTGGACATGTGTGCTTTGGTCCAAGCTCCTTCACAGGGGAAAAAGTTCATGTGGACTAACAATCGTCACAGAGGAAATGTTGTAGCTGTTCTGGATCGAAGTTTTTGTAATGGGAATTGGTTAGAGGTGTTCAAGAATATTAATCAAATTGTTTTGCAAAGAATTGCCTCGGACCATGCCTCTGTTCTGGTGGTCTCAGATGCCATCCCTAAACCAGGTAATATTCCTTTTAGATTCAATAATTTCTGGATGGAAAATGTGAATTTTGAGGATACTATCAGGGAGGTGTGGAATAAGGAGGTGCCAGGAAACACCATTTTGGTGCTTTCTCAGAAGCTAAAGCAGGTAAAAAGTTTTATTAAGAGCTGGGCTAGGAATAATTTCCCTAATGTTGATGAAGAAGTAAAGAAATCTTTGAAAAATCTGGATTCAATTCAGGAGGAAATTGAGACATCAGGGATGACGGATGATCTATTTGACAGAGAGGCAGACGCCAAGACATATCTCTTGAAAGCAACTCAAATGCAAGACAGTTTTTGGTCTCAAAAGGCCAAACAGAGGTGGATGAAAGAGGGGGACAGGAACTCAAAATTCTTCCACCTCTCTGTACAAATGAGACAATCGCGAAATCAAATTCGTACCTTGAAGAATATGAATGGTGATTGGATTAGTGACCAGCAGAGGTTGTCATCTTACATTTCTGAATATTATGAAGCCTTCCATAGTGCCACTCAGACTACTCCACATCATGATTTATTGAATTGTATCCCCAAAGAGATTAGTGTGGCAAAGGCTCTGGGTTTAGAGACTATACCCTCTTTGGAAGAAATAAAAAACTCTGTTTGGGAGGTGGATCCAGACAGCTCTCCTGGGCTTGATGGATTTCATGGAAATTCTTTAGAAGAGTTTGGAATATAGTGGAAGTAGACTTTTGCAGGGCTGTGAGGCACTTTTTCAGAACGAGGTTTCTTCCTAAGGGTGTGAACAACTGTTTTCTTACTCTAATTCCGAAGGTGCAAGGAGCTATGACCTTGGACAAGTTTAGGCCGATCTGTATGGGGAATTTCTTTTGTAAGGTGCTATCAAAAATTATGGTAAATAGAGTTTCGGCGCTGCTTCCCAGACTAATCTCAGAGGAACAAGGTGCATTGCAGAAGGGGAAAATAATATCTGAGAATATCAGCCTTGCCTCAGAATTGGCAAATCTGATGTATACTGCAGTCAGGGGAGGAGGTATGGGGATCAAAATTGATGTTCAGAAAGCATACGATTCACTTTCTTGGGTTTTCCTCTTTGAAGTCCTAAAAAAGTTTGGTTTTCCTCAGAAGTGGATATCTTAGATTCATGAAATCCTTGTCTCTACTAGGATTTCAGTCTTAGTAAATGGGGGACTGGTAGGTTTCTTCCCTGTGGATCATGGTCTCCGCCAAGGTGACCCTTTATCTCCCTTTCTCTTTATTCTGGCAGAAGAAGTGCTCTGTAGAGGGTTAAGAAGCATGGTTGCAGAAGGTGCTCTTAAATCCTTATCCAGGCCAAGAGGTGTCCTCACTCCATCCCACCTTCTCTTTGTGGACGACATTTTCATTTTCATGAACGCGTCGGCAAAATATGTAAGAAATCTTCACTCTTTCTTAGATAAATATCAGGCCTTCTTTGGTCATTTTTTTAATCTGGATAAAAGCAAGATTTTCTTTGGGAAGGTGGCCCCTCACAGAAAACAGTTTATTAGTGAGTTTTTGGGTATTCAGATATCCAAATTCCCTACAAAATATCTTAGGGTGGAAATCTTCAAGGGAAGAGTCACCCAATCCCACTTGTTGCCTTTGCTAGATAAGATCAACTGTAGACTTGCAGCCTGGAAAGGGAAATTGCTTTCGATGGTAGGCCATATTGAACTAGTTCGTTCAGTTATATCGAGCATTCCTATACATAATTTTGCAGTTTATTGGTGGCCTCAGGCATCAATTAAAACTGTAGAAACATGGATGAGGAACTTCATTTGGTCTGGTCAAATGGAAGGTCAGAAAAAAATCACTATCAAATGGGAGGATTGTTGCAAGCCAAAGAAGGAGGGAGGTCTGGGTATTCGGAAGTTGTGAGATGTTAACAGAGCTTGTCTATGTAAATTATTATGAAAAATAAAGCATGAGGATTCTAGAATGAGTCAATTTTTCAGAGCAAGGTTTACTACTAGCGACGGCGATCTCAGGAGCTACAAGTCTTCATTTATTTGGCAGGGTCTAAAAAGGGTGTGGGACTTTGTAACAAATATGGAGAGCTGGACAGTAGGAAATGGCGTCAAGATTAGCTTCTGGAAGGATTTCATTAGGAATGGTGAGTGGTGCTTCCCAAATGTTTCTTCATCATTCTTATCTGAATCGTTTCAGAAGGCGAAGAGAATATCCCTAACACATTTAGAGGATGTTTGCCACTGGAAATTATCTTCGTCTGGAGCCTTCTCTTTGGCCTCGGCATGGGAAGAGATAAGAAGCAAAAAGGCGCTTGTTTATTGGTTTTCCATTCTCTGGAAAGCTTTTCTTCAGCCATGGCAGGTAGTATTTGGATGGAGGTCAGCCCATGGTAGACTCCCTACTGATGACCAAGTGTGCAAAAAGGGGATTGCAATGCCTTCGAGATGTGGGTTATGTGAAAAGGCAGAAGAGTTTAGTTCCCACCTTTTTATTCATTGTGAGTATATCCAGGCCTTGTGGAATATGTTCTGTGATCTATTTGGTGTCAAATGGCAACACTTCACAAGAATGGAAGATTTATTTAGCTGGTGGAAACGTAAAGCAAAATCTGTCACTTTCTCAAGAGTATGGCTTAGTGGCACAGTGTTAATTCCTTATGCAGTTTGGATGGAGAGGAATATGAAAATCCACGAGGGTACCTATTGGCATCACAGGCAGCGTTTTGCTATGATTAAAGGAGAGATAGGCATGATTTCGATAGTGCACCTTGGGAAGAACTTGTCGTAGCTGATTTGATGTGTGCCAGGAGAGTGGGAATTCCCCGTGTAATTGGCAAGCAAAGAGAAATTTTTGAAGTTCGATGGTGTCTCCCCCCTCAGAACTAGATTAAGCTAAATACTGATGGGTGCTCGCTAGGGAATCTTGGAAAGGCTGGAGCTGGCGGTGTGTTTAGAAATTACAAGGGCAAACCTTTGCTGAATTTCAGAAATTTTGTTGGTGTAAAATCTAACTTTGAAGCTGAATTTTTAGCTCTCATTACCGTCCTTGAACATGCAAAAAACTTTTGTATCCAAAACCTTTGGATCGAGTGTGACTCTGCTGCTGTGGTGTTCTTATTCTCCAAAGGGCTGGTTCCATGGTTTATTCTGCAAAGATGGAGGGGCGTTCTCTCTTATTTGGGCTCAATTTCTTTGAAAGTCACTCATTGCTACCGCGAAGCAAATGTGGTAGCCGATTTCTTAGCGAAAACAGCAACAAGATTTGAATTAAATTCCCCTGTCGAGGCCTGGCCCCTTCTCACCTCCAGGGAGCTGGAATTGGATGCGGCCCAACGGCCAAGATTCCGATTCACTTAGATATTTTTTTAAAAAAAAAATTTTTGTTTGTTAGTCTAAGCTCTGAGGTCCTCTCCTGCTGATGGCAATGCTGAAGGTGGGGTTGATTTCACTTCCTTCGTCTAAGTCTTGTTGAGTGTATCATCCCTCTTGTATATTCTTCCTTTTTATTAATTCAATGATCTTTAGCGAAAAAAAAAAAAGTTTGAAATTTTAAATAGATAGTTGAACTTTAAATTTTAATATTATATTAGTTTAGCTAACTCTTGCTTGCACTAATGTTATGTGTGGATGCTACTCCGGTTCATTATCCGCCTAGAACTTAAGATCATGTGGATCGTTGATGTCCAAAAATCCTACACCGGGTTTGGGGTCGTCACAACATTTATCAGTAAAATTCTGTTATAACTTCTCAATCATTTTCACTTTAGAATGTCAAGCCATTGTTAGGTGGATCGAGATCCTCTGTTATTCTCGCATCTTGCAAGTCTTTGTTAATCTACCTCGAGCACCGACACGTGGTGCTGCTGAGGTGGATGGCTTAGATTCGGAGAGAGAAGACCCCCAAAATGGATCCAGGATATTCAAAAACCCGATCCTAGAGATAGATCCAAGAGAATCTCCATCAACCCATCTATCCCAATTGAAATCCCCAAAGCGTTGCTTTTGAATCTGAAATAAGAAAATACGGATTTTACCCCCTTTTGCAATACAGTCCACAAAGAAACACCAAAAATATGATTTTGTTTCATGGGTTCTTGAAATAGTTGTTTTGAACAGTAGGCTCTTAGGTGCTTTTCCAACAACCAAAATGGAGAACCTTTTGGTCTTAAAGGTTTTAGTAAAGGTTACAGAACCTTTGGAGGATGAAGAAGCTCAGAGCTCAGAGAGACTGGAGAAAGTGAAATGGGTCTTGGAGATGAAAGACTAGTGAAATTGAATATTATAGAACTTCTTAATTAGTCAACAACAGGGACCAAGATCCACCTGAGGGCGTCCTTACCCCAACCACCACCACTGCCGCCATCACCACCGGCTCACCCCTAAAAGCTCATCCCAACCACCACCTCCGCCTCATCCCTTACCCAAACCTCACTCCTCTCTCTCTCTCTCTCTCTCTCTCTCTCTCTCTCTCTCTTCTCTTTGTTTGCATTTTTGGAAGCAAAACAAGAACGGAATGAAAGGTTTTGAACATTATAACGCTACTAGCCATTGCCTTTGCCTTCAGTTCAAGAATCTAAGATCTTAAAATGAATTAGGATTAACGAGGAATCGAGGAAGTAGAGTTGCTTCGGTGGTCAACAAAGTTGATGAATTAGAAATCTCGATCAAATGATTACAACATCATTCCCCACCTGAGAATCGATTTCAGAAAGAGGTAACCTAGGTCCGGCGGGAGGCTTGGTGACAAACACATCTCATACATTGTACCCACGGTGAGAGAGATCCAGATCCATTTTAGAGGGTGCCTTCTCTCTCTGAATCTGAGTTGTCCATCTCAGCAGCTCCACGTGTCGTGCTCTATAGGTAGAATAACAAAGAACTGCAAGATGGGAGAATAACAGAGGATCCCAATCCTTGTTGGCCTAAAAGGAGTACTCGCCAGCAAAATCAGGTTATTTGTTTGGGTCTGCAACTCTCAACATGCCAAGATCTCAGTATTGGATATCTAAGCTCTGAAGCCAAACCCTCCCCAACACTGTGGCCTTTGGGTTGAGATAGAAAACCAGAATATATAGAACAAGATTTTCCAATGGTTTCTTCAAAAGTGAAGAAATGTTTTCAATATTTTTTTTGCTAAAGGTCAGCAAAATTGAATTAAAATGGATGATAAAAAATTATAGAACAGCTCTTTGAATTCTTACTCCACCTTTGGCATTGCCATCAGCAAAGGAAGAAAACAAAGCAACGTTTATTTCCCCGTAACAGTGGCTAATTTCCCAATCAGTGATGTCCAGATAATGCCCAAAGTACCTTCATTGCTGCTCGAAGTGCCAAGGAATTTTCATATTTTTAATGCAGCTCACTACTGACTGGGAGTCACACTCAATCCAAAGCTTATTGTAACCTCTCTGAAGAGCACATTTCAGACCATGGAAAAAAGCTGCAAATTCTGCCATGAAATTGAAACCAACACCCTCATATATGACAAAACAAACCATATTTGAACCATGACCATCTCTTATAATACCACCAACTCTTGATCGGCCTAGATTTCCAAGGGAACATCCATCAATGTTGAGCTTGAGGAATCCACTAGAAGGTGCCATCTAGAACAGTTCCTTAACATGTCTAGCACAAGGCATAGAGGTTGAGATATTGAGCTTTTAGACAATAAGAGGTCAGAACCGAATTAACTCGACTGGTTAATGGATGAAAAGTCTCGAGATCCTTTGTTATAACTTGAAGAATCTGATTTAGCATCTTGGCGGTAATCAAATCTTCTCCGATTTCTCCCCCATATGTGAAAGGGAACAAAGATAACTAGAAGAGACCAGAGATTTTTACAAAGCACAACCCATGATTTCCTCTTCCACCAAGAGAAAAGACTTTCAATAGAAGGAAAGCTACTCCATCTCTGATCAAAAAAATTCAGCAAGACCTTCCATAGCTTCACAGAGAAGGCACACTCCAAAAATAGATGCTGGAAAGTTTCCTCACAATTGCCACAAAGGCTACATCTCGAGACAAGAGGAACAGCTTTCCAGGAAATCAAGTCATCTATTGGAAGACAACCATGTACCAGGCGCCATCCAAAAGTTGAATACCTTGGATGAATATTCTTCTGCCAAACTGTGTGCCACCAAACCATTGATAGGGAACTTGATTCTTAAATTTTCCCAAGCTGAAGAGACAAAGAATTTTCCGGATTCTGTCATTGACCAGATTTGACTATCAGATACACCCACTAATGGAATGGGAATCCTTGCAATTTGGTTGCTGGCATTTAGAGGAAGCACAGAGTGGAGCATAGGAAGATTCCAATTACCATCATGGATAAAATTCGAAACAAGAGCCAAAGGGTTGAGGACTAATGGATCAAATGAAATAACCTCATCAGCTAGAGGAGAAACACCAACCCAGTGATCATACCAGAAGTTGATGTTAGACCCATCCCCAACAATCCAACGTTTGGCATCACAGAAAAATCCCAAACCCTTCTAAGATCGAAAATAATGGAAGAGGAGAAAGCATACCTCTTGAGATATCCTTCACTTGCCATGAATCTTCCTCGAAGGAATGAAGCAAAATCTGAGGTATCGTGAATATACCAAAGAAAGCTTGCATTAAGGCCAAATTGATATCCCTCAACCTACGAATGCCCAGACCTCCGTAATTTTTTGGCTTACAAACCTTTTCCCATTTTACAATGATTGACTTTGAAGTGTCAGCATCTCCACTCTAGATAAAATTCTCGATCCATGCTCCATCCGGCAATGAAAAGCCGCCGAGATAGACTGAGAAGTTATGCACAAGAATGCTGCTCATCACTGTCTTAACCAGCTCCACTCTCCTTGCCAAAGAAAGAAGCCTTCCTTCCACCCAGCGAGCCTAACTTTGAATTTATCAACAAGAGGAAGGATCCTCTCCTTCTTAACTCGGCCTTTAAAGATATCAACACCCAGGTAACGTGTAGGGAAGTCACAGCAAAGGATATTGAGGATACCTATGATTCTGTGCTTACGAGCTGTTGGAATAGAGCTCAAGAGAATTTTACTTTTTTCCAAATTGATTAGCTGCCCCGAAAAATCTTGATACTTCTCAAGGAATTTTTTAATATTTCTGACTCTTTTCAAATCTGCACTCATAAATATCAACAAATCGTCAGCATAAAGAAGATGAGGGGGCGTATAAACATTCCTTGGGCCAGAAATGGATTTTATGAGCCCCTTGACTCTAAGATCTCTAAGACCATGACAGAGGACTTCTTCAGCAATGGTAAAAAGCATAGGGGACAGCGGATACCCTTGACGAAGGCCTCTCTCAACACCGAAGAACCCCATAGGGCCATTATTAACAAGAACAGAAATTCTTCTTGTAGAAAAAATTACCTCAATCCAATTAATCCAGGTTTGGCTGAAACTAAATTTTTCCATAATAGCAAAGAGGAAACTCCACTCCAAGATATCAAACACCTTTTGAATGTCGAGCTTTAGCCCAATACTTCCACCATAGCAGTTTTTAGAGACCATATTAGCAAGCTCATAGGCAACCCCAATAGTAGAGAAAATAACTTTACCCTTCTAGAAGGCTCCCTGCTCTTCAAAAATCAAGCGGGGAAGAAAAGTGCTTAGCCTGGAGCTTATAATCTTAGGAATTATGTTTAGAAAGAAATTCCCAAGGTAGATGGGGTAAAATTGCCCCACTTTACAAGCATTTTCCACTTTAGGAATCAAGGGAAGAAAGTTACTATTTTCACCCCTCGTAATGATCCCCTCAGTGAAAAAATTCTGAATAGTAAGACAGATATCCTTACCTACTATATCCCAGCAGGTGCTGTAAAAGACTTCAGGAAACCCATCAGGACCAAGCGCACTGGATGGATCAAGGTTCCAGACAGTCCTCTTTATTTCTTCAGCTGATGGAATGGCAATGAGGCTATCATTATCCCTGTCAGTGAGGATCTTAGGAATGACAGACAAAAGAGAGGCATGACTAGAAGAAATTCCCTTCTTGCCAAAATTTTCATAATGGGAAACTAAATGCTGGCCAATCGCATTCATATCAGTCAAGGTATCACCATTGCCATCTTGAAACTCTCTAATCATATTTTTATTTTTCCAAATTTTTGCCAAAAGGTGGAAAAACTTGGAGCAACGATCACCTTCTCTAAGCCACTTGAATCTTAATTTTTCATGCCATAATTTTTCTTGCAGTAAGACCACCTTATTAAGCTCTTCTTTTGCCTACAACTCCTGGCTGAAAAGGTCATCATCTATACCATTGACCGCAATTGATTGTTGGATGGATAGAAACTCAGATGATCTGCTACTAACCTCCACATCTATTTGAGGGAAAACCGATCTGGCCCACTCATGAATAGGAGCTTTCAAATGCTTCAGCTTTTGAAGCACCACAAACATATGAGTGCCTTGAATGGGAAAAATCCAAGAAGATCTGACAGTGTCTTTAAAATCCATGTGCTCAGACCAGAAACTCTGCATACGGAAGGGTGCATTAATGGGGCGAGGAATTCCAGAACAATTCAGAACAATGGGCGAATGATCTAAATAGCTGCGAGGGAGAATCGGCTGAGAACTCCCAGGGTAAACATCCATCCATTCTTGGTTACAGATGCTGTGATCAAGAACGACACTAACACAACTTCATGCAGAAATTGAAGCATCTTAAGCAAGTCATTAAGCATTGGGCTAAAGAAAACTTCCCAAATTTTGACTTGGCAATGCTTCAAGCAAAAAAAAATTTGGAAGTAGTGCAAGAAGAAATAGAAGCCTCGGGTATGGATGATGTCTTGTTTGCTCGTGAGGCGGATGCGAAGAATGCCTATGTAAGGGCAGCACAGAACCATGAGATGCTATGGGCTGAAAAAACAAAGAATAGATGGCTGAAAGAAGGAGACAAAATTTCAAAATTTTTTCATCTCTCGATCAAGATCGCTAATAGGAACATGATCAGGTCTCTTAAGAAGGAGGATGGGACGGTTGTCTCGGTCAGTGCATTTGAGTCAGTATGTTGCTAATTTTTATGAATTTTTACATAAATCAGTGTCGTTGCAATCTCACCCTGATATCTTCGATAGTATTCCTACTGTTCTATTGGAGGAGGAACATCTTGCAATGGAGTTTGTTCTTTCCAAGGAAGAAATAATGCAGGCAGCATGGGACTTGGATGCAGACTCATTCCCAAGCCCAGATAGTTTCAGTGGAGCTTTCTACAGGAAATGTTGGGATATTGTAGAGGAAGATTTTTGCTCAGATGTTTGTTCTTTCTTTGTGTCTAGATACTTTCCTAAAGGTGTCAACAACTGTCTCATTAGTCTTATCCCCAAAGTAGAAGGTGCTTCTTCCTTGGACAAATACCGGCCTAACTGCATGGGAAACTTTCTGTGTAAAAGATATTACTAAGGTGATGGCATCAAGGCTAAGCAAGCTCCTCCCAAAACTTGTATCTGAAGAACAGGGGGCATTTTAGAGAGGGAAAATCAGTTCTTCTAATACAAGTATGGCCTCTGAGCTGGCAAACATCATGTTTGCTACTACTCGTGGTGGTGGAATAGGCTTAAAGTTGGATGTGGCTAAGGCATTCGATTCTCTCTTATGGGATTTCCTGTTTTCGGTATTGAGAATATTTGGCTTTAGTGAAAGGTGGATTGGTTGGCTTCATCAAATCTTTCTCTTTACTAGGATTTCCATCTTGTTAAATGGAAGGCCTGTAGGATTTTTTGGTGTTCAGCCGGGTCTTCGCCAAGGAGATCTTCTCTCCCCTCTTTTGTTTATTCTAGCTGAGGAAGTTCTATGTCGCGGTCTTCAGAAATTAATTAATCAGAATGCAATCAAGCCTTTATCAGGTCTACGGGGTGTTAAAGTCCTCTATTATCTTTTATTTGCAAATTATATTTTCTTGTTTATGAATGGATCCCTCAAGTGTGTGAAGAAGGTGAGATCTTTTCTGCAAAAGTATCAAGATTTCTTAGGCTAGTGCACAAACCTTGAAAAAACCAAGCTTTTCTTTGGGAATATTCTTCTAGTGAGAAGGGAGCGTATCTCTCAGGAGATTGGGATTCAAAGATGTAATCTTCCTACAAATACTTGGGAGTAGAAATCTTCAATGGAAGGGTTAGACGTGATCCTCTTCTGCCTTTAATGGATAAAATCAAGGGCCGTATGTTGGGCTGGAATGGTAAGTTGCTCTCTATGGCTGGGAGAGTGGAGCTAGTTTGCTCAATTATTACTAGCATCCCTCTTCATAATTTTGCCATCTACTAGTGGCCATCTTCTTTGGTAGTTTCATGGAAAAATGGATGAGAAATTTCATCTGGACGGGAGATGTGGAATCTACCAAGAAAATTTCTGTCAAATAAGACTCTGTTTGCAAGCCTCTGGAAGAAGGTGGGTTGGGGATAAGGAGACTAAAAGATGTGAATAAAGCCTTCCTCTATAAGATTACTTGGCAAATTAAGCATGAAGACTCCATCATGGGGATTTTTTTTAGAGTAAGGTTTCTATCGACATCTGGTGAAATGAGGAATGCCGACAAATCCTCCTCTGTATGGCCTGGAATAAAAAAAAAATCTAGAATTTTGTGTCTTCCAAGGAAAGGTAGATTGTAGGTAATGGAGCTCGCATCAATTTTGGAAGGATAGGTGGTTAGATGAACTACCTATTGAGGAGATGATGGGTCTTGATCCTAGCCTCTATCTAAGAGAAAGATATGTCAAGGACTTCCTCAAAAATTTCTCACTGCTCTCCCAGGTAAATTCAGTAGCTATGAATGACATCTTTTCTAAGGCAATGACTATAGAAGTTCCTATTATCCAATAAGTGCTGAATGCTGTTGGAGTCCTTTTTTTTTTTTTTTTTGCTAAGAGGATGAGAATTTCATTAAAAAAGGAAAAAAATTACAGATAAAAGCAAAGGAAATGGATTTTTAACCTCCTCTACCTTCGGCATTGCCATCAGCAGAGGAGAAAAAAAACCTAATATTAATCAAACCTATATCTAGGCCTAGACTCACCATCATGACTGATCTCATCCCTTATATGATTGGGAAAAATTACATTCCTTTCCGTTAACCTTTTCTTAGCAGCTTCCTTAGCAAGAAAGTCAGCAATGCAGTTTGCTTCTCTGAAACAGTGAGAGATTTTCCATGTTATGGAGCTCAGGTAGGGCTGCAATGAGTTCCATTCCTGCTCAACGTACCATGGGATGCTTCTTGCTTGGACCGCAGTGACCATTGTAGCAGAGTCACTCTCAATCCAAAGTAGTGTAACTTCAAAGTCTTTCGCCAGACTCAGGCCTTCCATTAGAGCTTTAAACTCATCCATATAATTTGAATGGATACCGATGAATGTTTTGAAAGAGCCCAATACAGCCCCATTATTGTTTCTCATCACTCCACCAGAACCAGCTCTTCCAGGATTGCCAAGTGAGCAACCATCCACATTCAACTTCTTCCAATCATGCACAGGCTTGCACCAAAAAACTTCCAAAATGCGGGATACTCGGATGGAACCCATTTGAAGCCCAAGTGTTCGGCAACAAATGAGATCAGCTGGGTTTTTGATTTGGTCATGAATAATAGCATTGGCTCTACTGAAATCTTGCTTTATTCTTTCAAAAACAAGAGAGCAATCAAGCTGTACCTTCAAAGCCGGTATTTTATTCCTCCATAAATTGTCCGTCACAATGATAAGGCCCATCGCCCAAGCATCCTTTATCAATAAAATTCTCCACTTTCTATTCCACCACTGAGTTAAAGCATCAATGTTTTCGATACCAGGCCAAGCAACACCAAAACAATTGAGGAATTTATCCCAAATTTTCAGAGCAAAGCTGCATCTCAAAAAAAGATGATTAAAAGTTTCATAGTGAGACAGGCAAAAACTGCAAATAGAGACAACGGGAATCCCTTTTGCAGAGATTGTATCATCAGTGGGCAGTCTGCAGTGCATGAGGCGCTACCCAAATGTAGATTGCCTTGGTTGCAATAAGTTATTCCAAACAATGGGATACCAGGGAACTTTTGGGTTGTGTTTCCTAATCTCCTCCTATGCCGACAAGGAGGAAAAAGCACCCGATGTAGTGCAGCTCCAGATGCACCTATCTTTAACATCATGGTGGGGTAGACAGATGGAGCAAGCTTCTTCAAAACATGCTTGTAATGGGGGAAACCGGGCAGCAGGAATTTCCCAATGGTGATTATTAATCAGGCTCACCACCTTCAAAGAAGAACCTTTGGTGATTTCAGGGTTGATGCCACAACTCTCAATGATTGATTTTTGACCAATCCAGTTGTCATGCCAAAGATTCACGTCCTTACCATTGCCAATAATCCAACGTTCTCTGCTTTGAACAAAACTCCAAATTTTTTGCATACCTGGCCATACGGAAGAAGATTTATAGCAATCTCTGAGATTTCCATTTGTGAGAAATCGAGCTTTAAAAATTCTGCTAATTCTAGAGGAGCCATGTTTGATGTTCCACAATTGTTTGCAAAGCAGAGATTTATTTATGTCCTGGTGGCGACGAATGCCCAAACCGCCTTCATCCTGGACGCAAACTTTGTCCCAATTAATCGTCACTACCTTGGAACGCTTATATCCTGTCGATGAAATTCCACATCCATTTTTCCATTAAGGAAATAAGGGAATTAGGCCACCAATAAGTTGACATCTTGAACGCATACCGGATCATGAAGCACTCAATTGAATCTGACCAGCCATGGAAAGAAGCTTTCCTTTCCTTCCTGCCATTTGATCTTTCACCTTGTTGACAACAGATAGCAAAAATTGATTTTTTACCCTACCTTTGAAAATTTGAACCCCAAGATATTTGGTAGGAAAATTACAGACCGAGATACCTATAGCATCTGAGATATTTCTTATCCGAGCAGGGCTGATCTTCCCCATAAAGAGCTTGCTTTTGTCATGGTTATCCGTTGGCCAGAGAATTCTTGATATTTCATCAAAAAAAATCTAGATTCCTCACATATTTAATAGAAGCATTCATGAATATTAATATGTCGTCAACAAAAAGAAGATGGATTGGCATTGACTCACCTCGAGAGCCATGTAAAGGTTTGATTTTCCCCTCTTGAACCATTCTGCTCATGCCTCTACACAAACCTCTTAGCAAGAATAAAAAGAATGGGGGAGATCACGTCTCCTTGATGCAAGCCTCTTTCAACATTAAAATAACCCACAAGACCTTCATTTAATAAGATGGAAATTTTTGATGAAGAGAGGATCTGATAAATCCAGTTCACCCACCTCTCAGAGAATCCAAAATGCCTCATAACATGGAATAAAAAATCCCATGAGATGGTGTCGAATGCTTTTTGAATGTCAATCTTGATCCCCATGCCCCCTCCTCTGGTTGCAGAAAACATGACATTTGCCATTTCAGATGCCAGGCCAATATTTGTCTGGATCAATTTCCCCTTCTGAAATGCCCCTTGCTCTTCAGATATTAGTCTAGGCAATAAAAAAGACATCCTTGTGGCTAAAATTTTTTATAACACTTTGCAGAAAAAATTCCCCATGCAAAGGGGGCGGAATTTATCCAAGGTGGAAGCACCAACAACTTTGGGAATTAAAGCAAGAAAGTTGTTGTTGATACCAGTGGCCATGCGCTCATGAATGAAGAATTCCTTGATAGCACGAATAAAATCATCAGCTATAACCTCCCAACAGTGTCTGAAAAAATATCCATTGAAATCATCTGGACTGGAGAGCTATCTGGATCCAGGTCCCAGATCGCCCTCTTAATCTCCACAGGGCCTGGGATCGAGTCTAAAGTAAGCCTATCCATATCATCCACAAGTTTTGGAATTGCATCCAAGAGCTCCAAGTGATCAGAGGTCAGCAAAGGCTTGTGAAAGGCTTCAAAATATTCAATCATGTAGTTGGATATCCCATCTCTATTAAAGATTTTTGACCCATCAAGGCACTGCACCATTCTGATCATGTTTTTTGCCCTTCTAATCTTAGTATAGAGATGGAAAAATTTTCTATTCCTGTCCCCTTGCTTCAACCATTTAACTCGTGATTTTTTAGCCCATAATTTCTCATGATTTTTCAAATCAGTTAGGTAAGCTGTTTTTGCATCGGCTTCCTTCCCAAATAAAGTATCATCCATACCTGAAGCTTGGATTTGGTTTTGGATTTCAGCCAAGGCTTCCTTGAATTTAATCAGCTCTAGCTCAAAATTAGGAAAAGTCTGCCTGGACCAAATCTTGATAGCAGGTTTAAGCTGCTTGAGTTTCTGGGTTAAGACATAAGCACCAGAGCCAATAATATTCTGCGACCAGATATCTTTAACCACATTGAGAAAAGACTGCTCATCAAGCTAGAATTTATGCATACGGAATGGACAATTACCTGGTTTTGGGCATGCCTCAGAGACAATTAGCAGCGGGCAGTGATCCGAGAAATCTCGTTGGAGAACCATCTGCGCACAATCTCGAAAGTAGTCGAGCCAAGCTTCATTGCAGAAACTTCTATCTAGAACAGCCGCCACATTTCCCCAACGCCTATTATTTGTCTAGGTAAATTTTTGGCCCTGAGATGGGGTTTGAATCATAGCATAGGCATCGATCATTGCCTCAAATTCTGCCGCTGAGCCCAAGCTAAAGGCTCCAGGCCCCCTCTTTTCGTGCGAAGCAAGAGTAGCATTAAAGTCACCAACCATAAGCCACGGATCAGCCTGCCCTGGAACAGAAGCGAGCTGAGTCCACAATTCTCTTCTTGATGCTCGAAAACTACTTGCATGAATTAGGGAGAGGAGAATAGTTTTATCCTTCCAGTCAAACTGAGTAGTGAGCTGCTGATTTGAGAGAGAAATTATAGTCGGTTTTGAGATACCTCTCCTCCACATTAGCCATAGATTAGGCACCTTATCAGCTCTTTCATTTGAAATTAGCACTGCATGGTACCCCATTCTACTAAAATATAGAGCAGGGAAAGCTGATGTATCTATCATCGGCTCTGCAAGACAAATTACATCAGGATTTCGCTCCTTAACCATACTTTTCAAGGCCAGATGCGCTGCAGCCTTCTTAAAGCCCCTGACATTCCAGTATAGAACTCTCATAAGTCACTATTGGTGATGACCAAGCCTTTCAGACCTTCTGGTCTGACCATGGGGGATAGCACCTTTCTCCTTCCTGCGCGCAAGATTTGCATTTGATTGCTGCACTGATGCTACCTGAATGGCTAAGTCATCTATGCGACTGATCTCGTCATGATGCACTACTATAGCACCGCCCAAAATGGACGATGGCTGCATAGTAGTGATGATATTTTCTTGTCTATGATTACATGAAGTAGAAAACCCACCCGATCCAGGAGACCCATCTGACCCAAGAACCAAACGCTGATGTGGGGGAGATTGAGCATTAGGTGAATCACGCAGGTCTTGATTCAGTTGAGAATAATTATCTTCTGCTGAGTCATCCACTCTCTGTTGGATAGGAATTAGGATCTCAATAGATCCGTTAGAAGGTGGGTAGTGATCTATTTCCTTATTTTGAGAAAATCCTTGAGATCTCATGACTCCTAAATTGGAAGGAATCCGAGAGCGAGGGGATTTGCTAGCTAGCTGACGTGGCTCCTGAATTCCGTCATTGGACGGCTGAGCATCTCTGGATGGAGGCCGAGGAGCACCACCACTCTGGTTGCAGCACCACCGCCTCTGGTTACACCACCACTGGTTGCACCTCTATTGGTCGCAACACCATTGGCCGCACCATCGTCTCCATGAGCTGATACAATAGGCTGTTCATTGTGTTTCTTCAAATTTTTGCAGGATTGGATCGTATGACCAGTCTTTTTACAGTGTCCACACATTCCCAAGTTGTCTTCGTATTGAATAGACTGTGAGAACCAAAAGCGATCACCCGTTTCAGGTTGACGACGCTCAACTTGAATCTCTTCCACTCTCTTGTTGTTTATTTCCAGTTCTACCATAACCCTGGCATAACCTCCCATTGTATCTACACAAGTTCGACGATCAATCGCCATTGGCTTACCTACCGCCTTGGCCATGGTGAGCAGAAGTTTCTCATGCCAATACTCCATCGGCAAATCTGGATAACGAATCCAGACCATCGTTGTCAAAGATCCAACCTGGACGGGGTCAGGCAGAGTATCAACATCTGGGATTCCACCGCCCACAATAGTGGAATAAGAGGCCTTTTTTTCATGATCAATCGCCTCCAGCCCATCCTCCTGTAGTGGTGGTGGTGGTGCCGAACAAATCCTTGCCAAAAAAACTTCCTTCTTCTGCCAGAAATCCGTGAGGAGGGATTGCCTGCCTCTGTCCGGTGGCTTACCATCGTGGTCGCCCAGATCACTCTAGCCAGCGACTCTCTTTCCTTCATCCATGACTCTCCCTCTCTCTGATCTGAAGAATTTTCTCTGATGTCCCTGTTGGAGTCCTTCATTAATAGGGAAATTCTCAATAAATTCTGCTTGGGAAGAGATCAGGAAGAGAAGTCCAGTAGTTCCTTGGCACAGTATTGTTTGGAAGAGTGGTGTTCTGCCTCGACAGTCCATTCTTGGATGGAGGTTAATGCATAGCAAGTTACCTACAGATGAGATAGTCAGCTCGAAAGGAGTCTGCTCTGTTTCTGGTTGTGAGCTTTGCTTCAGTGCCTCAGAAACCCTACATCACCTGTTTTTTGAGTGTAATTTCTCAATTTCAGTTTGGAAAGGCTTCAATTCTTTTTTAATATCAGTTTTGAGTGCTTTTCAATGGTGGAAGAAGAAAGGGAGGCATGCTCCAATGAAACAAGCTTGGCTAGCGGGATTTATTTTAATCCCCTATTTTATTTGGATGCAGCGCAATGCTAGATGGTTTGAAGGCAGAAAAATGAGAGCTGATCTAGTGCTTCGCCAGGTAATAAATTCCATTCAAGATATCTTCCCAATCTCTTAGTGTAACAGAATAACAGTGCAGGACTTAATCTGTTCTAGAGTTTTGGGTATCTCCTTGAAATGTGCTAGAAGATTTCTGATTCTTGAAGTAGTGTGGTGTGCGCCTTCTCCCTCTTGGTTCAAGCTAAATGTGGATGGTTGTGCATTGGGAAATCTAGGGAGAGCTGGAGTGGGAGGATTTCTTCGTGACTCCAATGGTAGAATTGCCTACTCATTTGGAAATTTTATTGGAATTTCCACAAACTACAGGGCTGAGGTAACCGGTTTTCTTAAAGGCATTAAGGTTGCTATGCAGTTGGGTATCGATGGCCTTTGGATAGAATCAGGTTTTGTGGTAGTAACTTAGGCAGTTTATTCTAAATCGCTGCCTTGGTATGCTTGGCAGGACTGGTGCTATCTCACTCCTTACCTCTCCTCCATTCAGTGGAAATTGAGTCATTGTTACAGAGAATCTAATCCGATAGTAGATTATCTAGTAAAAATGGTGGCTCGAAGCGGAGTTTCTGTCATCTCTCCTACTTTTCCAGCCTCAATCCAAGAGGAGATTAGAATTGACGCTGACAATCGTCCAAGATTTAGATTTTCTTAGCTTTAGTGGAGTTTGTGGATCATTTCTCCCGTTGATGGCCATGCCGAAGGTAGGGGAATGATCTAGGATTTTTTTCTAAATTCCTCCATTCTGTATTTTGTATTTGGATATCCTCCAAGATCCAGCTTGAACTACTTTTCTCTTCTCTTTTTTAATACATATGATCTTTTAGCAGAAAAAAGAACGGCACTAACACTGCCAATCTTCTATTATTTGACCATGAGAATTTCAAACCAGAAGAAGGGATACTAAATAAAGAGGCAGAGTCCATAAATAAGGAGAAATCCTCAAAAGAGCGAGAGTTGAATCTGCTTGGGCCTCTCTTTTCATGGGAGAATAAATAAGAATTGAAGTCTCCCATGACAAGCCATGGAATGGCCGAACCAGCAAGACCATTAAATAGTGTTGTTAATGCAGATTCCCGCCTACTTGGTACCTACAGAAGATAGATAAAAAATTGGCTTGGAGCCTGTCTCCGGGAATGGCCCTCCGATGCTCGAGTTAGTATATTGGTGAGAAGAGGAAACCTTGGAATGAGCTTTGAGTGTTCTAAGGTGCTTACCTTCATTTTGGATGAATTCCCCTATATTCTGATCAGTGACCCCTTCCATTGGTTCATATGTCTCTTTCCTTGATGATATGGACCTATGAGCTATTGGTGGATCGATCCTTGTCTGAGCTAAGGTCAATAACAATAGCATCTGAGTTCATATTCTAATAGGTAACTCTACCATAGTTATCCTTGGGTTTAGTAACCATGATCATGTTGTCATTACCTAAGTCAAGTAACCATTTGACCTAACCACAGTTAGGTTTGTTAGCTATAGTTAGGCTTAGAAGCGGTTATAGATATCATCATCTCATAATTGGGTAACAGATCTGAATGACATGTGGAGGGCGGGTGTGAGTTGAAGGAGCGGGCATTGATCGAGGCTTATGGTGAGAGCTACCTCTACTCTCATAGTCGGCTTGGGAAAGGATGACATTCATGGTCTCTTTGAATAGGGATGACCGTTTGTGTCAGCTTGAGAAAGGACGACCACTTGTGATGAGGGATTTCTGGGGTGGATAGAGGGTTCGGTTCGGTTGTCTTCGATTATGGTCAACGGAGAAAGTACCAACCACGATTACCATTACCTATTCAAATAATGGTATGTCGTGTCTGGTTGGCAGCTTATCTCTTGGGATTGCTCCGGACACATGTTTGTTTCCCAATGGCTGGTTTTATTATGGCATATCAAGTGTAAATCTTAACACTGGTTCTATATTCATGTATAAGGCTATATAAGCTAGTTCTCTTTGATCCCTGATTCTAGTTTTGGGGCATCTATTAGGGGGCGTTTGGTTTGAATTATCCATCAGACCAGATCCCAGGGATTCTGGATTCTGGATCTAACTCATATGAATGAGTTTCTTTGGAATAATTTCAACTCGGTAAAAAAATTGTTTGGTTACCCTGATTCTATCACTTGATTCTAAGTGGAAAACTGTTTGGTTACCCTGATTCTGTCACTTGATTCTGAGTAAAAACTGTTTGGTTACCCTGATTCTGGCCATTGATTCTGAGTGTAAAACTGTTTGGTTACCTTTGAGTCTTTGAACCCATGTTCTGTTGGAAAAAAAAAATCCCACAAACAAAAACCAAAAACTACAATTTGTTCCACACATGTACTTTATTTTTAATTTTTTTCCTTTTCTTTTTTTTGGTAATATGTGAAAAAAATTAAAAATAGTGGAACTCGTGAACTATTAAGTCTAATAGTGTAGTGCAGTAATTTATTTTTTTTATTTTTCATTTTTTATTTTTATTTTTTTGTAAATTGAAGAGGACAAAAAGAAGAACATTACAAGGCATGATTGTATTGTAGTTCATGTAATCGAAATAGGTATCGTGTATCATATAATTCAGATCT
Organism: Macadamia tetraphylla; assembly: GCA_022985045.1. Taxonomy (NCBI): domain Eukaryota; kingdom Viridiplantae; phylum Streptophyta; class Magnoliopsida; order Proteales; family Proteaceae; genus Macadamia; species Macadamia tetraphylla. Next base: position 41,110,665 of record CM040961.1, on the reverse strand, counting down.
GAAAATTGCCCAAACCAGCAGATGATTTGGTTTATGGAGATAGATATGCTTCAAAGTGGGTAGAAACAATAGTCTCCAATGACTTATACAAGTAATATAGGTCCTTAGAACCAAATGAGAGAAGAAGCACGTAAACATATAATATAGTACTGAGTTCATCCAAGTACTAGTAAATGCTAATTAAGTCTTTCTATCAAAAAAAAAAAAATGGATAATGGACTCAATATCATTACAATGGCTTCAGACTTTTCTTTCCAAAAAATTCCAAAAAAGTTCATCATACATTTTTGTTTAAATCAAGCTTCTTGACTACGTCAAGAACATCTCTTAACATCCTCATATGACCCTCAGATTCTTTTATTGCACCGTTCAAGTATCCTTTGATATAGTCTGATGAAGGGGAAGGAGATGATGAAGTTGATGTTTCTGAGCATAGGGACCTAGGTGGAGTCTGGTAAGTATCACAACTTGGGCTTGAACTTGATATCCATTCAAACATTCCACAACCTTTGTTTTCAACCTATAAAGCAAATATAATCATCTTATAAAAATACAAGGAAATAAACATTCAAATCTTAAACATCTGAAATAAAAATAAAATTAAATTAAACAAAAAATTTAAGAAATTCATACCCCAGTTGATTGTGGACAGCACCAAAAATATCGACCATAATTTACACTTGTTTTTGATTCGACCTTACCTGTTCCACACTCAACATCTTAAGATGGTCAACCCACATGAAGAAGGGCAATTCATTGAACATTTAAAAAATTTCCTTCCAACATGTGACACGACTTAGAAGTGAAAACGAGCAACTTTTCCCAGTAATCACACTTTGCAATATCAGCGGACATATTCGATGTCATCGTAAGTTAACACAAACATTTTCAATAGTCTATATGCATAGAAAATACTATTAAATCGCCCCCATCCGAGTGTGATGGACAAAAATAGGAGACTTCAATGGCACAAATTTTATACCTCTTAAGCGAATTGAAACGATATACAATGGTGGGAAAGGAAATAAATAAAAGAAAAAAAATGTGATCAATATTCACCTCATCTGTGTTCTTCAATTGTTGCATGCACCTGTCTCCATCACTTATCATGAAGAAGGTTATAAGGACAAATAGTGTTAAATACATGCCATTTCTGCTCTCTCTCACCAATTTTCTCAATGGAGTAATCTGGGTCACCTATGCGCTCCCTATTTATACCATACCAAATAACCCAAAATATTATGACAAATAAGAATGATGTTGTCCATATTTAAACCTTGAAATCATTCAGATAGAAACATATAAAGAACCATTGTCTTAACCTGTCTTAATACTACATTTCACCATTGTCACAGACTTAACATAAACCAAAAGTTACTGAGTACCAAACAGATGCATTTTCTTGCTAAATAAAACCATTGTCGTATAATGTCCAAACACTTACTTTTATCACCTCAATTCTTCTCAATCTCTGGCAAGTACATCTCAAGCAGATTTCACCTACCTCGGTCGGACTTCACCGTCAGAATCGCAGGAAACCGTGGATAATGAACTCAATATGAATCCATGTCTTTTATACCAACCCAATAAACCGTGACTCGATTCCGGATTAACCTATTGAGGTTAATCCGGATGAGTCATGGATTTTAGTTGAAATCCCTGATTCTACTGGCCACCACGACTCCGAATCGATTTTTCACAAAAATGAACCAAACGGTTTAAATTTAATGGGAAACTGATTCCCTGGGATCTGGTCCGATGGATAAATTGAACCAAACGCCCCCTTAAGGTCTCTTTGATAAGAATTTCTGAAGTATTTTTACGGTCACCGGGCACTCATTACTGTACTAACCTTCAATTAGAAGATGATGCTTGAAGCAAAGCTGACCCTTTGATGAATTTGAAGTAATAAAATAGTAATCCACAACATTACAACAATCTTCAATGCTTTTGTAATTTAAGAATAGAAGAATTTCTGAAAACCTTAATTAAACTAGTATTATAGGGTGGTTAAGTAGATGATGATGCAATTTACATATACTCATACTTTTGTTTTCGCTAATTCCTAATGAACTGCCAATGTGACTTTACTCACCCACACTAGAGGGTAAAGGGAATGATAGGGAAGGGGGGCGACACACTAAATACAAACTCTTACACTCATGTGACAAGATTGATCCTTGACATTATGGGGCTTGCTCTTCAAGCAGAAACCACAAGCGAGTGTGCTTGTCACTGGATTCATGATATATACTCATACTTTTTTTTGCTAAAGGATGAATATATTAAGAAGAAAAGGGAGTACATCATAAAGAGGAAACAGGGGCAGAGCAGAGACCCCTAGAGCCGCTAACAAACTCCACCTTCGGCATGGCCATCAGCAGAGAAAGAAAACAGCGCCCTAGGAGAATCTAAAGCTATGCTTGCCCAGGATATCATTTTCTACATAATCAGCAACATGTCTTGGGAAAGACACCGAGAATTTTGAGTTTCCAAGTTTTGAAGCCTTTTTTGCCAGAAAATCTGCGATTGGATTTGCTTCACGAAAGCAATGGGATATCTTCCAAGGGATTGATTCCAGGAAAGGGATAACATCCAGCCATCTTTGGAGGATAAACCACGGGATATGGTTCCTCTGGATCGCCAAAACAACCGTAGCCAAGTCAGATTCTATCCACATGCCCCTTGCACCCATCGCCTTAGCCATCATAATACCTTCCATGACTACCTCAACCTCTGCTTCATAAGATTTTTTTATTCCCAAAAAAATGCTAAATGAGTTACACATCTGGCCATCATTATCTCGAACAATCCCTCCTACTCCTGCCCTTCCTGGATTTCCCAGAGAGCTACCATCCACATTAACCTTTAGCCAGTTTGGTTGGGGCTTACACCAGTGAACTTCGAGGGGGTGAACATGCTTGTGAGACACCACTGTCAAACCCAGTTTTCTGTAGCAAATAACATCAATCGGAGCTTTCACCTCCCCCTTCAGCTTCCCTACGCAAGGGCCAAGCTCCTGACTACTATATTCAAATAGTTGCATCGCAGCTCTGTAATTATTGTCATGCCGATGTCTGTTCCTTTCCCACCAAATGTTTGCTGCAATGATGGAAAAAATCATCCAGGGAATTTTAAGGTTTACAACTCTAGCCTTTGTCTTCCACCATCGAACTAGGTTGTCAACTGACTGGTGCTGCTGCCACTTTACCTCAAAGCACTCAACAAATGTTTTCCAAACTTTGGTCGCAAAAGGGCATCTGAGGAAGATATGATTAATACTTTCTTCTGCTTGGTTGTAGAGAGTGCACCTGGAAGCAATATGGATCCCCTTATGCCTGATCTGCTCATCCGTTGGGAGTTTGCCGTGGGCTAGACGCCATCCTAAGGTAGAGATCCTAGGAGGTAGGCCTTTCCGCCAAACCAGAGAGTGCCAAGGGACCTTGCTAGCCATCCTTCTGATACCCTCCCATGCCGAAGAGGTAGAGAAAGACCCCAGAGTCGACAATAACCAGTAGTAGGTATCCACTAAGTCACCTGAGGGGATTTTAATCCTCTTAATTTTGTCAAATATTCTGATGAGCTCCACCGAGCTCACCTTAGGGATCGCCCATTCTCCACAACGAATAAAGTCGTCCACCTTAGCATTGAATCTAAGAGTAGTCTAATCCATTATCTGAAGCTCCTCAAGCACTGACTTTGGTCCCACCATCTGTCCTTCCAAAAATTTGCAAGATTACCATTCCCGATAATCCATCTTTGATTCTCTTCCACAAAGCTCCAGACCTTTTTAACCCCCAATGCAATGGAAGATGAAACACCTTTTTTTTTGCTAGAAATCAAAATTGTATTAAAATGAATAGCAGAGAGGCATCCCTACTCTTACCACCATGCGATCGATGATTCCTTTCTTGCCAAATAGTGTCGGTCATTATAATCAAACCAACCAAGGGTCCTTTAAACAAAATTCTTGCTTCGTTTCCACCAGGATATCAAATCAGCAATGGAGGATTGATCCTTCCAAAGCAAACCAAAACAGCTCAAGAAATTTTCCCAAAGGATCCGAGAAACACTACATTTTAAGAAGAGATGGGGCAGAGTCTTAGCGTGAAAACCGCACATGATGCATTTGGAGGCTAAAGAGATGCCTTTTTCCTAATGATATCATCGATGGGAAGCTTCAGTGACACGAGCCTTGACTAAAGTTGTGACGAGAGAGGCCTTTCATCCAGACCAGCTCATGCCAAGGAACCTTGGGATTTCGGCGGCGAATATCATTCCAGGCGGAGAAAGTACTAAATTGACCAGAGGTAGAGAGGGTCCAAATATATTTATCTTTTATGTTACCTCTAGGGATATTGATAGTTGAAGCAGCTAGAAAAAAATCTTGAAGAAGAGAAGATGAAACCGTGGGGAAGTTCCACTCATTATTGTCAATAAAGGCCACAACTGTCATGGAGGAAGATGCAAACAAATCATCTCTCAAACCTGCATTTTGTTGAAAAGATTCAGAGTCAACCCATCTGTCTTTCCAGCAATTTATAGAAACCCCATTACCTACCACCCATCGCTCTTTGCTAGAGACAAGGGACCACATTCTCCGAAGGCCTGGCCAAATGGTGGAAGATTTATACCCTTTCTTAAGCTCCCCATTTTTCTTCAAAAATCGAGCATTAATAATGCTGGACAGGGCTGATGAAGAGTGTCTTATATTCCATACCCTTCTGAGAGAAGAGCTTTATTGACATCCCTCAGACGCCTAATTCCCAGCCCTCCTTCTTGTTTAGGCTTGCAGATTGAGTCCCAACTAACTGTAACTCCTTTGGCTGTTTCAGGATAGCCACTCCAAATGAAATTCCGCATCCATCTCTCCATGATGTTTAGTAAAGAGCTAGGCCACCAGTATACAGAGAAGTTGTGGGACGGCATACCAAAAATAACAGATCGAACCAGTTCCACCCTACCAGCCATGGAGAGGAGGTTTCCTTTCCAACCAGCCATCCTTCCTTTAATTTTATCCATCACCGGGAGGAGAGGTTCACGAGTGACTCTACCCTTGCAAATTTTCACTCCCAAATATTTTGTAAGGAACTTGCAGATGGAGATTCCAAGGGTATCAGAGATGAGTTGCTTCCTATCTAGAGACATCTTCCCCAGGAAAAGCTTACTCTTGTTGAGATTGATTTGTTGACCGAAAAACTGCTGATACTTTGCAAGGAAGTCATGAAAATGTCGACATATTTGATGGAGCCATTTAAAAGAAGAAAATATAAATGCAAGAGGAAAAACCGGCATTTGGACACCATGAGGAACCTTGATGGCTTGTAGTTTCTTGTCTTGAAGCATAAGGGATTCCCCTCGAGGACCTCCTCGGCAAGGATAAATAAAGAGGGAGATGGGGTCACCACGCGAGCCTCGCTCAACACCAAAGAATCCAACGGACCTCCATTGAGCAACAGAAATTCGGATGTCTGAAGAATTTGATGCAACCAATCAATCCAAGTATCAGAAACCAAACTTTTTCAAGACCTTGAAAAGCTCCAAGATCAGTGTCAAAGGCTTTCGGATATCAATTTTTATCCCCATACCTCCACCTCTTATGCAGTCAAACATGAGATTAGCTAACTCAAGGCGAGGCGATATTAGTCCGAATAACCTTGCCCTCGAAAGCGCCTTGCTCTTCGAAATGAGCTTAGGGAGGAGAAAGAGAGTCTTGTGGCCATAACCTTGGACAAAATTTTACAAAAAAAATTTTGCATGCAAATCGGCCTAAACTTGTCCAGAGAAGTTGCACCTTCCATTTTCGGGATGAGGACCAAGAAGCTATTATTGATACCTTTAGGAAGGGTTCCAGAGCTGAAAAATTCTTCAAGACGGCAAACATCAAAACCAATTAGCTCCCAACAATGTCGAAGAACGCACCGGAGAAACCGTGCGGCACGGAGAACTATCGGGTCCAGGTCCCAAATTGCATTCTTGATCTCTTGATCATTTGGGATGGCTTCCAATCCTCTAATGTCAACCTCGTCAAGGATATGGGGAATGCAGTCCAATAGCGATCCATGCTCAAGGGTGGGGCTGGCTTTATGGATAGCCTTATAGTACTCCTCAACATGAACAGCCAAATCATCCATACTTGATGTAGTTGTACCATCAGTTTTTGAAGAGAGCGAATCGAGTTCTTCACCCTTCGATTTTTGAGATAAGTGGAAAATCTAGAGTTTGTCTCCTTGAGAGAGCCATCTATTTCTTGCTTTTTCTGCCCATAGCTTTTCATGGTCAAGGAGAGCTTTCAAGTATCTGGATTTAGCATCAGCTTCCAAATTAAAAAGATGGTCATCAATACCATAGAAATCTATCTAAGATTGGATTTGCTGAAGATCATCTTTTGCAGCTTTTAATTCCGCATCTAGGTTTGGGAACACTGATCTTGCCCAGCTCCTGAGAATAGGCTTGAGGATTTTCAGCTTAAGAGCAAGAGAAGAAATAGGATAGCCATCCACAGGTTCACTCCAGGATTTATTGACCACATCCATAAATTCCTCATGGTCCATCCAAAATCGTTGGATGCGAAAGGGGCAATTTGCAGGTTTTAGCATTGAATCGAGGTAATGCACAGGGGGGAATGGTCAGAAGAAAAACGCTGCATCACCTCCTGGGTATAGTCATGAAAGTGGTTTATCCACTCTTCATTACAAAAAGACCTGTCCAGAACAGCCAAAACATTCCCACGCTTCCTGTTATTCGTCCAAGTAAACTTATGCCCGTGAGAAGGAACTGAAATCAGGTTGCAAGCATCCTGACCGCATTGAACTCGGCGGACCCAAGATTAAAGAGCCGGACCCTTTTTTCGTGCGAAAAAGGGAGGCATTGAAGTCTGTCACTAGCCAAGGAGAGGAGCCAATTGGAGTCGCTGCAAGAGCCATCCATAGCTCTCTTCTAGAAGCTCGGAAACAACTCGCATGTATAAAAGTTATGTAAATAGAATTGTTTCTCCAATTTATACACAGTGAAATAAACTGGTCAGACATTGAAATAATAGTTGGTTTGGTGAGAGACCTCTTCCAAATGACCCATAGGTTTGGGTTTTTATCAGTGCGAATATTATGAATAAAGCATGCATCATATCCTAGTTTATTAAAAAATAGAGAAGGGAAAGCAGCTACCTCCACCATTGGTTCAGCTAGACAAACCACATCAGGGTGCTTGTCTAGGAGAATATTGCTGAGGGTTGCACGACTAGCAGCCTTCTTCATCCCTCTGATATTTCAGAAGAGGGCACGCATCATAAACATCTGGAAGAGGCAATACGGTCAGACTTTCTAGTCTGCTCCGCAGTGAACAATTGTTTCCCTTTTTTTCTTGTAACTGTTTCCATGCCGTGGTATTGTTCCTTCTAGAGGGCAGCAGCATCAATGGCGCCAACTTCCGGATAGTGGAGGGTGAGGTGACCATTATCCATAGCACTTGAAGTAATGGAATTGATCACATGATCACTGTGGACAGAAAGTTGACAAGAGCCAGTAGCCAGAACTGGATTAGCCGCACAACCTTGAGAAACCAGAACGCCTTGTTCTAGATTTGAGTTTGTCTCAGTGGTTTGGTTCATCGTATTGAGCTTGTTTGACCCGTGTAAAAGAACCGAACCATCTCTGTTGCATGATTCCTCCAATCGATCTGCAATTGGATTATTCCTCAAATTGGCTGAGGAAAATCCTTCTAAAATAGGTAACTCAATAGCTAAAATCCCCTCTTGCGTATCCAAGTTTCCATACAAAGCTAGATCACAATTATGGGAGATGGTTGGCGATTTTGAAATTGAATTCTTTCCTAATGAGGACTCGCCACCATTCCTGCCGGAAACCTCCACACCAGCCGCCCCCAAAGACGACTTCTCCACCCAAACAGCCCCAACAACACCACAAGCATCATCCTTGTCTTTGCGTGCGGCATCGGCGATGCGTTTCTCTTTACAGTTTTGGATGGTATGACCAAGTTTTTTGCAAAAACCACACTTTCCCAATGCATCTTCATAGATGATTTTTTGTTTGAACCAAAAAAGATCACCCGTTCAGGGTTTTCGCCGTCAACTGGATTTCTTCAACCAGTGCCAAGTATCCATCTCCACGAGGACACGAGCGAAGTTCCCTATGGATGCATTTCGTGTTCTTTTATCAATGTCCAGGGGGCGCCCCATGGCTTTTGCCATGGAAAGGAGGATCCGCTCGTGCCAATATTCGAAGGGGAGTCCAGGAAATCGAATCCAGCCACCGCTTAGAAATAGGAGAGTTATCATGGATATTAAAATCCGGCTTCCACCTCTGGAAGCGAATAAACTGCCGTCCGATCTTGATAGGACTTTGTTTCCAGATGTTTGTCATGTCTTTCTCAGCCTCAAATTGGAATAAAGTGTAGCCTAATCCCATAGTTTTGATAAAAACCTTCTCTTTAAGGTTCCAAACTTCATCCAAAGAAATAAACCGAAAATTAATTCTGGCCACCAAAGCGAAGCGATATCGGAGAAGACGTTCCTCATAGGCATCTTGGGGAATCACGATTTTAGTGAGATTTTCGGCATGAATAGGGTCAGGTAGGTCGGCAACATCAGGGAGAACGCCTCCAACCGCCTTAGAGTAGGACTTCTTAGGAAGGGAAGAAAGGCCAGTATTGCAAACACCCACAATAGGCATAGCAGGTGCAGGCGTGCAACCTGTTCCAAGGTGGGGCTGCAGGAAATCCGTAATGAGCCTCTGCTTTGCACGATCAGGAGGGCGGCCTCTGGCCAGAATCCCAATCTCCTCCACCGCAGAGTTTCTCTCTCCACTTACCATATTCAGATTGGTCTCAATCCATTCATCAGAGGCCTAAAAAATCGAGCCTCTTTCTTCAGTCTTCCCTTAAGTATTTCAACACCCAAGTATTGAGTTGGGAAGTTATAAATCTGAAATCCAAGGGTATCAGCAATGATCTGCTTTCGATCTAAAGCAATCTTCCCGAGGAAGAGTTTGCTTTTCTCTAGGCTAATGCACTGGCCTGAAAATTCTTGGTATTTCATCAAGAAGTTTTTCAGGGTACGAACATACCTCAAGGAGGCATTGGTGAATATGAAGATATCGTCCGTGAATAGAATATGCCCGGAGTGGCAGCGCCTCTTGGGCCATGGATTGCCTGGAGCTCCTTGCGCTTGAACAGACTCGACAGTCCTTTGGATAGAACTTCTTTGGCTATAATAAATAGCATGGGAGATATAGGATCACCTTGTCTTAGCCAGCGCTCCACCCCGAAGTAACCCTGAGGACCTCCGTTCACAAGAATAGATATTTTTGACGATATCATAAGTTGATGCAGCCAGTTGATCCAACTATTGGAGAATCCAAATTTACTCAAAACTTGAAAAATGAAAGACCAAGAAATAGTATCGTAAGCCTTCCTGATGACAATTTTCAGGCCAAGCCCCCCACCTCTAGTCACTGAGAACATTAAGTTTGCTAGCTCAAAGGCCACAGAGATATTATCATGAATCAACTTCCCCTTCTGAAATGCACCCTGCTCTTCTGAAATCAGCCGAGGAAGGAGAGGTTTCAGACGTATTGCCATAACTTTGGAAATAATTTTGTAAAAGAAATTGCCCATGTAGAGAGGGCAAAATCTATCCAGTGTGTTTGCTCCCTCCACCTTTGGAATCAGGACCAACAAATTGTTATTGACCCCGTGGGGCATCTATCCAGTGCTAAAGAATTGTCTCACCGCATTGCACACTTCCACTTCCACCAAAGACCAGCACTTGCGAAAAAAGGCACCAGAGAATCCATCAAGGGCCGGTGAGCTATCCAGGTCCAACTCCCACACTACCCTCCTTATTTCTTCATTTCCAGGGAGGGAATCCATCCTATAACAGTCCATTTGGTTAAGGACTTTCGGGATATTATCCAGTAAATCTGTATGGGTCTCTATGGGAGCTTCTTTATGAAAGCCCTCAAAAAAATCGACAATATATTCCCCTATCTGATTTTTCCCTTTCACCATGGTACCGCCCAGCCTCTTGAGCGCTCTGATTGTATTTTTCTTTCTTGTCATTTTGACAGAAAGGTGAAAAAATTTGGAGTTTCGATCTCCAACTTTCGGCCATCTAATTCTCGCCTTTTCAGCTCAGATTTTTTCATGATTTTCCAAGGCCTTCACTAAGCCGATCTTCGCGTCAGCTTCCAAGGCAAACAAATGGTCATTCATCCCTTCTCTCGCAATCTGGTCATGAATTTGGTTCAGAGCCGTCTTCACGTCCTCAAGCACTCTATCAATATGAGGGAAGGCTGATCTCGCCTAGGTCTTCAAAACCCCTTTCAGTCGCATCAATTTGGAAGTGAGAACAACAACAGGGGGTCTCGCAATCCATTCAGACTAGGATGATGCCACCACATTATTAAGTTCCTCGTGGTCCATCCGGAACTGATGGAACCAAAATGGATAGTTTAAGGGGTGCTGACTAGCAATTGAAGTCATCAAAATCAGTCCGTGATCTGAAGCTATTCTAGGCAAAACCACTTGAGAGGAGTCTTGGAAAACGATCAGCCATTGCTCATTGCAAAAGCTTCTGTGAAGCACTGCAGATATATTACCAGTTTTCCAATTGTTGCTCCATGTAAATTTTCTCCCACTCAAAGGCAACTGCGACATGAAACAAGAGTCCACCATAGCACTGTACTCCGCAGTAGACCCCATGCTGAAGTTTCCTGGGCCCTTCTTTTCATGAGACTAAAGGGTAGCATTAAAGTCACCAACCATTGCCCACGGAGTGGGAGTGATAGGGGTATCCGTAGCCAAGTCCAACCAAAGATCTCTTCTCTCTGCCCTAAAACTGGTAGCATGGATGAAGGAGACTTGCATTTGGGTGAGGTCCCAATTCAGAGCGACCGTAATATGCTGAGAGGATTCTGAGATCACCACCGGACAACCCAGATTTCTTTTCCACATAATCCATAAATTTGAAATTCTCCCTGTTCTATTGCTAAAAATAAATTTATTGAAGAAACCCAACTTATTAAAAAATAAGTTTGGAAAATCACTCACAGAGACCATTGGTTCGACGATACAAAGAAGGTCTGGGTCCTTCTACTTAACTAAATCTCTCAAGGCGCGCTTGCCGACCGCCTTCTTTATTCCTCTTATATTCCAAAAGAGAATCTTCATAAATTACTTCTTGGTCCCAACCTGGCGGACAGACCTCAAGGCCTGCCCCGTCACTGCATTGGCTTTTCCTTTCCTTCTAGAATCATCATCAGCTCTTGTGAGAGCTTGATCAAGCTCTACGACTTCCTGGTGGTGAGCAATTATCTTGTCGGTGTCCAGACCAGACGGAGATATTTCTATAATCACGTGCTCAGAGCCGCCCTATTCCTGCCCTCGACCACTCCTTCCTCCTCTAGCCTGCTGTCAACCTCCACGACCACTATTATATATCACTTTACTCTTTCCAGGGTGAAGAGTTGTAGCATTATGAACACCTTCCGCCTCAGTCACTCCAAGGCTAGAAACAGACTCATCCTCTTTAATTTCTTCCCTGCCTTGCACAGAGTCCAACGACCCTTTTCCTGAAGAGTAATTTTTTGACTCTCCTGGGTCGGTTCAGACCCATATCCGCACCCCAAAGGATTGTCCACCATGGTCGGGTCATGGGTATTCCTTTCTTGAGTGCATGGATCATGTAGACAGATTTCCAGGTTGTATTCATTCAAAACGTTCTCCGGAGAACCTTCTATATTTGACAGATCCTCCATTGTTGGAATATTATCTTTAGAGGGGGAAATATCCTTAAGGAGAGAGGATTTTTTATCTCCTTCCATATGAGGAGGATTGTGATGGATCTCGTCGGAGGCCATGTCCGCGCCACCCTCTACCTCCACTGCCTGTAAGTGTCCAGTAAAGTGGTGTTCAGTGTCATCCATGTCTACATGAGCTTGGTTTTGATTTTTCTTGGCTCTGCACTGCTCGGCAGCATGCCCCAATTTTTTGTAAATAGTGCATCTCCCTATACCATCTTCATACACGATCCGTTGTTTGACTCGAAATAAACCACCTTGCCCGGCTGTTTCCTTTCGACCTGGATTTCCTCCACTCTGGTGCCGCCCATCGGCACTTCCACCAGCACCCTAGCATAGTTCCCCATAGTACCATGCAGCGTCCTACGATCCACCTCAACTGGCCTTCCTAAGGCTTTAGCCATGGAGAAAAGAATTTTTCGTGCCAATACTCGATGGGTAGTTCTAGATATCGTATCCACACCAGCTTGGTCTGAATAGGGTCATCATGGCTATTGAACTCCGGCAGCCATCGCTGGAATCTAATGACTTGCCCTTTGACTTTGACGGGACCTCTTTTCCACATCGAGGCCATGTCTCCCTCAATTTCAAATCGGAAAAGAATGAATCCTTTTCCCAACGGTGCAAGGTTCACCTTACCCTTCATATTCCAGACATTTCTTGCATCAGACCTCACTTCATCCAGCGAGACAAAGAGAAAATTAACCCGCCCAATTAAAGCGTAAGAGAATGATTGTAATTTCTCTTCGTACGCCTCCTGAGGAATAATGATCTTTGTAAGGGTTCCAGCATGTATCGGATCAGGAAGATCATCTATGTTCAGTATAGTTTTCTTCGCCACAGCTGCATAAGATTGTTTGCTTCCTCCATTGATAACCTTCTCCATAGGGTGATTCTTTTCAGCTAATCCACCAAAGACGACATTGTCAGTTTCAGAGACCGGTGAAGGTAGAGAGTAGTGCACCGGTCTCTAAAAATCAGTAATCCTCCGTTGCTTCCCTCTATCGGGTGGTCGATCGCAAATCCCCCCATCCCTCTCAGAGCTTCTCTCTCCTGTGTTCTCCATCAAATTCTAGTCCTTTCATCAATACTTGATCGGACATATACTAAATCTCCATTCTTCACCACTACATATGATCGGTTGAAGTGTGAGACGGAAGAGGACTGACATTGTTATGCAATCCTTGAGAGTGCGGGTATTATTTGATCTTTGAGGAAGCACTTTTGGTGTTGAAGATGTCACACCCTACCTCAAATTTGGCTAAGGTACGTGGCACTGGATTCGCTATCCAGTTACCCTACCATACCCAGGATCACGGACATAGTGTAGTAACCAAACTACCACTAGAGAATGTCTATCACAATTAGAGTACGCATATACAGTCCATATGAATCATATATGTGGTGATCAACTACAGTGATAAATAATAATACAGACCCAAAATACAGAATTTCACAGGTTACAATAACAATAAATAAACCTTACATCCCGTTAATAACAATAATAATTAATCCATCCAGCTACAATGTGTCTTGCAGACATAGCCTTACAACCGTACTGATCTTCTGTCCATCTCAACTCTAGTTCCACCATCTAAAAACATATATCAACGATGGGTGAACTTCACAAGCCCAGTGATGGGCACACACACACAAGTCATGATGCTAACACATGCACACACATATCATACCATAATGCCCCCATGCATAATCCACATGATTCATTTATTAATAAAGTTACTAAGTCTTAATATGTGGGTATAAGTGCTATAAGTAACATAGGTGTTATCTCCTACCAAGTACATCGGGCCTCAAAGATACCTTGCCGGATAACTCAACCTCGGTTGCTTTTCCTATGGATTCTCCGGATTCCAACTGTCTCACCGAGATCTTGCATCATGCCCTAGCTGGTCATGCCTCTCCCACTACCTTACGCTTCAACAGCTCCATTGGCGGCTCCCCCATTTAGTCCTTATCGATGGCAGAAACAGCATAACTTTATTCAGTAGCGTCTTACAGAGCATCTGGGACTTACGGTTGAGGTTACCTCACCTATGCACGTCCTGGTGGGTAATGACGATCGCCTTTCGAGCAACGGAGTCATTTATAACCTGACCGTCATGCTCCCTACGCATGCTATCACCATTGATGCCTTTGTATTACCCTTATTCGGCGTCGATTTGATCCTCGGGGTACAATGGCTTTCTCAATTGAGACCGGTTGTGTTCGATTGCAGCAAGATGACAATTGCGTACCTCGACAAGGGCACCCCAATTCTGCTCCAGGAAATCTCCTCACCTGCTTCAGCACAATTATAGTTACATCATGTTTGTCGTCTGGTTGCCACCGATGGTCTCGTGGCTCTCTACCAATTGGATGTCCAATCGGGCTTACAAGGTGCCTCACCGATTGTTGACTGTGGTCTTCGCTCACTTCTGGATGAATTCTCCTCTGTTTTTGCAACTCCACAAGACTTGCTGCCACCCAGAGCCCACGATCACGCGATCCACCTTCACCCAGATGCTCGGCCTGTGAATGTTTGACCCTATCATTATCCTCATATCCAAAAGACGGAAATTGAGAGATTGGTCACTGAGATGTTACGAGACAATATAATCCGACCCAGTACTAGTCCATTCTCGTCGCTAGTGTTATTGGTTAAAAAAAAGGACGGCATTTGGCGTTTTTGCGTGGATTACAGAGCCCTCAACGCCATGACCATCAAGGACTGCTTCCCAATCCCTACGGTTGACGAACTGTTAGATGAACTCCATGACGCAGAATTTTTTTCTAAGTTGGATCTCCCCTCTGGCTACCATTAGATTAGGGTGCGTAAGGAGGACACTCACAAGACAGCATTCCAGGCTCATAACGGGCACTATGAGTTTTGTGTGATGCCTTTGCCTCACGAATGCCCCTCGACCTTCCAGGCCACTATGAACGACATCTTTCACCCTTACTTGCATAAATTTGTCCTCGTCTTCTTCGACGATTTACTTGTCTACAGTCCAACTTGGTCGGCTCATCTCTCCCATTTAAAGGCTGTTCTACAGACCATTCAACAACAGTCCCTTTTTGCTAAGCTCTCCAACTGCTCTTTTGGCCAGCGCTCCATTGCCCACTTGGGGCACATTGTGTCTGCTACAGGGGTGGGTTTGGATGAGACAAAGGTCTCGACAATGTTACAATGGCCAATTCCACGCTCCATCAAGGAATTGCGTGGGTTCTTGGGACTCATGGGATATTACCGCCGATTCATTCGTTACTATGCCCACATCCCCACATCCCCACATCCCCACGGCTCTTACTGATTTGCTCAAAAAAGGGGACTTCACCTGGACATCATCAGCTCAAATGGCCTTTGAAGCTCTGCAACGGGCCATGGTGACTGCCCCTGTCTTGGCGCTTCCAAAATTTTCCCTTCTTTTCACGGTGGAGGATGATGCCTCAGGCAGTGGAATTGGCGCCATCATAGAGTTGGTGCTCCGGTGGTGACAATACTTGTTGGGGCGGAAATTCTTCATCAAAACCGATCAAAGGAGCTTGAAGAGCATGACCGAGCAGACAATTCAAACCACGGAGTAGCAACATTGGCTCGCCATGCTCTTGGGTTCGTTTTTGAGATCTCCTATCAGCCGGGGAAGGATAACACCACTGCCGACTCTCTCTCACGGGTGGCTACTCATGCCAGTGACTTCTTGTCCTTTACGACCCCTACCCCTGATTTTCTCGATGAGTTACGTATGAAGGTCCTTCACAACCCAGAGCTGCAAGTTAAGCATGGCGTCTTCCCCACCTAAGGATTTTACTTATCGGGATGGCCTATTGGTTTTTTGCCATCGCCTGGTCTTGGCTGTAGATTCGCCCTTGCGCCATGTCTTCCTTAATGAGTTCCATTATTCACCCACAGGGGGCCATACCAGAATCCTTCGCACTTACAATCGCATTGCGGCTACATTTTACTGGAGAGGAATGCGTGCGTCTGTCTGTGAATTTGTTGCCCAGTGCCAAACCTGCCAACAGATCATATAAGATTTCCAATTAGATGGGCTAGCATAGTCAAAGATTTGTTTCCAAAACCGGTTTAGTGGTGTTGACTACAGATGGAGTAAACATAAAGAATCCAATATTATTAGTAAGTGATCTCCATGGAGATATTGGATTCTATTAGCACACCTTAATGGTATAAAATATTTATTATTATGTGTGGACCTAAGGTATTGTTTCCTTAATGGGGATGAAACCCTAATTTCTTTACAGTGTTGGTCCCTACCCTTACCCCTATATCACTGACCCATTAAGTGAGAATAATGACCTAAAGCAAAAGTGGAAGAGGGTAGATCAGACCAACATTAATCGTATTGTACAAGGAACATACGAGAAGACATTGAGGAGTTGTAATTCTTCAGTCATGGATTCAGGTACGCCTAAGATCTGACTCTATATTCGTTGTTGCATGTTTATCTGATCTCTATGCAATTACATAGATTTTCTATTAATGGTATCAGAGCAGTTCATGGAGACGATGAGCTACAATTCTCTATTATTTTGTGCATAACATGTGTATTGAACAATTAATTTGTTATTATCATCTTGGTTTGGTGAGATAATGGGATATAATGGTGATTTTTCTTTTGGCTTACTTCAAAGCGTTACCTTATGGTTTTTATTAAAAAAAAAAAATTGCAATCCACGTTTTGCAAGTTTTTTTTTTTTTTAAACTTATTTTTTTGCAATCTGGTTTTGGAATCCACATTGTGGATTTGGTTTTTTGGTTTTCGTTTCAAAAAAAAAAATCCTGCAAACAAAGTGTTGGAACGACAGCAGGATAAAAAAAAAGACACTAATGTTTAGGGTTGGTTTTTTTTTTTTTTTAAAAAAGGTCTTAAGTTATTTTGGGCTTGGTTCTTACAGGTTTTAAGTTACTTGGCTTATGAGTTCACCTGAGGATGGGGTGACTTGAGGTTGAACCTGATCTTTGATTACAGTTTGGGTTTGGTCGATCCATATCAGGCTGGGATGGGCTCTGACCTTGTAAGAAGTTTGATTGACCCGTGAGGTCGAACCATAGACTTAGTCACCAATTTTTGGCTGGTTTTGACTTATGAACTGAAAACTAATGGCTTGAAACACAATAGAGAAGTCATCAAATAATTGAAGACTTAAACAAAATCAAAGGTAAAGAAAAATAAATAAATTAATATTTGTGCTAGCAACCATAGTAATAACCTTTGATGATGAGAATATTGTAATTCTCATTGGGTAATTACAATAGAGAGTGAAACAAGGCAGGACCTTTATTTGTATTTTACATTTTCTTCTTCTTTTTTCTAAATGCATTCCAATTTCAATTGCTGAAAGATTGCACTCTTTTAATTGATTTAGAAGGACTTGTAATAATGGAATGCAATTGGTTGATGGATTTAGCCTTGAATTATTGGGCTTAAGTATTTCAAGTTTTTCATATTAATCAACATGGGCTTGGGTTTTGGCATTTTAAAATCCAATCAGTTATTAAATTGTTTGAAATTTTGGGTTATTAAACCTTTGAGCTGGACTATTTTCGTTTTAAATGAGCTAATTTTTTTTTAAGCCTAGTATTAATTGGGTTTTGGGCCACAATGTTCAGCACATGTAGGGCCTTCAGTCCAAACAGGTGGTTGAACAATGGGTGCATTGGTCAACTCCTTCTTAAGTTGTTTGAAGGATTCTAGGCACTCTTTAGAAAGCTCAAAAGTTTGATCTTTGGCAAGTAATGAGGTGAGAGGTCGGGCGAAATGACTAAAGTTCTTAATAAATCTTCTGTAGAAGCCTACATGCCCTAAAAAGGACCGAACATCCTTAACAGATTGAGGAGGTGGTAAATTATCAATTAAATCCACTTTGGCTCTATCTACCTTAATTCCCTCCTTGGATATTACATGTCCTAAAACAATACCAGATTTAACCATAAAATGGCATTTCTCCCAATTCAAAACCAAATTCTTAGATATGCACCTTTTCAAAACTAGGAAAAGATGATGAAGACATTCAGAATAGGAATTCCCATGAATTGAAAAGTCATCCATAAATACTTCTAAGAATTTTTTGACCATGTCAGAAAAAATGCTCATCATGCATCGTTGGAACGTAGCAGGGGCATTGCAAAGCCCAAAGGGCATACGCCTGTAAGCAAATGTTCCATATGGACATGTAAAAGTGGTCTTATGTTGGTCCTCTAAAGCAATTGGGATTTGGTTATAGCCGGAATATCCATCAAGAAAGCAATAGTATTCATGTCCAGCTAACCTCTCTAACATCTGGTCAATGAATGGCAATGGGAAGTGGTCCTTCCAGTTGCATTTAACTTCCGTAGTCAATGCACACGCCATCTGTTTGGACACGGCGGGATCAACTCATTATTGGCATTAGGAACTACATCACACCGGACTTCTTAGGCACTACGTGAATGGGCTTACCCATTGGTTCGAAATAGGATAAATTATTCCATGATCCAAGCACTTTAGGATCTCTTTCTTAATAGCTTCCATCATCCGGGGTTTGCTCTTCTTTGGGGTTCCGTGGATGGTTTGGAATCCTCCATAAGATGTATATGATGTTGCACAATAGAAGGCTTATACCCTTGATATCAGCCATGGTCCAACCTAGGGCTTCCTTATTATCTTTTAACACTTTAAGTAACTCCTCTTCCGGCTAGAAGTCAAATTTGAAGAAATTATTACAGGAAGAGTCGGTCGAGCCCTAGGAAGGCATATCTCAAATTAGATGGCAACTCCTTAAGATCTACTTAAGGGCTCAATTATGGAAGGTTTGGGAAGGAATTGGAAAGGGTCCTAAGGGCTCCACAAGTGTGTGAAGACTCAAGACTTGAAAAGAAATTTTCACTATCATCATCCAACTCATCCATACACTCTTGGAATTCGAATCAAAATCAATATCAAAGTTGGTAACTAAATCATCGAAAAATCCGAAAATCCTCAAGCATATTGATCTCTTCTTCTATATGTGGTTGCTTGCCAATCCTAAACATATTAAACTCAACAGTTTGGTTACCAAAAGATAATCTTAGGAAACCATTCCGCCAATTGATTAATGCATTACTGGTAGCCAAGAATGGTCTTCCTAGAATTATAGGGATCTCATCCTTGGTTGAGAAGGGCTTAGTATCTAACACAATGAAATCAACAGGGAAAATAAATTCCCCACCTTTAGTAAGACATCCTCAACCATCCCTTTAGGAATCTTAAGACCTATCGCCAACGAAGAGTAGTTCCAGTGGCTTTCAATTCTCCCAATCCTAGTTGCTTGTACACATGGTAAGGTAAAAGATTCACACTTGCGCCAAGGTCAAGTAAGGCATGCTCAATATAGGTGTTGCCTATGACACAAGATATGGTAGGGCTCCCTGGATCCTTATACTTGGCTACTATGGGCTGAGTAATTATGGAACTAATGTTACCTGCCAAGAACGCCTTTTTGGGCACAGTAGTGATATGTTTGTGAGTACACAAATCTTTCAGTACCTTTGCATAGGCGGGGATCTGGGATATGGCATCCACAAGAGGGATGTTCACTTCTACCTTTTTGAAGACTTCTAAAATTTTATCCATGGAAGCAGTCTTCTTTTTGTGTACCAAGCGATTAAGAAATGAGATAGGATGAACATAAGGACTGTTAGGGATTTGCCCCTGTTCAGAAGAATCATTTTTGGTTTCCTCACCCAAATCATCTTTAGTTTCAGAAAATCTTTAGGTTCATCAGACGAACTCGGAACAAGAGACACACTTGTGTCCTCAATTGAAGAAGAGTTACAGGAGTAATAGATGGGGAAGATTTAGGAACGCTCTGTAGGTACTCTCTACCACTCCTAAGGGCATAAACAACATTACATTGGTTAGAGGGCCCTTGTTGAGTCTGACCTTGTACTATGTTCAGTGATGCATTAGTTGGTCCTTGTGAACTAACAGGCTGATGATGCCTAGGGTTAGGCTCTGGTTGACTGGGTAAAGTTCCTTTCTCCCTCTCACGCATAATTGAGACAACTTGAGTGAGTTCTCTTGTAAGATTTTGATGGCTTGTCATGAGGAGGGCCATATTTTTTTTCAAGTCACTAATTCTACTTGCCTCTCCAATGTTGGTAAACCCAGGGGGTTGCTGATAAGATGATAGGAGAGGGGCCCTAGGAAAACTCGCCTGAGGTCCTACATTTGGCCTAAGAAAAGTATTTTGGAAAAAATATTGTTGTGCAAAGGAAGGCCTTTGGGGTCCAGGTTGACCTTGATTATATAAATTGGAAGGTCCTGCTTGGTTGCCCTGATTCCAAGAGAAATTTGGGTGATTTCTCCATCATGGATTGTAGGTGTTACTATATGGATTATTCTGGTATAAGGCATTAACACTATCATTAGAAGTGCCCCCAGAGGTGTTGAGGCATTCTTCTATGACATGTCCAGGGGATTGGCACCAAGCACAAATCTTAACCAAATTGATTGATGATGGCTCTCTAGGAACAATAGCCTTAATCCTCTTGATTAGGCTATCCAAATGGACTTCCTTAGCTACTATCCCATCCACAAAATATCCTTTTCCTCCTATGGTTCTTTCACTCTCTTGGGTTGATTCCCACTCACGGGTTTTGTCAGCTAAGTCAAGTAAGAATTCCCATGCCTTTCCTTCATCTCAGAAGGATGTGAATCCCTCAGGCACATAGACTCTATCATTTGTTTAGTTGGGTAATCAATACCCTCATAAATTATTTGACATAAATGCCATAGGTCTAGGCCATGGTGAGGGAATTCTTGGAGTAGATCCTTGAATCTCTCTATAAGTTTAGAAAATGACTCACTAGGCTTTTGCCTAAACTGAAGGATATCACTTCTAAGCTTATTGGTCTTGTGAGTTGAGAAAAACTTCTTAAGGAAGACAACTGTGAACTGTTCCCATGAGGTTATGGAATTTGTGGGTAACCCATACAACCACTTCTTAGCTTGGTCTTTCAATACAAAAGTGATAAACCTAAGCTTAACAAAATCATCGAAATGTTGGATCTTAATTAGAACACATACCTCTTCAAATTCCCTTAAAATAGGTATGCATCCTCCAGAGGTCAACCCATGGAAGTGGGGCAACATAGTGATGTATTGAGATTTGAGTTCAAAATTATTGCCCTAGGCTTGTGGTAGAACTATGCAGGAAGGTTGGGCTGTTCTAGCAGGGTAGAACCTATCTTTCAGAGACTTCGGTGAAGGGTTTTGCTGTTGATCTCCCATATTGAAGGGTTTTAAAGAGAGCAAACGTATAGGGTCACTACTTGTTGGATCTCTTCTTTCTAACCGATTCTTAGTATTACGTACCCACTTAACACTCATGCAACAGAAAACTACCCACAACTAAAGTAAGACAAGCACAAAAGAATGGATAGCAAAACTCTTTTTTTTTTAATGATTTTTTGATTTTTTGATTTTTTTTTTTTTTTGGCTTTTTGGGAGCTTACCGCGAGGATCCGGGTTGCTCGAGTCAATTCTGAGGTCCTTCTGAGTAAACTGTCTTTATCATCTTGTGAGGCATGACGACCTCCACTGATACAACTATTATTGCAAGTTGTTCTTCTCAGGAATTCAATAAAAGAAAAGGAAAAATATAAAACAAAGCAAACAAAGCACTCCGATTTACCAAAAGAAAGTGAAAAATAACATGAAACTGTCTCCCCGGCAACGGCGCCAAAAATTTGTTTGAGATTTAAAATGTAATCGCAAGCGTACGGATCAGTGTAGCTACGGGTCGAACACAGGGAGAGCAGCCACTTTATTTTTTTATTTCTTTTAATAATGCGAAAATGAATCGATTAATGGTTGTGATCTAATTCTAATTACCGTCCTAAACATATGTATCTAAAATAACGTCCTAACCATTCGTCATCTAAGAATTAAAGACGCAAGCTATGCAATTAAAATTAAATAAATAAACAACCCACACAATTAAAAAATATAAATAAATAAATAAAGGAAAAAAATGCTGAAATAAAAATAAAGTAAAAGAAAGGGAATAAAGCTAGAGAAAGACTCACAAGTAGGTTTCTCTACTTAGCCCGAGGGATGCATCATAATATGAGCTTCCCTACTTGACCAGAGAGTCACTCTTATAAGGGTTACTCTACTTGGCTTTAGGGAAAGGGAGACAGTTAAAATAAAAGCAATAAATTGATGGTTCTATGGCTAGAAGGGGCAAAGCCAACACATACACTAGCCATGAACCTTGGGGGAAAGGGATAACAATAATGTAACGACTGAAAATAAAAATCCTAAATTAAGAAATAAAAGGTAGTCAGAAAAGGGAATGAGAGAGGGGAGAGAAGACTACTGAAGGAGCCTACTTACTTGAATCAATGCTTGAACTTGAAAAACAATTGCTCCACGCCTCATGATCTTGTCACCTAGATCTAAGCCTAGAACTATAACTTAAAAAATTACAACTCAATTGCATAAATCATAAACAAAAAAAAATTGAATAAGAATAAAAGAGTGCTTACATTAATTGACATAAAAAAACTATTACAAAAGTGATTAAAGCAAAAATAGAGAAGAACTAAAACTAAAGAGTGAGAGAGGGAGAGAGAGAGCAACTAAAAAAAACTAGAAGAAGAATGAATTATCTCTCCTCCTCTTACATGAGTTGTATTTATAGGAAATGGGGAGGTAGGATAACAAATTTCTCTTTCCTAAAAGGAAAAACCCACAATTGATTGTGATATCTTTTTAGTCCAAAAGTACTAAGATGGAGGAGAGAGAAGAGAGAAATAAATTTGGAGAAATTTTCTATAATTTTTTTGCTTATTTTCTTTCCTTTTTTTTTCTAATTTATTTTTCTTCTTTTTCTCTCTCCTAGGGACGATTTTCTTCTTGCTTTGTGTGAACCGATTAATGGTTGTAATCTAATTCTAATTACCGTCCTAAACATATGTATCTAAAATAACGTCCTAACCATTCGTCATCTAAGAATTTAAAAACGCAAGCCACGCAATTAAAATTAAAAAAATAAATAACTGAAAATAAACAACCCACACAATTAAAAAATATAAATAAATAAATAAAGGAACAAAAATGCTGAAATAAAAATAAAGTAAAAGAAAGGGAATAAAGCTAGAGAAAGACTCACAAGTAGGTTTCTCTACTTAGCCCGAGGGATGCATCATAATATGACTCCATTACCCGAGGTACTCTTACAAGGGTTACTCTACTTGGCTTTAGGAAAGGAGAATTAAAAAAAAGCAATAAATTGATGGTTCTATGGCTAGAAGGGAAACCAACACATACATAGTGAACCTTGGGGAAAGGGAAAAAAAAGTAACTGAAAATAAAAATCCTAAAATTTAAAAAATAAAAAGGGAGTGGGAAAAAGGGAAAGAGAGGGGGAGAAGACTACTAAGGAGCCTACTTACTTGAATCAATGCTTGAACTTAAAAACAATTGCTCCCCGCCTCATGATCTTGTCACCTAGATCTAAGCCTAGAACTATAACTTAAAAATTACAACTCAATTGCATAAATCATAAAAAAAAAAATTGAATAAGAATAAAAGAGTGTTACATTAATTGACATAAAAAACTATTACAAAAGTGATTAAAGCAAAAATAGAAAGAACTAAAACTAAAGAGGAGAGGGGAGAGAGAGCAACTAAAAAAAAATAGAAGAAGAATGAATTATCTCTCCCCCTCTTACATGAGTTGTATTTATAGGAAATGGGGAGGTAGGGTAACAAATTTCTCTTTCCCAAAAGGAAAACCCACAATTGATTGTGAGATCTTTTTAGTCCAAAAGTACTAAGATGGAGGGAGAGAGGAGAAATAAATTTGGAGAAATTTTCTATAATTTTTTGTTATTTTCTTTCCTTTATTTTCTAATTTATTTTTCTTCTTTTTTTCCCAGGGGGAAATTTTTTCTTGCTTTGTGTGAAACCCATTAATGGTTGTAATCTAATTCTAATTACCTCCTAAACATATGTATCTAAAATAACGCCCTAACCCGATTAAGAATTTAAAAGCAATCAGTAATTAAAATTAAAAAATAAATAACGAAAATAAAAACCCACACAATTAAAAATATAAATAAATAAATTAAAGGAAAAAATTAAATAAAAATAAAAAAAGAAAGGGGAAAAATAGAGAAAGATAAATAGGTTTAAACTAACTACTATAGAAAAAACCCTGAGGGGTGCATCATAATATGAGCTTCCTACTTGACCGGGGTCACCCTTTCAAGGGGTTTTCCCACTTGGCTTTAGGGGAAAAGGGGGACAGAAAAAAAAGAAAATTTATGGTTCTATGGCGGGGGAAAGCAAAAAACACTAGCCATGAACCTTGGGGGAAAGGGGTAACAATAATTAACGATGAAAATAAAAAACCTAAATTAAAAAAAAAATAGTCAAAGGGGAAAGAGAGGGGGGGAAAACTCAAGGGGCCACTTACTTGAATCAATGCTTGAACCCAAAAAAAATTGCTCCCCGGGCCTTTCACTAGATCAAACCTAGAATAATTTAAAAAAATTTCAACTCAATTGATAAATCATAAACAAAAAAATTGAATAAGAATAAAAAGTGCTTCATTAATTGACATAAAAAACTATTACAAAAGTGATTAAAGCAAAAAAAGAGAAGAACTAAAACTAAAGAGGGGAGAGGGGGAAAAGAGCAACTAAAAAAACTAGAAGAAGAATGAATTATCTCTCCTCTTACATGAGTTGTATTTATAGGAAATGGGAGGTAGGGTCAAATTTTTCTTTCCTAAAAAACCACAATTGATTGTGAGATCTTTTAGTCCAAAAGTACTAAGATGGGGGGGAGAAAGAAAAAATTTGGAGAAATTTTCTATAATTTTTTTTATTTTCTTTCCTTTTTTTTTAATTTATTTTTTTTTTTTTCTCTCCAGGGGCGATTTTCTTCTTGCTTTGTGTGAACCGATTAATGGTTGTAATCTAATTCTAATTACCCCAAACATATGTATCTAAAATAACGCCCTAACCTTTCCCTCTAAAAATTTAAAAAAAAAAATTAAAATTAAAAAATAAATAAGAAAATAAACAACCCCACAATTAAAAAAAATAAATAAATAAATAAAGGAACAAAATTTAAATAAAAAAAAATAAAAAAAGGGAATAAAGCTAGAGAAAGACTCACAAGTAGGTTTTCTACTTGGGGATGCATCATAATATGAGCTTCCCTACTTGACCAGAGAGTCACTCTTACAAGGGTTACTCTACTTGGCTTTAGGGAAAGGGAGACAGTTAAAATAAAAGCAATAAATTGATGGTTCTATGGCTAGAAGGGGCAAAGCCAACACATACACTAGCCATGAACCTTGGGGGAAAGGGATAACAATAATGTAACGACTGAAAATAAAAATCCTAAATTAAGAAATAAAAGGTAGTCAGAAAAGGGAATGAGAGGGGGGAGAGAAGACTACTGAAGGAGCCTACTTACTTGAATCAATGCTTGAACTTAAAAAACAATTGCTCCACGCTGACTTTCACCCAGATCTAAGCCTAGAAATATAACAAAAAAATTTCAACTCAATTGATAAAACATAAACAAAAAAAAAAGAATAAGAATAAAAAGTGCCCTTAATTGACATAAAAAATATTACAAAAGTGATTAAAGCAAAAAAGAGAAGAACTAAAACTAAAGGTGAGAGAGGAAGAGAGCAACTAAAAAAAATAGAAGAAGAATGAATTATCTCTCCCTCTTACATGAGTTGTATTTATAGGAAATGGGAGGTAGGGTAACAAATTCTCTTTCCTAAAAAGGGAAAACCCCCAATTGATTGTGAGATCTTTTAGTCCAAAAGTACTAAGATGGGGAGGGGAAAAAGAAATAAATTTGGAGAAATTTTCTATAATTTTTTTTTATTTTCTTTCCTTTTTTTTTTAATTTATTTTTTTTTTTTTCTCTCCTAGGGGCGATTTTCTTCTTGCTTTGTGTGAAATTAATGGTTGTAATCTAATTCTAATTACCCCTAAACATATGTATCTAAAATAACGTCCTAACCTTCGTCATCTAAGAATTTAAAAGCAACCACGAATTAAAATTAAAAATAAATAACAAAATAAACAACCCCACAATTAAAAATATAAATAAATAAATAAAGGAACAAAAAAGCTGAAATAAAAAAAAAAGTAAAAAAAGGGGAAAAAAGCTAAAAAAGACTCAAAGTAGGTTTCTCTACTTGCCCGGGGTGCATCATAATATGAGTTTCCCCACTTTAAGGTCACTCTTAAAGGGTTACTCTACTTGGCTTTGGAAAGGGAAAAATAAAAGCAATAAATTGATGGTTCTATGGCTAGAAGGGGAAAGCCAACAATACACTAGCCATGAACCTTGGGAAAGGGGTAACAATAATGTAACATGAAAATAAAAAACCTAAATTAAGAAAAAAAGGTAGTCAAGGAATGGAGAGAAGACTCAAGGAGCCTACTTACTTGAATCAATGCTTGAACTAAAACAATTGCTCCACGCTCATGATCTTGTCACCTAGATCTAAGCCTAGAACTATAACTTAAAAATTACAACTCAATTGCATAAATCATAAACAAAAAAATTGAATAAGAATAAAAGAGTGCTTACATTAATTGACATAAAAAACTATTACAAAAGTGATTAAAGCAAAAATAGAGAAGAACTAAAACTAAAGAGTGAGAGAGGAGAGAGAGCAACTAAAAAAACTAGAAGAAGAATGAATTATCTCTCCTCCTCTTACATGAGTTGTATTTATAGGAAATGGGAGGTAGGGTAACAAATTTCTCTTTCCTAAAAGGAAAAACCCACAATTGATTGTGAGATCTTTTTAGTCCAAAAGTACTAAGATGGAGGAGAGAGAAGAGAGAAATAAATTTGGAGAAATTTTCTATAATTTTTTTGCTTATTTTCTTTCCTTTTTTTTTCTAATTTATTTTTCTTCTTTTTCTCTCTCCTAGGGACGATTTTCTTCTTGCTTTGTGTGAACCGATTAATGGTTGTAATCTAATTCTAATTACCGTCCTAAACATATGTATCTAAAATAACGTCCTAACCATTCGTCATCTAAGAATTTAAAAACGCAAGCCACGTAATTAAAATTAAAAAAATAAATAACTGAAAATAAACAACCCACACAATTAAAAAATATAAATAAATAAATAAAGGAACAAAAATGCTGAAATAAAAATAAAGTAAAAGAAAGGGAATAAAGCTAGAGAAAGACTCACAAGTAGGTTTCTCTACTTAGCCGAGGATGCATCATAATATGAGCTTCCCTACTTGACCGAGAGTCACTCTTACAAGGGTTACTCTACTTGGCTTTAGGGAAAGGGAGACAGTTAAAATAAAAGCAATAAATTGATGGTTCTATGGCTAGGAGGGGCAAAGCTAACACATACACTAGCCATGAACCTTGGGGGAAAGGGATAACAATAATGTAACGACTGAAAATAAAAATCCTAAATTAAGAAAGAAAAGGTAGTCGAAGAGGGAATGAGAGGGGAGAGAAGACTCTGAAGGAGCCTACTTACTTGAATCAATGCTTGAACCGAAAAACAATTGCTCCACGCGTGACCTTCTCATCTAGATCTAAGCCTAGACATATAACTTAAAAATTACAACTCAATTGTATAAATCATAAACAAAAAAAGTTGAATAAGAATAAAAGAGTGCTTGCATTAATTGACATAAAAAACTATTACAAAAGTGATTAAAGCAAAATAGAGAAGAACTAAAACTAAAGAGTGAGAGAGGAGAAAAGAGCAACTAAAAAAACTAGAAGAAGAATGAATTATCTCTCCTCCTCTTACATGAGTTGTATTTATAGGAAATGGGAGGTAGGGTAACAAATTTCTCTTTCCTAAAAGGAAAAACCCACAATTGATTGTGAGATCTTTTAGTCCAAAAGTACTAAGATGGAGGAGAGAGAGAGAAATAAATTTGGAGAAATTTTCTATAATTTTTTGCTTATTTTCTTTCCTTTTTTTCTAATTTATTTTCTTCTTTTCTCTCTCCTAGGGACGATTTTCTTCTTGCTTTGTGTGAACCGATTAATGGTTGTAATCTAATTCTAATTACCGTCCTAAACATATGTATCTAAAATAACGTCCTAACCATTCGTCATCTAAGAATTTAAAAGCAAAGCCACGCTAATTAAAATTAAAAAATAAATAACTGAAAATAAACAACCCACACAATTAAAAAATATAAATAAATAAATAAAGGAACAAAATGCTGAAATAAAAATAAAGTAAAAGAAAGGAATAAAGCTAGAGAAAGACTCACAAGTAGGTTTCTCTACTTAGCGAGGATGCATCATAATATGAGCTTCCCTACTTGACCGAGAGTCACTCTTATAAGGGTTACTCTACTTGGCTTTAGGAAAGGGAGACAGTTAAAATAAAAGCAATAAATTGATGGTTCTATGGCTAGAAGGGCAAAGCCAACACATACACTAGCCATGAACCTTGGGAAAGGATAACAATAATGTAACGACTGAAAATAAAAATCCTAAATTAAGAAATAAAAGGTAGTCAGAAAAGGGAATGAGAGGGGGGAGAGAAGACTACTGAAGGAGCCTACTTACTTGAATCAATGCTTGAACTTAAAAAACAATTGCTCCACGCCTCATGATCTTGTCACCTAGATCTAAGCCTAGAACTATAACTTAAAAAATTACAACTCAATTGCATAAATCATAAACAAAAAAAAATTGAATAAGAATAAAAGAGTGCTTACATTAATTGACATAAAAAAACTATTACAAAAGTGATTAAAGCAAAAATAGAGAAGAACTAAAACTAAAGAGTGAGAGAGGGAGAGAGAGAGCAACTAAAAAAAACTAGAAGAAGAATGAATTATCTCTCCTCCTCTTACATGAGTTGTATTTATAGGAAATGGGGAGGTAGGGTAACAAATTTCTCTTTCCTAAAAGGAAAAACCCACAATTGATTGTGAGATCTTTTTAGTCCAAAAGTACTAAGATGGAGGAGAGAGAAGAGAGAAATAAATTTGGAGAAATTTTCTATAATTTTTTTGCTTATTTTCTTTCCTTTTTTTTTCTAATTTATTTTTCTTCTTTTTCTCTCTCCTAGGGACGATTTTCTTCTTGCTTTGTGTGAACCGATTAATGGTTGTAATCTAATTCTAATTACCGTCCTAAACATATGTATCTAAAATAACGTCCTAACCTTTCGTCATCTAAGAATTTAAAAACGCAAGCCACGTAATTAAAATTAAAAAAATAAATAACTGAAAATAAACAACCCACACAATTAAAAAATATAAATAAATAAATAAAGGAACAAAAATGCTGAAATAAAATAAAGTAAAAGAAAGGAATAAAGCTAGAGAAAGACTCAAAAGTAGGTTTCTCTACTTAGCCGAGGATGCATCATAATATGAGCTTCCCTACTTGACGAGAGTCACTCTTACAAGGGTTACTCTACTTGGCTTTAGGAAAGGGAGCAGTTAAAATAAAAGCAATAAATTGATGGTTCTATGGCTAGGAGGGCAAAGCTAACACATACACTAGCCATGAACCTTGGGAAAGGATAACAATAATGTAACATGAAAATAAAAATCCTAAATTAAGAAAGAAAAGGTAGTCAGAAGAGGGAATGAGAGGGGGGAGAGAAGACTACTGAAGGAGCCTACTTACTTGAATCAATGCTTGAACCTGAAAAACAATTGCTCCACTGCTTGTGACCTTCTCATCTAGATCTAAGCCTAGACATATAACTTAAAAAATTACAACTCAATTGTATAAATCATAAACAAAAAAAAGTTGAATAAGAATAAAAGAGTGCTTGCATTAATTGACATAAAAAAACTATTACAAAAGTGATTAAAGCAAAAATAGAGAAGAACTAAAACTAAAGAGTGAGAGAGGAAGAGAGAGAGCAACTAAAAAAAACTAGAAGAAGAATGAATTATCTCTCCTCCTCTTACATGAGTTGTATTTATAGGAAATGGGGAGGTAGGGTAACAAATTTCTCTTTCCTAAAAGGAAAAACCCACAATTGATTGTGAGATCTTTTTAGTCCAAAAGTACTAAGATGGAGGAGAGAGAAGAGAGAAATAAATTTGGAGAAATTTTCTATAATTTTTTTGCTTATTTTCTTTCCTTTTTTTTTCTAATTTATTTTCTTCTTTTCTCTCTCCTAGGGACGATTTTCTTCTTGCTTTGTGTGAACCGATTAATGGTTGTAATCTAATTCTAATTACCGTCCTAAACATATGTATCTAAAATAACGTCCTAACCATTGTCATCTAAGAATTTAAAAAGCAAAGCCACTAATTAAAATTAAAAAATAAATAACTGAAAATAAACAACCCACACAATTAAAAATATAAATAAATAAATAAAGGAACAAAATGCTGAAATAAAAATAAAGTAAAAGAAAGGAATAAAGCTAGAAAAGACTCACAAGTAGGTTTCTCTACTTAGCCGAGGATGCATCATAATATGAGCTTCCCTACTTGACCGAGAGTCACTCTTATAAGGGTTACTCTACTTGGCTTTAGGAAAGGGAGCAGTTAAAATAAAAGCAATAAATTGATGGTTCTATGGCTAGAAGGGCAAAGCCAACACATACACTAGCCATGAACCTTGGGAAAGGATAACAATAATGTAACGATGAAAATAAAAATCCTAAATTAAGAAATAAAAGGTAGTCGAAAAGGGAATGAGAGGGGAGAGAAGACTCTTGAAGGAGCCTACTTACTTGAATCAATGCTTGAACTTAAAAACAATTGCTCCACGCCTCATGATCTTGTCACCTAGATCTAAGCCTAGAACTATAACTTAAAAATTACAACTCAATTGCATAAATCATAAACAAAAAAAATTGAATAAGAATAAAAGAGTGCTTACATTAATTGACATAAAAAACTATTACAAAAGTGATTAAAGCAAAAATAGAGAAGAACTAAAACTAAAGAGTGAGAGAGGAGAGAGAGCAACTAAAAAACTAGAAGAAGAATGAATTATCTCTCCTCCTCTTACATGAGTTGTATTTATAGGAAATGGGAGGTAGGGTAACAAATTTCTCTTTCCTAAAAGGAAAAACCCACAATTGATTGTGAGATCTTTTTAGTCCAAAAGTACTAAGATGGAGGAGAGAAGAGAGAAATAAATTTGGAGAAATTTTCTATAATTTTTTGCTTATTTTCTTTCCTTTTTTTCTAATTTATTTTCTTCTTTTCTCTCTCCTAGGACGATTTTCTTCTTGCTTTGTGTGAACCGATTAATGGTTGTAATCTAATTCTAATTACCGTCCTAAACATATGTATCTAAAATAACGTCCTAACCATTCGTCATCTAAGAATTTAAAAGCATAAAGCCACGTAATTAAAATTAAAAAATAAATAACTGAAAATAAACAACCCACACAATTAAAAATATAAATAAATAAATAAAGGAACAAAAATGCTGAAATAAAAATAAAGTAAAAGAAAGGGAATAAAGCTAGAAAAGACTCACAAGTAGGTTTCTCTACTTAGCCGAGGATGCATCATAATATGAACTTCCCTACTTAACGAGAGTCACTCTTACAAGGGTTACTCTACTTGGCTTTAGGAAAGGAGCAGTTAAAATAAAAGCAATAAATTGATGGTTCTATGGCTAGGAGGGGCAAAGCTAACACATACACTAGCCATGAACCTTGGGGGAAAGGGATAATAATAATGTAACGACTGAAAATAAAAATCCTAAATTAAGAAAGAAAAGGTAGTCAGAAGAGGGAATGAGAGGGGGGAGAGAAGACTACTGAAGGAGCCTACTTACTTGAATCAATGCTTGAACCTGAAAAACAATTGCTCCACTGCTCGTGACCTTCTCATCTAGATCTAAGCCTAGACATATAACTTAAAAAATTACAACTCAATTGTATAAATCATAAACAAAAAAAAGTTGAATAAGAATAAAAGAGTGCTTGCATTAATTGACATAAAAAAACTATTACAAAAGTGATTAAAGCAAAAATAGAGAAGAACTAAAACTAAAGAGTGAGAGAGGGAGAGAGATAGCAACTAAAAAAAACTAGAAGAAAAATGAATTATCTCTCCTACTCTTACATGAGTTGTATTTATAGGGAATGGGGAGGTAGGGTAACAAATTTCTCTTTCCTAAAAGGAGAAACCCACAATTGATTGTGAGATCTTTTGAGTCCAAAAGTACTAAGATGGAGGAGAGAGAAGAGAGAAATAAATTTGGAGAAATTTCCTATAATTTTTTTGCTTATTTTCTTTCCTTTTTTTTTTTCTAATTTATTTTTCTTCTTTTTCTCTTTCCTAGGGACGCTTTTCTTCTTGCTTTGTGTGAACCGATTAATGGTTGTAATCTAATTCTAATTACCGTCCTAAACATATGTATCTAAAATAACGTCCTAACCATTCGTCATCTAAGAATTTAAAGACGCAAGCCACGCAATTAAAATTAAATAAATAAATAAATGAAAATAAACAACCCACGTAATTAAAATAAATAAATAAATAAATAAAGGAAAAAAAATGCTAAAATAAAAATAAAGTAAAAGAAAGGGAATAAAGCTAGAGAAAGACTCACAAGTAGGTTTCTCTACTTAGCCCGAGGGATGCATCATAATATGAGCTTCCCTTCTTGACCAGAGAGTCACTCTTACAAGGGTTACTCTACTTGGCTTTAGGGAAAGAGAGACAGTTAAAATAAAAGCAATAAATTGATGGTTCTATGGCTAGGAGGGGCAAAGCCAACACATACATTAACCATGAACCTTGGGAGAAAGGGATAACAATAATGTAACGACTGAAAATAAAAATCCTAAATTAAGAAAGAAAAAGTAGTCAGAAGAGGGAATGAGACGGGGGAGAGAAGACTATTGAAGGAGCCTACTTACTTGAATCAATGCTTGAACTTGAAAAACAATTGCTCCACGCCTCGTGATCTTGTCACCTAGATCTAAGCCTAGAACTATAACTTAAAAAATTACAACTCAATTGCATAAATCATAAACAAAAAAAAGTTGAATGAGAATAAAAGAGTGCTTGCATTAATTGACATAAAAAAAAACTATTACAAAAGTGATTAAAGCAAAAATAGAGAAGAACTAAAATAAAGAGTGAGAGAGGGAGAGAAGCAACTAAAAAACTAGAAGAAAAATGAATTATCTCTCCTACCTTACATGAGTTGTATTTATAGGAATGGGAGGTAGGGTAACAAATTTCTCTTTCCTAAAAGGAAAACCCACAATTGATTGTGAGATCTTTTAGTCCAAAAGTACTAAGATGGAGGAGAGAGAGAGAAATAAATTTGGAGAAATTTCCTATAATTTTTTTGGTTATTTTCTTTCCTTTTTTTTTTTCTAATTTATTTTTCTTCTTTTTCTCTTTCCTAGGGACGCTTTTCTTCTTGCTTTGTGTGAACCGATTAATGGTTGTAATCTAATTCTAATTACCGTCCTAAACATATGTATCTAAAATAACGTCCTAACCATTCGTCATCTAAGAATTTAAAGACGCAAGCCACGCAATTAAAATTAAATAAATAAATAAATGAAAATAAACAACCCACGTAATTAAAATAAATAAATAAATAAATAAAGGAAAAAAATGCTAAAATAAAAATAAAAATAAAAGGGAATAAAAACTAGAAAAGACTCACAAGTAGGTTTCTCTACTTAGCCGAGGATGCATCATAATATGAGCTTCCCTTCTTGACCGAAGTCACTCTTACAAGGGTTACTCTACTTGGCTTTAGGGAAAGAGAGCAGTTAAAATAAAAGCAATAAATTGATGGTTCTATGGCTGGGAGGGCAAAGCCAACACATACATTAACCATGAACCTTGGGAGAAAGGGATAACAATAATGTAACATGAAAATAAAAATCCTAAATTAAGAAAGAAAAAGTAGTCGGAAGAGGGAATGAGGACGGGAGAGAAGACTATTGAAGGAGCCTACTTACTTGAATCAATGCTTGAACTTGAAAAACAATTGCTCCACGCCTCGTGATCTTGTCACCTAGATCTAAGCCTAGAACTATAACTTAAAAAATTACAACTCAATTGCATAAATCATAAACAAAAAAAAGTTGAATGAGAATAAAAGAGTGCTTGCATTAATTGACATAAAAAAAAACTATTACAAAAGTGATTAAAGCAAAAATAGAGAAGAACTAAAACTAAAGAGTGAGAGAGGGAGAGAGAGAGCAACTAAAAAAAACTAGAAGAAGAATGAATTATCTCTCCTCCTCTTACATGAGTTGTATTTATAGGGAATGGGGAGGTAGGGTAACAAATTTCTCTTTCCTAAAAGGAGAAACCCACAATTGATTGTGAGATATTTTGAGTCCAAAAGTACTAAGATGGAGGAGAGAGAAGAGAGAAATAAATTTGAAAAAATTTTCTATAATTTTTTTGCTTATTTTCTTTCTTTTTTTTTTCTAATTTTTTTTTCTTCTTTTTCTCTCTCCTAGGGACGATTTTCTTCTTGCTTTGTGTGATTTGGACAATCTTTGGTGATGATGTGGAGGAGAGAGAAGATTTGGACAATCTCTATTTCTCCCTTTTTTTTCTTTCCTTTTTTTTTTTTCTCTTCTTGCTTCCACGATTTTCCTTTCCTTTTTTTATTTTTTTTCTTCTCTTCTTGCTTCCACGATTTTCCTTGGTTCTAATTTGATGTGGAAATCCCCTCCATGCCCTTAGTGCTTTAAGTGAGTGAAAAGTAGGAAATCTTCAACAAAATTCTCTAAAAAAAACAACCATGAGATTCGAACTTGAGACCTCTTGGTGAGCAAGGGAATTTTGTACACCATAGCTCACCAACTACACTAGGTAGTTGTTGTTACCAAAAACGAATCTTCAATCAATCAAGGATGTGGTCCATCGATCCTTGTTGGTATTTGGAGTATTCCTTGTACCTTTGGGACAATTGCAAACGGGCTGGTTCTGCATCTCGGTTCAGTTATGATCCATTATTCTTTTTCTGGTCCGAAAAGAATAATCATTTGTACGGGTGACCAAACGAATGTGTACTTTTAATTGAACACGTCCATCTTGCTCAGAATTTCATCCTCTTCGTAACCATGAAAGGAAATAGGACATCTTTACGTGTAAAATTGAAGATATAGAGCCCGATAGTCCTTAAGGCATTGAAAATATAAAACCTGCAAAAAGAGAGTAAAACCCAAGGTAGCTCCATTCTAAATATGTAAAATGCATGTTTTACTACCCTAGATTTCACACATAAATGTGCTCATCACCTACTCCACGGAAGATCACCCACTGCTATAGAGAAGTGAACACTGCTGCGGACTATCTGGCGAATAAGGCATCCAAGTCAGGTGTCTCTGCTTGCGCGGTGCCTTTACCAAATCATACTAATGTCAATTTAGAAGATGATGTGTTGGGCAGGCACATGTACCGCTTCTTCTAGGGTTAAGTTTGCCTCCTCTGCTGATGGCCATGCCGAAGGTGGAGGTCTCAAGTGGCTCTAGGGGTCTCGGGCTTGCCCTTTTTATTTTCTTTGTACTCTCATTTTGCTTTTAATAATATTCACATCTTTAGCAAAAAAAAAAAAAAAACTATGAATGCTAGAGCAAATAATTGGTGGCATTCAGCTTGAGAGGAAGTTGAGGTGAAAAACTTGTAGAGATTAGCTTCTGAGTTGGATCAGAAGAGCTTGTTGCCGTAGATGACGGAGATGCAACAATGTTGCCATTCAACTTAGAAGACAAAGAAAGACAAAGAAAGAAAAGATGAAGATAAAACTAACTCGTCAGAGCTATTTGCGCTCTGATACCATGAAGATGATTCTTAATTACATTAGTAATGTTGTTTACAGAGTATTTATACACTTGATTTTACAAAGTATTTCAAGATAATTAAAATAAGTTTTGTAACTGATTAGCAACCCTTTAGAGACTAAGTAACAACTCATAACATACTAGGTGACTGACCCTGAGCTAGGGACAACTGGAGACAGAGAATTGTTATTGTGAGGCACTGTACATGGAG